>QJPP01006920.1:0-443172 GCA_003996215.1 Jaltomata sinuosa
GCTATTGAAGACAAAGAATAGTGGAAGACAAAGCAAAATAATGAACGGCAAAGAGATAGGAAGAAAAGATGTAAAAAGTTTTTTGTTTTTTGTTGAGTTGTAAAGTAGTAATAGTAGATAGGAGGACAGATGTAGTGTTTTCTTTGAATTTTGTAATTAGCACATGTAAAATGAAGAGTAGGATAGGAATCTTTTGACTTTTGTAAAAAGTTAAGAATAGTAGGACATTAGGTGTAAAGTAGGAATAGTGAAAGGAGATTAGGACATTGTTAGATCTCTCCTATAAATAGCTAGTATTAGAAATAAGAAAGTAAGACTTTCTTGACGGAAAGCAAACCCTCTTTGTACACAAATAAATTCTCAGAAATAAGATAACAACTTTTCAAGCATATATGGAGCAAGATAAGAGCAAGGTATATTTGTTCATAACTATGCATAGCTAAATTATTGATTCCTGAATATCATAGCATGCATAAATAAGTTATATTTGTTATTATTTGCTAGAATTATTTGAATCATAATTTCGTATTGTTGACATGAGGAAACAGGGGAAACAATTCGAAAATAATATCCAGAGGTTGAAACCAAGGCGAAAGTATGAGAATGCCGTAATGGGAGTAGACAGAGTGGTATTATCTAGGAGGGGAAAGTACCTTGAAAAGTACGGTGTTAACAATAAGAGAGTATGGTTAAAATAAATCTAGTAATAATAATCAAGTGTAATGATTATTAACATGCTATGGTATGAGGGAATTAACCAAAAGCAAAGCATAAAAACATGAACATGAATGACGAAATAATACCTACTTATTTCACATATTTGCATGATAAAGTAATTTATGATTATAAAATATTGATTTTGTATGTGCTTAGAGACATAGAAATTACAGATATAAGGAAACTAATATGGGAAAAAATATTTAATAACGAAGACCTAGAACTAATAAATCAAGAATGGTATCAAATAGAGTTGCGCGAATTAGACTTAGAGCTAGGAAATCTTGATATAAACTGCCTAGAGATAGAATCAGATTAATGGAAAAATATTTAGGGAACCTTGATATAAACAACTTAGAAATGGAAAAATATTTTGAAGTATGGCAAAAAATAAGTAGTATTAATTATAAGATAAAATTTGTTAAGAATCCTAGAAAACTAAGCAAACTATTTAAAATTCTATACAAAAGAACTACACCATATAGAATCCCTAGAATTATTCTAGATAAAATAGCATGAAAAGGGAAAATAGTAGGACCACCCCCCAGTTTGGTATCAGAGCCATGGATGAATTAAAAAATATTAAAAGAAAGATAAGGAAATCAAAGAGAAAATTAGAAAAGTTATACCCACTTTATAAGCAACTTAGTAGTACACAAACAGATAATGATAAATTACAAAAGTTGATAGAGCATGTATCCAGGATAGAATATAAATATGTTAAATATTTAAAAGCTAAAAACCTTAAGAAAAATGGACAGTAATAATAAATATAGACAAGAACTTAATAGGATAATCATAGAAAAAAGACAAGAGAACATAGACAAAATAGACTTCACTATAATATGATCGCAGGAGTTTGTGAAAAATCACTAAAAACACAAAGAAAAACAATATTTTATTTACAACTACAAATAGATAGTCTAGAATATAAATTACAACATAACCTATAAAATGAATAAAGAAGAATTTGCTATAGATGAAAAAACATATGAAAAACAAGATGGATTAAAAATAAAAATAGTATTTTCAAATTTAGGAAGACGATATAAAAAAATAGGAGATAATTTAAGTTTAATGCTAGAAAAGGAATCCTTAAGATTAGAAGATAGTTTAACAGCAATGGTAAGGGTAGCAAAAGAAAATGAAGAAATAGATAGAAAGAAGGAAATAACTATTATCAAACAACAAGCGAAACAAGAAATACAACAAATTGAAGAAGAAAAAAATGAAAGAAATGTAGCACTAGAAAAGGAATTAAAAAGACTAAAAGAATTATACGAGGCAAAACAGAAAGAAAAAGAAATTGAGACAAAATTAAGAACGGAGATAGAAAATTTTAAAGAAAAATTACAAATGGAAGAACCAATTAAAGAAGAAATAGATATAGATGAAATAAATGAAGTAAATGAAGAACAGACAGAAAAGAATTCAGAAGCAAGTGAAACTTATACAGAAATGATAGCAAATATAGAAAAAATAGATGAAGAAATTGAAATAAATGCGGGAGATGTTGACATGGAAAAAAATAAAAAACAAGAAGCTAGTACATCAGGAGCAAAAAATACAAAACCACTTAATCCAGCGTATTATACAGTTAGCTACAGAGAATCTGATAGAGAAAACACGTTATGGGATAGAAGATTAACCAGAAAATGGACTCCAAAAATAACTAATCCAAATAATAATTTTTTAGAATTAGATTGTGTAGCAGATGTAAATAAAACAATACAACTATGGGTAGGAAATATAGCAAAACAATTGGTAGATAATAAAATAAGTATAGCAGATGCACCAGGATACATAGAAAGAACATTTTTAGGAACAGTAAAACTATGGTTACTTAATTTATCAGATGATTATCTAAAAGCTTTAAGAAATAATAAAACAATAAATAACGAAGACACCACTACATCTATGGATATATTACATAAATATGAACTAGCAATAAGAAGTGAATTTAGTAGTACAACTTCCGAAGTAGAAGAACAAAATAAAGATAAACAATTTAATAGAAATTTAATGATAAAATTAGCAATATGTAATATGTGTTATATAGATGAATATACATGTGTATTTAGAGAATATTATTATAAAGGAAAATATACACCAGAAGAAGCAAAGGAAGTTAGAAAATTATATTTTACAAAAACCATTTAGTACAAAAATAATAAAAGATTGGAATAGTGCAGGATTAACAGATACATTAGGAGCTATGGTAAAAATTTTACAAAACTGGTATTCAGGTATATGTGAAAAATACAAAACAAAAATGAAGATGGAAAAAACTATAATAAAAAATCTACAATGTTGCAGAGATAGAGTAGCACCTCAATTTGGATGCACAAATAATTATTATAAAAAGAATAGGAAACCAGGAAAATTTAAAAGATATAAAACTCACTTTAGAAATAAAAGGCCTAGAAGACAATATTATGTAAGGAATAGTAATAATAAGAAACCATTTAGACCACAAAAGAAAATAACAGAATGTACATGTTATAATTGCGGAAAATTAGGACATTTAGCTAAAGATTGTAGATTACCTAGAAATCCTAAAAGAAAGCAGGTAGCAGAAATAATAATAAATAATGAAGAATATATACAACTAGAATATTTAGATTATGAATTAAGTGATAATGATAGTATATATGAATTATCTGAAAAAATGAATTATACGAAGAATCAGAAAACGAAGAAGAATTAGAAAATGACTGAAAAAGAAGTAGATATAATAACAGAAGAACATATAGATGAAGAATCTTCGGAACAGAAAGTAATATTTGACGTAAATATATTTGAGCAAATAAAAGGAAAAGAATTAGATTTAAGTGTAAAGAAAATATTTGAATTACCAAGATTAAAAAATATATTTAAAAAACAAAAAGAAGAATATTATGTGGTAAGTCAAAAAGAACATATTATAGACTGTAAATATACTAAAGGAAAAGCTAGGATACCTATAATAAACAAAAGAGTAATAAAAAAAGAAATACAAACACTAAGAACTAAAGAACCAATAAAATATGTACACTTAGGAGGAACAGAAATATTAATAAAAGCATGTTTTAGAGAAGGAATAGATACACCAATAGAAATATACATAGCGGATGATAGAATAATTGAACCTATAGAGAAAAGCGTAATAAGTGCAGTAAAAGGAAACCTAATATACCAAAAATTTAAATTCATAATAAGTGCAAATTATTCAGTGTCAATAAACGATTGCAACATAGATAAATCATTAGTATTATATTGGAAAATGACAGGAATTGAACTAGCCCCAGGAAGTAAAGTATTCACAGCTAGATGTAAAAATTTATATGTATTAACAACTAAACATAAAATAACAGCAAAAAATAAAATCAATCGAATAAAAATAGAAAATCCATTTGAACAAATAGTCTCAGTAATAGATAGTAATGACTATAGTTATAGAGAAATAGATGCAGAAGAAAACTTAGAAATTATAAGTGATAGAATAAGTACAACTAGAAGGAGAAACTATAGTGATACACCACAATCCTCAAGAAACTCAGTAACAATAAAAGAAATAGAGCCGAATCATTATTATATAACTGGAATATTAGAACAAAGAAAATTTATTATAATAATAAATACAGGACAAGAAGAGAATTATATAATAAGGGAATTAGTAACAGAAGAAGAAATAAATTATATAGAAAACTCAGATTTACCAAAAGAATTTATAGCCTTTAAAGACTCAGTAGAAAAAGAATTAATTATTGGTGGAATACCAATGACAATAAAATTTAAGATATATCAAGGAAATAATAATATTATATTAGGAATAAAATGGTTAGAAGAAATGAAACCATATAAATTAGAAGATACACAGTTAACTATCACATATAAAGGTAAAAAAGTAATAATTAAAAGGACAATGTGATGAAAATCCACATACTTGCTAAAATAATAGTACCAGGATATTATAATAGATATTACACTCCGATGATAGATACAGGATCAGAACCTAATGTGTGTAAGCATAATTGTTTACCAGACGAAAAATGGGAAAAGTTAACCACACCAATAGTAGTAACGGGATTTAATAATGAAGGGAGCATGATAAATCATAAAGCAAGGAATATAAAATTACAAATATGGGATAAAATATTAACTATAGAAGAAATATATAGCTATGAGATTACAAATAAAGATATACTATTAGGAATGCCTTTTTTAGAAAAACTATATCCACATATAATAACAAAAACACATTGGTGGTTTACAACGCCATGTAAACACAAAGTAGCAGCTAAACGAGTATATAATAAAATTAGAAAACCTACCCCATGGATAAAAGGAAGTGAAAAAATTACCCAAAAATTAGAAAATATAAAAACAAACGAGCACAGAATAGAGTTAATTATATTCTCCATAGATAAATTAAAATTAATCCAAGAAAAATTAGAGCCACTATATAGTGAAAACCTTTAAAAGGATGGGAAAAACATAAAACTAAAGTAAAAATAGAATTAATTGATGAAAATAGCATAATTACACAAAAACCTTTAAAATATAATTTTGATGATTTAGATGAATTTAAAATGCATATAAAAGAATTATTAGAAAATAAATATATACAAGAAAGTAACAGTAAACATACAAGTCCAGCATTTATAGTAAATAAACATAGTGAACAAAAAAGAGGAAAAAGTAGGATGGTTATTGATTATAGAAATTTAAACGCTAAAACTAAAACATACAATTATCCGATACCAAATAAGATATTAAAAATAAGACAAGTTCAAGGATATAATTACTTCAGTAAGTTTGACTGTAAATCAGGATTTTATCACCTTAAGTTAGAAGATGAATCTAAAAAATTAACAGCATTCACAGTACCACAAGGATTTTATGAATGGAATGTACTACCTTTTGGATATAAAAATGCACCAGGTAGATATCAACATTTTATGGATAATTATTTTAATCAGTTAGAAAATTGTATAGTATATATAGATGATATATTATTATATTCAAGAACACAAGATGAACATATAAAATTACTAGAGAAATTTATACATATTGTTACACGTGCAGGAATCAGTCTAAGCAAGAAAAAAGCAGAAATAATGAAAACACAAATAGAATTTCTAGGAATAGAGATAGATAAAAATGGTATAAAAATGCAACCACACATAGTACAAAAAATAATAAATTCTGATGAACAGATAGATACAAAAAAGAAATTACAATCATTTTTAGGACTAGTAAATCAAGTAAGAGAATATATACCAAAATTAGCAGAAAATCTAAAGCCATTACACAAGAAATTAAAGAAAGATGTAGAGTATCACTTCGATAATAAAGACCAAGAACAAATAAGAAAAATAAAACTACTATGCAAGAATTTACCAAAACTATGTTTTCCAGACGAAAATAAAAAATTCATATATATAGTTGAATCAGATGCAAGTGAAATCAGTTATGGAGGAGTATTGAAATATAAATATGATAAAGAAAAAATAGAACATCATTGCAGGTATTATTCAGGAACATTTACCAACCCTGAAATAAAATGAGAAATAAATCGCAAAGAACTATATTCGATATATAAATATTTGTTAGCCTTTGAACCATATATTGTGTATAATAAATTTGTTATTAGAACAGATAATACGCAAGTAAAATGGTGGTTGACGAAGAAATTACAGGATTCAGTTACGACAAAGGAGATACGAAGACTTGTATTAAATATATTAAATTTTACATTTACAATTGAAGTTATTGGTACTAATAAAAATACAATTGCAGATTACATATCAAGACAAGTCTACTCAAACTGAAGACGTTATTGAAAAAGCTACTATGGATGATATACTTAAAGTTATGACGACTCTCTGCAAAGAGGTCGATAACTTAAACAAAGAGATATCACAAATTAAAGCTAGCCAGCAGCATGGTAAGTATGCGGATCTATGTCGATCGGAAGACATTAAAATTCCAGAGCTAAAAGGTGACGGTGGAAAACACCTAAAAACCCAAAATACTTTGATTTATGCAGGTGAAACATCTACCAGCAGGGCAGCTACAAAAGAAGAAAGAAAATATGTCAGTACAAATCTAAATAAACTATTTGAAACTCCATATATTCCGACTCCAAAAAACCAAAGAACTCCATTTATACCTCCACAAATAAATACATACAAAGAAAGCCTCAACCAGGATAAAAAGACCTACAACCACATAACCCAGTCATATATAAATAATATCCACAAAATCCAATTATTTCTAAATAAAAATCCAAGATCCAAAACTACCACTAAACCAGATGAAGACTACATAACCCAGAGCTTACAAGGATATAATAAGCTAATAGCACAGCCAAAAACTAGTGCGAATCTAGTAGCGACATGCTACCATTATGGGCTATTACATACAGTATATACAAGCACGGAGATGAAATAGCTAAATTACCAGAGCTACATAGAGCATTTACGCAATACAAGAAGATAACTAAAGGAACATTATTTTATATCAGGATATATTCAGCCACAGCCGAGATATTATACGACGAGATCAAACCAGTTATTCAAGTTATCAAGATAGGACTCACACGAGATATGATTATACCGGAGAAAATAGAAGAACATGACGAAATAACTAGAGAGGAAATACCAGAGTTTTATGCAGGGAAACGACTTATTGGAATAGCTACAATATTACAAGAATTATCGACAAATTATATGCACAGGAACCCTATATGGAGCTACTACGCAAGAGAACAGACTATGATATATTCAACTTGTAGAGAAGAACGCATTAATGACATGGAAGAAATAAGACAGTGGGCATTTAGCCTATTGAGACCAGAAGAACAGCCATTGACGCGAGCTATTAGAAAAAATTTTATTTCAGAAGAGTTGATGACAAGATATTGTAAATTAATTAGTCAAAAATATCCGGACCACAAATGTTCTAAGTGTCAAGGAGACAATAATGTAATTCCCGAGGTACAGCTAGAGTAAGAAGAAAAAGCTAGAAGAAGCCAGAAGATAATGAAGCCAACAGCTATTGAAGACAAAGAATAGTGGAAGACAAAGCAAAATAATGAACGGCAAAGAGATAGGAAGAAAAGATGTAAAAAGTTTTTGTTTTTTTGTTGAGTTGTAAAGTAGTAATAGTAGATAGGAGGACAGATGTAGTGTTTTCTTTGAATTTTGTAATTAGCACATGTAAAATGAAGAGTAGGATAGGAATCTTTTGACTTTTGTAAAAAGTTAAGAATAGTAGGACATTAGGTGTAAAGTAGGAATAGTGAAAGGAGATTAGGACATTGTTAGATCTCTCCTATAAATAGCTAGTATTAGAAATAAGAAAGTAAGACTTTCTTGACGGAAAGCAAACCCTCTTTGTACACAAATAAATTCTCAGAAATAAGATAACAGCTTTTCAAGCATATATGGAGCAAGATAAGAGCAAGGTATATTTGTTCATAACTATGCATAGCTAAATTATTGATTCCTGAATATCATAGCATGCATAAATAAGTTATATTTGTTATTATTTGCTAGAATTATTTGAATCATAATTTCGTATTGTTGGCATGAGGAAACAGGGGAAACAATCCGAAAATAATATCCAGAGGTTGAAACCAAGGCGAAAGTATGAGAATGCCGTAATGGGAGTAGACAGAGTGGTATTATCTAGGAGGGGAAAGTACCTTGAAAAGTACGGTGTTAACAATAAGAGAGTATGGTTAAAATAAATCTAGTAATAATAATCAAGTGTAATGATTATTAACATGCTATGGTATGAGGGAATTAACCAAAAGCAAAGCATAAAAACATGAACATGAATGACGAAATAATACCTACTTATTTCACATATTTGCATGATAAAGTAATTTATGATTATAAAATATTAATTTTGTATGTGCTTAGAGACATAGAAATTACAGATATAAGGAAACTAATATGGGAAAAAATATTTAATAACGAAGACCTAGAACTAATAAATCAAGAATGGTATCAAATAGAGTTGCGCGAATTAGACTTAGAGCTAGGAAATCTTGATATAAACTGCCTAGAGATAGACTCAGATTAATGGAAAAATATTTAGGGAACCTTGATATAAACAACTTAGAAATGGAAAAATATTTTGAAGTATGGCAAAAAATAAGTAGGATTAATTATAAGATAAAATTTGTTAAGAATCCTAGAAAACTAAGCAAACTATTTAAAATTCTATACAAAAGAACTACACCATATAGAATCCCTAGAATTATTCTAGATAAAATAGCATGAAAAGGGAAAATAGTAGGACCACCCCCCAGTTTGTTCTTTTGCTACCCTTACCATTGCTGTTAAACTATCTTCTAATCTTAAGGATTCCTTTTCTAGCATTAAACTTAAATTATCTCCTATTTTTTTATATCGTCTTCCTAAATTTGAAAATACTATTTTTATTTTTAATCCATCTTGATTTTCATATGTTTTTTCATCTATAGCAAATTCTTCTTTATTCATTTTATAGGTTATGTTGTAATTTTTATTCTAGACTATCTATTTGTAGTTGTAAATAAAATATTATTTTTCTTTGTGTTTTTAGTGATTTTTCACAAACTCCTGCGATCATATTATAGTGAAGTCTATTTTGTCTATGTTCTAACTCTTGTCTTTTTTCTATGATTTTCCTATTAAGTTCTTGTCTATATTTATTATTACTATCCATTTTTCTTAAGGTTTTTAGCTTTTAAATATTTAACATATTTATATTCTATCCTGGATACATGCTCTATCAACTTTTGTAATTTATCATTATCTGTTTGTGTAATACTAAGTTGCTTATAAAGTGGGTATAACTTTTCTAATTTTCTCTTTGATTTCCTTATCTTTCCTTTAATATTTTTTAATTCATCCATGGCTCTGATACCAAACTGGGGGGGTGGTCCTACTATTTTCCCTTTTCATGCTATTTTATCTAGAATAATTCTAGGGATTCTATATGGTGTAGTTCTTTTGTATAGAATTTTAAATAGTTTGCTTAGTTTTCTAGGATTCTTAACAAATTTTATCTTATAATTAATCCTACTTATTTTTTGCCATACTTCAAAATATTTTTCCATTTCTAAGTTGTTTATATCAAGGTTCCCTAAATATTTTTTCATTAATCTGAGTCTATCTCTAGGCAGTTTATATCAAGATTTCCTAGCTCTAAGTCTAATTCGCGCAACTCTATTTGATACCATTCTTGATTTATTAGTTCTAGGTCTTCGTTATTTAATATTTTTTCCCATATTAGTTTCCTTATATCTGTAATTTCTATGTCTCTAAGCACATACAAAATCAATATTTTATAATCATAAATTACTTCATTATGCAAATATGTGAAATAAGTAGGTATTATTTCGTCATTCATGTTCATGTTTTTATGCTTTGCTTTTGGTTAATTCCCTCATACCATAGCATGTTAATAATCATTACACTTGATTATTATTACTAGATTTATTTTAACCATACTCTCTTATTGTTAACACCGTACTTTTCAAGGTACTTTCCCCTCCTAGATAACACCACTCTGTCTACTCCCATTACGGCATTCTCATACTTTCGCCTTGGTTTCAACCTCTGGATATTATTTTCGGATTGTTTCCCTTGTTTCCTCATGTCAACAATACGAAATTATGATTCAAATAATTCTAGCAAATAATAACAAATATAACTTATTTATGCATGCTATGATATTCAGGAATCAATAATTTAGCTATGCATAGTTATGAACAAATATACCTTGCTCTTATCTTGCTCCATATATGCTTGAAAAGCTGTTATCTTATTTCTGAGAATTTATTTGTGTACAAAGAGGGTTTGCTTTCCGTCAAGAAAGTCTTACTTTCTTTTTTCTAATACTAGCTATTTATAGGAGAGATCTAACAATGTCCTAATCTCCTTTCACTATTCCTACTTTACACCTAATGTCCTACTATTCTTAACTTTTTACAAAAGTCAAAAGATTCCTATCCTACTCTTCATTTTACATGTGCTAATTACAAAATTCAAAGAAAACACTACATCTGTCCTCCTATCTACTATTACTACTTTACAACTCAACAAAAAAACAAAAACTTTTTACATCTTTTCTTCCTATCTCTTTGCCGTTCATTATTTTGCTTTGTCTTCCACTATTCTTTGTCTTCAATAGCTGTTGGCTTCATTATCTTCTGGCTTCTTCTAGCTTTTTCTTCTTACTCTAGCTGTACCTCGTGAATTACATTATTGTCTCCTTGACACTTAGAACATTTGTGGTCCGGATATTTTTGACTAATTAATTTACAATATCTTGTCATCAACTCTTCTGAAATAAAAATTTTTCTAATAGCTCGCGTCAATGGCTGTTCTTCTGGTCTCAATAGGCTAAATGCCCACTGTCTTATTTCTTCCATGTCATTAATGCGTTCTTCTCTACAAGTATAGATTAACGACTTATCAAACCTCCAAACTTGAACTATTGCTTGTCCTAAAGCAAGATACTTACAAGACAAGGAATGAATTATGCTCTAGGCTCAATTAAGGCACAAAAGACTACTCTACACTAAAAATTAAGAAAAAGAATAAACAAAAGACTCAAACGACTATTCTTATCTCAATTTGGACCACCACAAACTCAGGGCAATTGATCAATTCAAAACCCTTTTCCAAAAGGATATCATTTCTCATTTAAAATCAAAAGAACTTTTGCCATTCAAAATAAGACATTTAAGATTCTCACATCATTGGCATGGACCGTCAAGGTTTGCCTCGAGATTTGCTACACAACTTATCTTATTCATTCCCCTCAATTGAAATAGAGACTCTATGTTTCAATTCGAGTACATGATGACACTCACAACAAGAGAGAATCCCACTCACAATCATTCAATTCACAAAACACGGGATTATAAGAGAACCAAGAAGACTCTCACTCTCTAAAGGAAGTTCAAGTGCATACGCGTCGAACCATAGGCTTGCCCTTCATGTATATCGCCACTAATGTAGGGTGGCCAAGCTCGAAATTACCAAGGACTTGACAGTTACGATGTTGGCTAGGGTCAAGGTGATGATATCATTTGGATCAAGTGACTACACCTCCCTAATGCTCTTTATTCTCATTTTGAACACCGCTCACATTTTCAATTTTAACTTCACCTTATTCCTCCCTCACTAAACCCAAGATTTCTTCTTTTCACTCATGATCATTCAAACTCCTTATACCACCTTCACTTGTTAGCACCTATTTTTGCTTTTCAATTTGCTTATTGGATTGATCTTTTGGATCAATTTTCAATTCGAATTTAAGGTGCTACCTTGCACTTGGAGTGCACTTCTTTTCTTCTCCTTATTTGATCACATGCACCCCCAAACTTAGGCATTTGCCTATGTTGTATTTTGTTTCCCCCCAAACTTAGTCTTTTAGCCTAAATTTCATTTTCAAGCAATTAGGGAGGATGGGTGCCAAAATAGAGGTTCCAAAAAGGTAAAGATGTTACAAGGTGCCAAAGAACAGTCATAAGCTCAAAGGGGTTCACTAGGATTTGATGTCGTGGAAGATCATTTGGGTGAAGTGGCTGTCAAAAAGGGCCAAAGTTCATCTTCCAAGCTTGGTCACACCTAGAATTTCACCTTGAATCACATTCGGGGCAAGTTCTAGACGACACTTATGCCCAAATATCAAGGTAAAGCCTCACCAGACAAGGCATCATGCCACAACACTTCTTTCATTAGTCTCACAATCAATTGGGGCAAATGATTTTTGACAAGATATTACGAGTTCATTACACACTCGTTTGTGAGTCAATCAAGCCAAAGCGAGATTATGCAAGTCATGACAAGAGAATTCTATTCCTCAAAAATTCATTTTTCCCCTCTTCCTTTTATTTTCAAAACAATTTGCCACGAGAAATTTTTCATTAGGTCAATTTTGAGACAAGCAACTACGGACTCGATTCTAAACTAAAACTTGGCATTTTACCTTAAGAAAGTCACCTCTCAATCTATCATAGGGAAAAACCAACCCGGTTTGACACAAAAACAAAAGAGAAGAAAAATAAAATAATCAAAACTCTTGCTCCTTGGGAAAGAACCATGGTATTAAGAAAACCCTCGGAGTTTATCTCTAAACTACTATTAACAAGGCAATATCCGAATTTCGCGCTCATAATTAATTCTAAAACAAGCCTCGACATAGGCCTTTAGCGAATTTGCAAAGCACGGGTAGCAAGACAATAGAGCATGTAAGACCAACCCAGCAACACAATAAAAATCAAGCCCGACAAGGGCACAAATAAGCACAAGGTAAAATAACACATGAAGAAAACATAATCTAAAGGCCCGGCCAGGGCAATAAACATCACAATTATCCAAATATACCCAACAAGAGCCAAATAAAATCTAGCAGAATGTCATTATGGCCTAACAAGGGCAATTAAATATCTCAAACCTACTCACGGGCACCACTGAAAAGCAAGTAAATCCACCCCCTCCCCATAAAAGGAGCATCTCCCTCAATGCTCATAGTTTAATGGGAAAGAAGGTGGAACTCCCTGGAGGAATACTCCTCCTCATCATCATCCTCAGCAGTTGCTTCCTCATCAAATGACTTTTCACTCACATCATCACCCTGCTCTTGATCTTCATTATCGGACAATACCTCATCCTCAAAGGATGCAAATAAACCATCCATTGGTCTGGGAATAGAGTGAGGTGGAGGCAAGGTGTTTAGATCTGCTTTTACCACATACACTTTTCCTTTTTCCTTGCCCATTTATTTATGGAGGATCCTGAGAGACTTCTCACAATCTTCCACATGTTTTTGCAGATTAAGAATGCTTTCCACAACTTCCTTCATGCCCTCCATGACTCCCCTTTCAATCAACTCCAGTAGTTCATTGGACAACTTCCCCAATTGCCTCTCATGATTGTAATTCTTGTTGACCAGGTCTTGGAGGCTAATGTTAGACAATGCCCCTCTGGGAACTGCGGCTGGAGGTGTGTGTGTTCCAGAAGAAAGAGGAGATGAAGGAGAGGTATGTATTTCAATATCAGCGTCATCATCCTCAACCTCCATTGACGCTTTTTCCCTACGCCTTTTGAATCAAGGGGCATCCCATTCAGTTTTCTTGCCAAGATCCAATACACCAATGGCTAGAGTAGGAGTATCATAGTCGAATAAAGGAACACAGGCTTGTACATAAAGTTTGCTAATTAGCACCGGAAAGGGAAATGCATCACCACTCCTTTGAGATTTCCTCTTTATCACTAATGCAATGACCTCACCTATAATGATATGGTTTCCTACCATGATTGCAGCTACCAACATGGCTCCATCATGTGTTATCTTTTGGTAATTTTGAGAAGGTATCAGACGGGAGAGAACAAAGTTATACCACACGCGTGCCTCAAAGTACAAAGTTAGGCAGGGAATTTCACCTCCCATAGTGGCCCAGGAATGTGTGTTAGGAGCAATGATGGAGGCGGATCATTAAAGAGGCTTACGCTTGAGAAGTAACTTTTCCATTAGGTCAGGTGCTGAATCCATTGGATTTCTCCAATAGATGGCATTGATTGCAGCTGGAGTGATCTTGACTTCTTTTCCCCAAACCATAACTGAGTCCAATGCAGGGAATTTCTCACAACCCCCTTTGTGGACTTTAGCATCTTGTGAGGACTGATACGAGGCAAAGAACTCTCATACTAACTTCTTGTAATAGGTTCCGAGCACTTCCTGAAATGGTTGACACTAACGGTTCGCAAACTAAGTGGGAATGTTGGGTAGATTCTCCCCCACTGCATTCTAGTTGAAGATTTTCTCATCATTGAAAGTCGTGCCTCTATCAAGATCATAGATCACTCTTATGCCTTTCATTCCAAACCAAAGCCTCTCCTCCTCGGAGACTTTGTCATGGGCAGATATGACTTTCATTTTACCTTTATCACTTAGCTTGGAGGAGTAGAGAGTTGTTGGCCTACATGGGCTCCTCTCAGTGTTACCCCTGTTAGAAGACATGTTTTGCATAGGAAACCTAAAAAGAGGTTAGCCAACTACAAAGGATGGAATGCAAAGGATTGGAAAAAAAAGTAGGTGAATGTGGTCTTGTGCGGACCACGTGCAAAATGCACCAGAGAGAGTGCACGTCTCATGTGCTATCGCACAAGCAGATAGAATCCTACAGGGATTTTCTATTGAGGTGCAAATCTGGTGCAGTTTGAACCATTAGAAGTGCGTGTCGCACCAGGCATCGCCCCTCGGATCAGTGGCCTGCCTTTTTCTTTTTAAACATGGTATGATGCCTTATGCGACTCGCACATCAAGATCTATACATCTCATGAAAAACCCACAAAGTCACAATTTGGAATTTGTAGTTCCTTGTGTCCTCGTGATTTCTGCATGTGATTCGTGGATCAAGATGTGATGAAGCACCGGACACCCACAACAATCCAATCAACATTAACAATGGGGAACAAGGGATCATATGACCATAACTTTTGGGTACTCAGACTTCACCAGACTTCCATTTATATAAAGAAAAATAATAAAGGAACTTAACGACTTTCATTAAGATAGACGTTACCCCGTCTATCATTAGGAACATCAAGCCCTCGCTTGCATATGGATATTCACAACATTAGCCACAATTAACCTCCTCTCTGCACAAGGTCATACACCCCAAATATAATGCTAAAAAAACCATGGGTATACATTCAGCGAGATCCAGCCTCAAAAGTCAATTTTTAATCAAAACCTTATGACAAACGACAATTTACCCTTAAGATCGACGTCACCCAATCTAGCATCGGGCCAAATCATTCATTCATCACAAGTGGGTTACTAAGACTTCACCCCAACACATAATTCTAGGCTAAAAATCACTACCAATCAACATGCATTACTAAAATTAAAGTTCTACCAAGTGGATACATAGAGATATCATCAATACAACTTAAGTTTGGGGGCCCAAAATTTTTGGATCTCACCCAAATTTAACATGGCAATTCTAATAAGCATGCTTCACAATATGAGTTCCTAACCTTCATAGAAACAAGTATTTAAAATCGAGGAACTTACCACAAGTGAAGATTATGCAAAGATGAGAGAAAATTGAAGCTTTTTGTTCTTTTGATAAAGGTGACCAGCAAAAACTTTTCGGAGAGATAACTACGACGGTGGTGATGGAATGGTGGGGATTGTGGGTGATATGAGGGGATGCTTTATGGAGAGGTTTGAGGGATTTAGAGAAAGTTGTGGGATAAATTCTGAAGGTTTGAGGAAAAGATGGTGGAAGAAGAAGAGAAAAGGTTATTTTTGAAAGACAAAGAAGAAGAAAGGTTGGCCGAGTAAACTCTGGGTTGGGTCGGTCAATGGTTTAGGTCAATTAAAATTCAAACTTACCCCCGGTGCACCACAACATGCAATTTGCACCAGACAAGGTGCAGATCACATGGCATTTCACACATGCCCCTTTTTCTCCCTTGGGTTTGCCTAGGCATCTGTTTCACCATGCGATGGAGGTGCGATGCGCACTTTGGTTTGTGCAGTCTGCACGGCCAACCACATGTTACCTCCAAATTTCCAAATTTACTTTAGCCATCTGTTTCATCATGCGAAAAGTTGTGTGACACGCACAAATGCTTGTGCAGTCTGCACAGTCCACTGCATGACTCATTTTTGCCTTGCGTTCCATTGTTCAATTTCTCCATCCATGCATTCCTACAAAAACACCAAAAACAACAAAAGATAACCAAAAACAAATAAAGAAACTTGGGTTGCCTCCCAAGAAACGCTTGATTTAATGTCGCGGCATGATGATACTACCTCAATACTCATTCATTCTTGGGGTTGGCGATAGTGTCGCTAGGCAACGTCCCTTTCATCCTTGGTTTCTTTCATTTGGGCCTCAAGATGCTTGATTAAGGCTGAGTGGGAGCTCACAATTTGGTGAAGTATTGAGACCTCACTCTTTAACTTTATAACTCCCGTATTTATGGTGTCCACCTTATTAAGAACCAAGGACAACATGTCCTCCAACTTTGAATAGCCGGGGTTTCTCGTGCCCAGTTGGTAGAGAGAGTTTGCCTTGTTCAGAGGGATTTATGGATTCAAACTCTGGTGATTGAAATGATCACCATCCTTGTATCTATCCCACCAATTTCTGTCTCTTTCTTTGTCTCGAATCCAACCTTTATTATCCTCCCTCGAACAATAATACCTGGGATGAGAACCCGCAGACGCAAAACACATTTTTCTATCAACGACAATCATTAGCTCGTCATCACTAGCTTTGATTTCTGGTGTACTCACTGCATTCACTGACTTAGCACCGCCAGCTCCCATTATATGCTTGGCTATCAAGTCAATTTTCTGTCATCATTTTGGCCATTTTCTCATCTCGCTCTTCTTCCTTTTTCCTTATTTTATTGATCAAGATGGATGAGGGTCCTCCCCAAGATGGCACATCTGCTTCTCTTATATGCCAAGCTTGATTGATCTTTGTCATTCGCTCTAACAAAGTCGAGGCTATAGGAAACTCCAAGTCCATGAAGGTACCACCTCCAAGATTGTCAGCCACCGATTTGTTCATAGAGTTCAATGATTGATAGAAGTTTTGTAGAAACACATTGTTTGACAACTTATGATTTGGACACAAGAGAAGCTTCTTTTTGAATCTTAGCCAAACTTCATGAAGAGGCTTATCCGGGATCTGCCTAAAGTTGGTAATCTCATCTCTTAGCTTCATCATTAAAGATGGAGGAAAGAATCTCGAGGTAAATGCCTCAACCAACTCGGCCCAAGATGTGATAGAGTCATCCGGTAATTCTTCCAACAACGCCGTGGCTTCCCCCGTCAAGGAAAAAGGGAATAGGCGCAATCGGATGCACTCTTGGGAGATATATTGGAAGATGAATGGTTGGCAAATCTCCACAAAATTCTGAATATACCGGTTGGCATCTTCATGTGCTACTCCACCAAATAGACCATTCATTTAGATTAAGTGGAGCATGGTGCTAGTCATATGAAAAACAACATTTACCATCGTGGGGGGTAGGCTGATTGCACCTACACCCCCTTGCATCATAGGCTCAGCCTCGTCGGCTTCCATGAAACCATCAACACTCTCATTATCGTCGATTTTGTTCATAGGCTAGCCTGCTTAATTACAACACAAACAATAAACAAAATTGAAAGAAACAAGTACTCTCAAGGTGATTTCAAAACAACAATAAAAAATAGCTATCAACTCAAGTCCCCGACAACGTGGTGCCATTTTTTATGAACGCTCAAATCGTGCTCTCCCTTTGGGAGGCCACAACGATCGTACAGCAAAATAATATTTATAAACCCAACGAGTGTCGGGGATGTACCCAAGGGACTTGGGGTAGCCAAACTTTAATTCTAACAAATTGAATTCAAAATGAGAGTAACTGCAAAAGCAAAAAAGTAAAAGGATGGGGGGAATTGGAAAAGTTATCACTACGATCACAATTCAATTTAAAAGCAAGAAACTAAAGGTGGGTGTACCAAGTGATTTAGATGACTAGGGGTGCATATCCGATGGTGTGTTACTTATGGGATAGGGATCATCAATTCACCTCTACTCTCACTTATTGGCATAAGTAGCATTGGTCATAGGTATGGAATGCTTATCTGTCGATTAATATCCACATTTCTGATGATTTCGGGTAGAACATCATCTGTTTGATTAACATTCAACCAACATATGCTTGGCGAGATCACAGTATCTTTCTATTAGACCCTTAAATGGGAGATTCCTATAATAAGATCTATTTATAGCCTCAAATCTTGTTGGATTCCCAAGTACCCACTAGCAATTTCACATCCACAACCATGAAATTCTCTTTCAAGCAATCACATAGTCAAGTAATGTAAATTTATGTTTGGAACCACCAATTTTAGGATTCGAACATGGTGAAATTACTAGACCCATCTCAAATAAGCAATTATAAGGATGAATTAACAACACCCACACCCATTAGCTAAGTACCTATCATTAATACACCCCTAGACTAGTGAATTTAGCCACTCATAGTAAGAGAAGAAGAGATACTATCTGGGTAATTCAAAATCTTTTCCATTATAGCTGAATCTCAAGTTCAAAAATTAATTTAGGCACACAAATTGTTAACCAAGAGATTTTTTATTGAAACCCTCTTCTCAATGGAGGTGGAATAATATTTACAAAGATCCAAAGTCTTCAAAATATTCGGAATGATAAAAGTTATTTACAATTGTGCTTGAAAATGCCTTTTATAGTTTCCCAAAACATCAATATAAATTAGGACAAAAATCCCTTTTAGGCATTGTGCGGCATGATGTGTGATTTTCACATTGGGATGTGCGCATCGCACACTGCCTCCGGTTGAACCAGTGACTTCAGCTAGAATAGGGAGCTACGTGCGAAGGGGGTGCGGTTCTCACCTCAGGATGTGCGCATCACACAATGACCGCACCTCATGATAAACTCTTCAGTGACTTTATGCACTTGTGCGGACGAGGTGCAGTTTTCACCTTGGCCTGTGCGTGTCGTATGGCCACCACATCTCCTGTCAGAATCTTCAGCCTTTTGAACACTTCACACTTCACTCCATTTGAGTTCTTTTTGGATCTGTTTTGTTGTTTATCATCATCTATCAAAAGTACCTACATAGACTTTAATAAAGGCCATAAGAACCTCTAAATCTATTAAAAACACGATAATAATTCATGGATATAGGCTCAAAAAGTTGGTAGATTATCGACTTATCAGGTACCTTCACGGATCTCTAATTTTATGTTGCCTTGTCCCTTCTTGAGAGAATGACCAGGACTAACAAAGCTTGGCACAAAAGGGAGGTAGATATTCTAACCTCGGGAGTGACCAGGTCCATCCTAAAAAATGAGATTAGGAGGAAGGATGAAAAGAAGGATGAGACCATTGCAAAAATGATGACACAAATAGACTTGCTTGCCAAGGACATGATAGGGGCATGTGGTTCTAAGACCGTGAATGCTGTGAATACACACCAGAGATAAAGGCTAGTGATGATGAGCTTATGACCATCTTGGATGGTAAACTTTGCTATTTGTCGGCGGGTTCTCATCCCGGGTATTATAGCCCAAGGGATACGAATCAAGGTTGGAACAAGGATAAGGATAGAGATGGAGATTGGAGGGACCGTGACAAGGATGGTGATAGATACAATCACCGGAGTTCGAACCCATATGTGCCTCAAAATAAATCAGATTCTTTGTATCAACCAACCACAAGCAATCCCGGTCATTCAAAGATTAAGGACATATTGTCCTTGATGTTAAAGAAGGTGGAAATGACAAATACATGGGTTAGTGAGCTTAAAAGTGAAGTGTCAACACTTCATCAAATCGTGAGCTCTCATTTAACTTCAATTAAAAATGTCGAGGGCCAAATGAATCACCTCTCCTCCCAAATGAACCTGAGATTTAAAGGAACAATACCTAGTGACAGCATCGCAAATCGTAAGAATGATGCTCATGTCATTGCAATTGTCAGTAGGAGTGGGAGAACAACTGGAGTGGTATGAGAGCCTATTGTAGAGCCGGTTGTTATAGCAAAGAAACCTATTGTGGAAGCCATCATCGAGCTGAGTGATAAAGATAAAGGGATCATGAATGAAAAAGATATTGTAGAACTGGGGGTTAGGGTAAAGTTTGGTGCATCTAATTCCCCGGGGAGTATTGGCATTGATGATGAGATAGAGGAGGCTAAATCTCCTCCCCAAGTTGCTATTGATGTTGAGGAGTATCCCCCTCTTGTGCAAAGTGTGCCGACCACACTACCTAAGGGACCTCCTCCGTACCCTCAAAGTCTTAAAAGAAGAAGGAAGAGCAAAAATTCAATAAGTTTGTTGACATGTTTAGCAAGCTTTCGATAAATACTTCTCTAGTTGAAGCCTTGATATAAATGTCGGGGTATTAAAAATTCATGCACGAGTTTCTTAAAAAGAAGAAGGTGGTCGATCTGGGAAACGTTGAGATATCACACAGTTGTAGCGCTGTGATGACATGAAATGTTGCTACAAAAAAAAATGATCCCAGCACATTAACCATACCATGTACTATTAGGCTCTTTGTGTTCCGTAAAGCCTTGTGTGATCTAGGGGCGAGCATCAATTTATTGCCCCTAACAATTTTCAACAAGTTAGATTAGGTACGCCCAAACCTACATCTATGAGACTTCTCATGGCTGATCGGCCCATTAGGCATTCTGTAAGAATCCTATTTGACATATTGGTGAAGGTTGAAAAGTTTGTTCTCTCAAAAGACTTCGTGATCTTGGATTGTGAACTTGATATTGAGGTGCCCATCATCTTAGGGTGATAATTGTTAGCCATGAGGAAAGGACTTGTGGATGTTAAACTCGGTGAGATTAAATTTCGAGTGGGGAATAAAGTGGTGACATTCAATGTATCCCAACCCACAAGACCTCTAGATGACTTGAGGGTGATCTCGGTGATAGAGTTAGAGGGCAAGCTTGATCATTCCCTTGAAGAGTGTGAAATGGGAAAGATGCCCAAGGTTGAAGAGTTTCCAAGTCGGCAACATGTTGATGTTTTTAAGATGTTAAAGGAGAATTTCCCTTTATTGGGATGGGGCCATGCCAACTAGATTGGAATGCTATCCGTTAAACTAAGGTTGAGGTACTATCATCGAGCCGCGACATAAAATCAAGTGCTTCTTGGAAGGCAACCCAAGTGTCTTTACTTTGTTTTTCTTTACTTTTTGTTGTTTTTGGTTTGTTTTAGGGATGCATAGAGGAGAAAAATGAACAAGGGCAAAACAAGGCAAAAATAGGATGTGTGGAGGACCGTGCAGTTCTCACAAGCCATTGAGCGCATTGCACGACCCAACTCATGTCAAACCAGAAAGCTTGGAAGAAAAATAGAAATTGGAGGCGATGTGAGCTGGGTTGTGTGTGGTTCACGCAAGCCGATGTGCGCGTTGCACCTCCACTGCATAAAGAAACAAAAAGTTGTCCAAGTTTGGGGCAAAAAAAGGTAAGGTGCGAAATGACATGGGGTGCGCACAAGGGCTTGTGCAAACTGCACGTTGTTATGCACCAAGGTAAATTTTAAATTTTAATTGACCTAACCCATTGACTGACCTGACCAATTGTTTTCTTTTTTTGTTTTATATTCTGCCACCCTCAACCATCTTCTTCATATTTTCTCCTCAACTCTTCAAATTCTCTCCCAAAACCTCCCAAAAATCCCTCAAACTTCCCCAAAAATCCCTCAAACTTCTCCAAAAATCTTCTCCTTCTCTCACCCAAATTTCTTCATTGCTTCACCACCCATCTCGCCCTTTCATTTCCCTGGGCACGTTGTTGGGTCACCATTGTTGCTCTTTAAAAGTTTTAATTTTTGCTTCTCTCTGCCTAATCTTCACTTATGGTAAGTTCTCCGACATTAAATACATGTATTTATGAAGGTTGGGAACTCATATTGTGAAGCATGCTTGTTAGAATAGCCATATTGATTTTGGGTGAGATCCAAAAATTTTGGGTCCCCAATTTTGAATTGTGTTACAGATATTTGCTTAGGATGAACTTGTAGAACTTGATATTGTGATAATCCATGTTGATTGGTAGTGATTTTTAGCCTTAAATTTTGTATTTGGGGTGAAGTCTGACTAACCCACTTCTGAATAATGCATGATTTGGCCCGAAGATAGAATGGGTGACGTCTTTCTTAAGGGAAAATCATCATTTTTCATGAGGTTTGGTTGATAATTGTTGTGTGGTCTGAAAAATGTTGCTAATTGTATACCCATATTCTTTGTTGAAAATATTATTGGGTGTATGATCTTGTGCGGGAAGGTGGTAATTGTTGTTGTTAATTGTATGCCCAATTGAGTAATTGAAGGCTTGATGTTCTCGATGATAGACGGGGTAACATCCTTCTTAAGAGAAATTGTTGAGTTTTCTATTACTTGTTGATTGGCGATAATGGAAGTCCGGGGAAGTCTGAATACCCGAACGATTGTGTGGTCATGATATCCCTTGCCCCTGTTGTTATAATTGTTGGTTTACTACTTGGTGCAAAGTGCTTCATGCAAATCATGCTCTACGAATCACATACATAATTCACAAGAACACAAAGAACCAAAAAATTCCATATGTGCCTTTGTGCATTTTGCATGTGATAAGTAGATCTTGATGTGCAGAACGCACAAGGCACCACACCATGCAAAAATAGTCCACCAGTTTACTGTTTTGATGTATGACAGTTGGTGCGATGCGCATCCTGGTTAGTGCGGTCTGCACCAACTTCGCACATCCGAGCTGAAACCACTGAAGGTTTTTGTTAGCTCATGTGATACCATGTACGATGCGCACCTCATCTGGTGCGTTCAACATGAGCCAACAATCAACTACTTTGTTTTTCTACTCTTTTGCATTCAGTCCTTTTTAGTTTGTTCACTTTTTTTGATCTTTTTATTTCACATGTGTTAAAAATATAAAAAGATTTTATTTTTGTTATTTATGGTCTCACAATCTCCTTGTGCAGAATATGTCTTCTAGCAGGGGCAATGTCAAGCGTCAACAAAAGAAACCATCCACTGCTGAGGAGCCACAAATCTGCTTTGGGTTGAAGGCCAAAAGGCCATCTACAACCGGGACAAGGATAGAACATTCATTGTGGAGCAAAGTTTCAACATGGCTGATTTCGAAGAGGAGCTACCTAACATTCACACATAGTTCGCCGACCGCGAGTGGAAACCTTTCCAAGATTTACCTGGGGGTACTACGAGGAAATAGTTTGGGTGTTCTTTGTCACTTATCAATCCAAGGAAGACTCCAATTGGCTATACTGGGAACGTGGAGAGGTTTCCTAACCTATATTTTGTGGCAAAAACGTTTGCTTGATTGGGAGTTCTTCCCAAAGGGCATATTTGTCCAAGTTTATATGATATTTTAAGAATGTTTATAAACCCATTTTAGGCACAATTGTAAATAGTTCTGATAGTTCTGAACTTTGAACAATATTCTTAGCTTTGTGAACAAGTTTTCCCTTTTAAGAACAAGAAGAGGGTTTCTCACAATTCCTTCTACCCAATTCTTAGAACCACTATTTGTTTACAAATTAATCTTGGATATTGAGAAACTTCGCTTGATTAGAAGGGAAATTTAATTACCCATTTGGTATATCTCTTTCCTTACGCATGAGTAGCTAAACCTCTTATCTAGGGATGTATTGATGATGGGTACTTGATAAATGGGTGTGGGTGTTGCTAATTCTTGTTTATAATTGCTTTTTTGACATGGGTCTAGTGATTTCACCATATTTTAACTCTAAAATTGGTAGTTGCAAACATTGATTTTCCTTACTTGGTTGTGGTCTTGCTTGAAAGAGGGAATCATAGCTTCGGATGTGAAATTGCTAGTAGGAACTTGGGATTCCTTTTAGATTGATGCTAGAAATAGCTTAAATTGACGGAATGACCCATTAAAGGGTCTAAAGCTAGAAATAGTATGACCTCCCCAAATAAGCTCAAAAACGCTCTCTAGAATAAGCCTAAACCTAATACTAACATTCAGCTGTCGCCGTTCCGAAAATGGCCAACATGGTCGTGGGACAGCCTCCACCTCAGAAGGATGCCTTTCCACCACAACTCTTAGCCACTTTACCAACCCATAATACCACTACATATGCGTCCATTCTAACCCCTGTCACCACTCAACAAACCATTACCTCTCTAAAACATATCCAATACCTACATGGAGAACCAAGAATAGTATGGGAGGAAGAGAAGGTGGACCAGATGATAGTTACGGAGTATTTATAATATGCTGTAATTGGTAAATTGTCATATGGATGGCCGGACATTCAGGAACTGAGAAAACTGATCCCAAAACAATGTAACCTAAAAGGATATGCTAACATAGGTCTTCTAAGCAATCGATATGTGCTAATCAGGGCAGCCAACATAGAGGACTATGAAAATCTACTATCAAAGCCCTAATTTTACATCACTCATAAGTTTTGGTCATACGCAATGAGAACCCTGAAGTGGGATCCATTATTTGATCTGAAGGAGGATACAACTACTACCATTGCTTGGATCTCATTCCCCACGCTACCACCAAATTTCTTTGGTAAGGAGGCCATGTTTTCACTGGCAGCTGCAGTAGGCAAGCCTTTACAGGTCGACATGGTAACTCACAATAAAACTAGACCTAGTTGTGCTAGGGTCAAGGTGGAGGTACATCTGCTTGAATTTCCAGAAAGGATAAACGTTGGAGTGAGTAATAAATCAAGAGAGATAAAAGAAAAATGGATCCCTATCAAATATGACTACATGCCTAAGTACTGCAAAACATGTGGACTGCAGGGCCACAATGTGAAAGAATGCTTTGTTATGCATCCAGAGTTGTATCCCAAGGAGGAGGAGCAAAAGGAACATACCAAGAAAACCTCAAAGGAAGACCCCAAGGGAGAACACAAAAGGGAAAAGGGCAATCAGCCCAAACCAACAGAGGATAATGGATTTAAGGAACAGAAAAATAAAGGAAACAAGAGGGGAAAATAATATAATAGATACAGGCAGGAGTAGACATGGAACCCAAAACACCAACAAAGCAGTGATAACAACTTTGCAGCTTCTACATGAGAGGCTGGTGAGGAGGAAAACCAAAAGAACAAGGGAACAAGAACAAAGAGGAGGGAGAATTGACATCCACACAATGGGTGGAAAACACTTTTCGAGAAGTATCAAACAAGGGAGAGGCTACTAAGCCAGAAGAGATAGCAGGAAGTAGTACCAGCAATATAGAACACAGTATAGAGGCTCATCAAAAGACATGGGAGATATCCAAAGGTGATAGGGGTGGAGACTTAGTAGAAACAACAAAGGAAGGGAAACATATCATAGCAAAAGGCACAGAATCACCTTCAAAAGAGGGAAGCACAGAGACAGGGCCACTGCCAATCCAAATTGTAGGACCTGCAATAGATACACTTATGCTGGATAACATTTCTCATGAGAAAAGTCAAAGATGAAAGGATCTAGAGGAAGATGAGGAGATGGAACAGAGCATACAAGAGGCCATCAAAGCTGGGGACATATCCCCAAGGCAATTAAAGGGAACCAACAAAAATGACACAACACTCCCCTCAAGCATGATTAGAAGGAGTAAGAAAGGTCTACACTACTCATCTGATTAATGATTAGTAAAATGATCTTTTGGAATATCAAATCTGTTAAATCTCAAAATGCTTTTGAGAGATTAATGGAACTGAATAGAAAGCATCAATACAATTTTATATCTCTGTTTGAACCTTTCCAAAGTCCAGAGGAACTTGAAGGATACAAGAGGAGATTGGGAATGCAAAATGCAGCGACATATAGTGCATCAAAAATATAGGTATTTTGGAGAGAGGAATGGGATGGATATGTGGAATCATACACCCAGCAACAACTCACAATACTTTTCTCACATCACTCTAGCCATATCACTTGCAAAGTTACTGCAGTCTATGCAAGATGCAGTGCACTGGACAGGCTAGAACTATGGGAAAGCTTGAAGGAGGTAGCAGAAAATACACAAGTCCCATGGGTGGTGGGAGGAGATTTCAATGTAATATTGGATGAATCAGAGAAATAGGGTGGCCTGCCTGTTACATAACATGAGACAGAAGATTTTACCTAATGCATGAACAACTGTGCTCTCTCAGAGCTTAGATACATAGGAAGAAGATTCACCTGGTGGAATGGAAGAATTGAAGAGGCATGCATCTTCAAAATATTAGACAGGGTGATGGGAAATACTGAATTCTAGAACATGCTGCTAAACAGTGAAGTATCTCACGTTATTAGAGAAGGGTCTGACCATACCCCACTCTATGTGATCTGCACCACTAACTCAGACAGGGTGAGCAGACCATTTAGATTCTTGAATTCCTAGACAAATCATCTAGAGTTCAAAGGGATTATAAAGAGTAAATGGGAGGAAGCAAAAGAAGGATCACCATTTACAGTGTTCCACAAGAAGCTAAAGAAGATAAAATATTCCCTGACAGAGTGGAGCAGGAATACTTTTGGGAACATCTTTCAGCAAATTAGCACTTTGGAAGATGTAATAAAGGTAAAGGAAGCATAGTTGGAGATCAACCCCACAGAATACAATAGAGCTGATCTAAGCAAAGCAGAAGTTGAGCTTAAGAGGTTTCTACATATGGAAGAAGAATACTGGAAGCAAAAAGCCAGCATGAGATGGTTCCAAAATGGGGACAAAAATACAAAATTCTTTCATGCATATGTGGAAGGAAGGAGGAAGAAGTTACAGATTCATGATATACAAATAGAACAGGGGGACACCATTACTGGCACACAAAATATTGGAGAAGAGGAAGTCAGAGTTTTTCAGGAACAATTCAGGGAATCCAACATCCCAACTTATTATGACATGCTCAATCTCATCCCTAAACTAATCAGTAGAGAGAAAAATGAGGATATAACTAGATTACCATTCGTGGAGGAGGTCAAAGAAGTGGTGAAAGCTCACAATCAAGACAGTTGTAACACCTCAAAAATCAAACCAGCTATCTAAGTCTGATACTAAGGAAATTTTGATGTTTTCAAGAATGACGGGTCCAAACCACGGACCGTATTTCGAACTACGAGTCATGGAATGGAACCATGGTTCCCTTCTGTGATTCAGTCTCTGCTCTAGAACCACGAGTTAGTTCTGTAGACCGTGGTTCAAACCACGAGTCCATCCTGTCGACTCGTGGAACCAGATCAGAGGTATGACAAGTCCCTATTAAAATGATGACTCAGTTCTATGACCTGTCGTTGAAATGATGTACCATCCTTTTGAGTCGTGGGTTGATCCAGAGACCAGCTAGGTCCCCAGCAATGAGGAGTCCAAATAGATGACCCGTCATCCATTCTACGGGTCCATCCTGTTAACCCATAGATTACATTCTGCAGCCTGATTAGTTGGCCAAGAACCACGAGTTAGAACCACGGGTCATGGTTCAAATGACGACCCGTAGAACTGACCCGTGATTTCTGAAGCTGACCCATTTTCCAGATTTTTCTTAATTAAATTCCAGGGGTATTTTAGTCATTACCCACCCTACTAACTCCTAAATGATGTCGTTTTGGCAATTTCTAGTAGGGTTTTCACCCTCATTAGCCTAAGTACCTTCTCACTACCTCATTCATCTCCCAAAAGGGAAAAGGACTCTCTCAAACTCAAGGTCTCAAGTTCCAAGTCCAAGTCTCCCATTCTTTTATATTTCAAGTGGGTTAACTCCAATCAAGGTATGTGGGTATTCAACAATGGTTTCTTCTCACCCTTGTGCCCAAAACTCCAAATTTCAAATTGTGATTTCATGAACTTTCAAATTAAGGTTTTTACCCAATTCTTATAGATTTTGCTATAAATTGCCTGTTCATGATCTTATTATAAAATTCTATTAAATTGCATGATTTTGCATGGGTTTTTACATATGAACTTCTATTTCATAAATTGAAGGTTAATTATGGTGAATCCTACATGCATGAAGTGATTTAGGAAATTGGGGAAAATGATGGCATGATTTCATGAGTTCCAAGCAAGTGCATGCCTAGTTCTTATGTTTTATGAAAGTATATGTTATTATGAAATTGAACTAAGGCCATGAAAGTTTTCAAGTTATGAATTATGATGCAATGCAAGACAACCGATGTTCCATCAATGCTAATGAATTGATTTCTAAACTATAATTCATAAATAGTATGACAATTCGGGGTATGAACATGTTATGAACAAGTTTGGCATCAGATATGTCACATGTATATGAGCTCAATTTATATGTTTTGGGAGTAGTATTTAGCACCGAGAGACGAGGGTTCAGATAACCAAAGTCTAAAACTATGTTGCCACCATATTTTGCCCTCTGTGGCTTATTATGACAGGATCCTGGTACGATTTGGTTCTATCTTTGGCTGGTTAGGACAACCCTTTTCAGTGGGGGTACATGACACTAGACTCCATGTAGCTCAACATGGTTTATGTTGGTTAAGAAAAACTCCCACATGACTATTTTTTCAAGCTATGAAGTTATATGATATCATACTTTGAATTTTAACCGTACTTCATTTTTTTATGTCTTATATCTTGATAATCCTCTTATGTTATTTCTTAATGAAAAGGTTCACTTTAAGCATTATTTTAAGTATATTTTTATCATGATCATGCATCTCTGATATACTTGGTACATCCTATAGTATTGACGCATATTTTGCGCTGTATCTTCTTGATGATATAGATTCAGGTGTTTTCCATCATGCTCGTGGCTAGACAAAGCCGAATATCCAGTCAGTGTTGGTGAGTCCTTACTGTTCGAGGGCTAGTTATGACTCTAGTTGTTTAGACTACTTATTCTCATACTTTGAGTTAGCTAGGGTCTTGTCCTAGCAACTCCTTATGTCATGTATAGAGGCTTTTTAGACATAGATGATATTCAGGTCTTCTTAAAATAATATTCTTTTGATTTATCTTATGTATTAAGTTATCTAATTCGTATTATGCTTTCGCTATGTTTCGTCATCATACATGAGTTATGCTATGACCAAGGGTTAGCTTGGGGCACTTGGGGAACTTGTGGTCCCAGGTCCCGTGTTTCGTCTAGGGGGTAACCTCAGGGTATGACAAACTTGGTATCAGAGCCTCAGGTTCAAGGGTCCTAGGATGTCTGAAAGCCGCATTGAGTAGAGTCTCCTTTATGTGTGTGAAGCGCGCCACACATATGATAGGGAAGCTATGAGATGTCTTAGAAAACTTCACTTGTTTCATGATCATATCGTGCGATAGATCTTAACTCTAATGTTCCTCTAATCCTTACCTTATACATTTTAGATCATGCCTTAACTTGCTATGCCTCACCGAGCCACTCAGAATGTCGCTTCTCCAGTTCTGTCCCCCGAGGTCACGAATGAGGAATTCAAGAATGACATTCATTTGCTAGCCCAGACCTTGGTAACCCAGGCCAACCAGTCGGCTCCTATCCTAGTCTACCCTTAAGGTGGGGTAGCGGCCCGGGTTCATGATTTCATCCGAATAAACCCACCCAAATTTTGGGGTTCAAAAGTGAGTGAAGACCCACTTAACTTTATTGATGAAGTTAAGAAGATATTTGATGTTATGCAAGTGGTTGGTGCTGATTGTGTGGAGCTCGCATCCTACCAACTCAAGGATGTAGCTCATATCTGGTTTGCCTAATAGAAGGAGGCTAGATCTAGGGACGTGGTCTTTATGACTTGGGAGTGTTTCAAGAGAGCCTTCCTTGACTAGTTCTTTCCCCGAGAGTTGAGCCAAGCAAATACTGAGGAGTTTGTGAACTTGAGAGAGGGGTCGATGTCAGTACAAGAGTATAGTTTGAAGTTCACTTAGTTATTGAGGTATTCCCGTGGAGCTTAAGGAGTTAAAGGATCAGTTGAAGGATCTTCTTGATAAAGGTTTCATCAGGCCTAGCATTTCTCCATGAGGTGCCCCGATTTTATATGTTCGAAAGAATATGGTTCTCTTAGAATGTGTATTGACTACCGTCAGTTGATCAAGGTCACAATTAAGAATAAATATCCCATTCCTAGGATTGATGACTTGTTCGATCAGCTTCAGGGTGCTAGTTTCTTCTCCAAAATTGACCTTAGATCTAATTATCATCAGCTTCGTGTTAGAGATTGTGATATTTCGAAGACACCCTTCAGAACTCGGTACGGTCATTATGAATTTATTATGATGTCTTTTGGTCTAACGAATGCTCTTGTAGCCTTTATGGATTTGATGAACCGTGTGTTCAAACAGTACCTGGATATGTTTATGATTATTTTTATTGATGATATCCTCATCTACTCTCAGAGTGAGGAGGAGCATGCAGACCATTTGAGAGTTGTATTGCGAACTCTCAAGGACAGACCGTTCTTTGCTAAGTTTAGCATGTGTCAGTTTTGGATGCAGTCTGTTGCTTTTCAGGGTCATATTGTGACTAGGGATGGTATTCAAGTTTATTCTCAAAATATTGAGGCGGTGAAGAACTGGCCTAGACCCACTTCCCCATCCGATATTAGAAGAATTTTGGGTTTGGCTGGTTACTACAGCAGGTTTGTGGAAGGATTTTCTTTCATTGCAGCCCCTTTGACCCGATTTACTCAGAATAAGGTAAAATTTCAGTGGTCCGACTTGTGTGAGAAGAACTTTTAGGAATTGAAGACTAGATTGACCACAAGTCCAGTGTTAGCTCTACCCGAGGGCCTAGATGATTTTGTTGTTTATTTTGATGCTTCTAGGATTGGTTTGGGGTTGTGTTTTGATGCAGCGTGGTAAGGTGATTGCTTATACTTCGAGACAACTTATGACTCATGAGAAGAACTACTCTACTCATGATCTTGAGTTAGCAGTCGTGGTCTTTTCTTTGAAGATTTGGAGACATGACTTGTATGGGGTGCATGTGGATGTAATCACCGATCACAAGAGTCTTCAGTACATGTTCACTCAAAAGGAATTGAATTTGCGACAAAGGAGATGGCTTGAGCTTCTTAAGGATTATGACATGAGTATGATTTACCATCTGGGTAAGGCCAATATTATGGCGGATGCACTTAGTAGATTGTCGATGGGTAGTGTGTCTTCAGTCGAAGAAGGAAAAAAGGAACTAGTTAAGGAGGTTCATAGTCTAGCTCAATTGGGAGTTTTCCTTATGGACTCGACAGAAGGTGGTGTTATTGTTCAGAATGGTTCCGAATCATCCTTGGTAGCAGAAGTGAAGGAAAAGCAAGACAGTGATCCCATTTTACTTCAACTTAAGGGTGCAGTCCATCAGCAAATGGTTGAGGTATTCTCCCAAGGGGGAGATGGTGTAGTTCATTATCAGGGTCGACTATCAGATGTAGATGGATTGAGACAGTAGATTCTTAGTGAGGCTCATAGTTCTAGATATTCCATCCACCCCGGTGCCACTAAGATGTACTGTGATCTATGGGAAGTCTATTGGTGGAATGGTATGAAGAGGGGCATAGCCAGTTTTATGGCTAAGTGTCCCAACTGTTAGCAAGTGAAGGTAGAGCACCAGTGGACAGGTGGCATGATTCAGGATATTGACCTTCCCACTTGGAAATGGGAAGCAATCAATATGGACATCATTACAGGTTTGCCTCGTACTCGAAGGCAACATGATTTGATTTGGGTGATTATCGATCGGATTACTAAATCATCCCATTTCTTAGCTGTTCAGACTATGGATTCAGCAAACGACTGTACCAGACTCTACATCTGGGAGATAGTTCAATTGTATTATGTTCCTTTGTCCATCATTTTAGATAGGGCTATTCAGTTTGCTTCTCAGTTTTGGTGATCGTTTCAGAGAGGTCTTGGTACTCAAGTAAAGCTTAGCACAACTTTTCACCCTCAGACAGATGGCCAGGCAGAGCATATTATTCAGACTTTGGAAGATATGGTGAGAGCTTGTGTGATTGATTTCAAAGGTAATTGGGATGATCACTTACCTCTTATTGAGTTTGCCTACAACAATGGCTTTCACTCTTGCATCCAGATGGCTCCATATGAGGCACTTTATGGTCGGAGATGTAGATCTCCTATTGGTTGGTTTGAGGTAGGTGAGGCAGCTTTGATTGGCCCAGATTCAGTGCATGAGACCTTGGAGAAGGTTCGTGTTATTAGGGAGAGATTCAAGACCGCTCAGAGTTGACAGAAATCACACGCAAATGTGAGGAGGAGGGAATTAGAATTTGAAGTTAATGATTGGATTTTTCTAAAGGTGTCACCCATGAAGGGTGTGATGAGATTTGGCAAGAAAGGGAAGCTTAGTCCCTATTTTGTAGATCCTTATCGAATTCTGAGGAAGGTTGGTAAGGTTGTTTATGAGTTGGATTTGCCATCGGATTTGGAAGGAGTTCATCCAGTTTTCCATGTTTCATTATTGAAGAAGTGTGTTGGTGATCCGACCTTGATTGTTCCTTTGGAGGATGTAGTTGTGAAGGATAATATTACCTATGAGGAGATCCCTGTAGAAATCCTTGACCGTCAGATTCGGAGGTTGAGGAACAAAGAACTTGCTTCGGTAAAAGTTCTTTGAAGAAATCAGCTTGTCGAAGGAGCTACTTGGGAAGCGAAAGAGGTCATGAAGGCCGAATATCCCCATATCTTTCCTTTTGATTATGTTACAGCTTGAGGTAATAGTTTCATCCTTAGTATGTTCCTCTGATCCTATTCCATCAGTTACTCTCATGATCCTAGCATGCAATCAGGTTTTCAAAGTTGATTTAACCATGTTTTAAGTTGAAAAGTGGAGTTTTCATGTTTATTCCTTGAATTCCATGTTATGTTGTTGGTTGAGCTGTTTTTCTCTTCCGTTTTCCCTTGTTTAGTCTTTATTCAAGGATGAATGATCCCAAGGGGGAGATATTGTAACACCTTTGAAATTGAACCAGCTATCTAAGTCTAAAACTCAAGAAAATTTCATGTTTCCAGGACTGACGGGTCAAAACCACGGACCGTGGTTCAAACCATGGGTCATGGAATGGAACCGTGGTTCCCTTTTATTGATTTAGTCTCTGGTCTGGAACCACGAGTTGGTTCTATGGACCATTTTTCAAACCATGGGTCCATCCTGTCGACTCGTGGAACCAGATCAGAGGCATGACAAGTCCCTCTGAAAATGATGACTTAGTTCTACGACTTGTCATTGAAATGACGGACCATCCTTTTGAGTCGTGGGTTGATCCAGAGACCATCTAGGTCCCCAGCAACGATGAGTCTAAATTGATGACCCATCATCCATTCTACGGGTCTGTCCTATTAACCCGTAGATTATATTCTACATCCTGATTAGTTGGCCAAGAACCACGAGTTGGAACCATGGGTCATGGTTCAAACGACGACCCATAGAACCGACCCATGATTCCTGAAGCCGACCCATTTTCAAGTTTTTTCTTAATTAAATTCCAGGGGTATTTTAGCCATTACCCACCCTTTTAACTTATAAATGATATCATTTTGGCTATTTCTAGTTGGGTTTTCACCCTCATTAGCCTAAGTCCATTTTCACTACCTCATTCATCTCCAAGAAGGGAAAAGGACTCTATCAAACTCAAGGTCTCAAGCTCCAAGTTCAAGTCTTCTAATCTTTTCTATTTTAAGTGGGTTAACTCCAATCAAGGTATGTGGGTATTTAACAATGGGTCCCTCTCAACCTTGTGCCCAAAACTCCAAATTTCAAAATGCGATTTCATGAACTTTATAATTAGGATTTTTATCCAATTCTTATGGGTTTTGCTATAAATTTCCTTCTCAGTATTTTATTATGAAATTATATTAAATTGCATGATTTTGCATGGGTTTTTACATATGAACTCCTATTTCATGAATTGAAGGTTAATTATGGTGAATCCTACATGCATGAAGTGATTTAAGAAATTGGGGAAAATGATGGCATGATTTCATGAGTTTCAAGCAAGTGCATGCCTAGTTCTTAGTTTTTATGAAATTATATGTTATTATGAAAATGAACTAAGGCCATGCAAGTTTTCAGGTTATGAATTATGATGCAATGCAAGATACCCGATGTTTCATCAATGCTCATGAATCAATTTCTAAACTATAATTCATGAGTAGTATGACGATCAGGGGTATCAACATGTTATAAACAAGTTTGGCATTAGATATGTCACATTTATATGAGGTCATGTTATATGTTTTGGGAGTAGTATTTAGCATCGAGAGATGAGGGTTCAGAAAACCCAAGTCCAAAACTACGTTGCCACCGTAGGCTGCCCTCTGTGGCTTACTATGACAAGATCCTGGTACGACATGGTTCTAACTTTGGCCAGTTAGGATAGCCCTTTTCAGTGAGGGTACATGACACTGGACTCCATGTAGCTCAACATGGTTATGTTGGTTAAGATAAACTCCCACATGACTATTTTTTCAAGCTATGAAGTTATATGATATCATACTTTGAATTTTAACCGTATTTAATGTTTTTATGTCTTATATCTTGATAATCCTCTTATGTTATTTCTCTATGAAAAGGTTCACTTTAAGCATGTTTTAAGTATGGTTTTATCATGATCATGCATCTCTCATATACTAGGTACATCCTATAGTACTGACTCATATTTTGTGCTACATCCTCTTTGTGATGCAGATTTAGGTGTTTCCCATTAGGCTCATGGCTAGACGAAGCCGGATATCTAGTTAGTGTTGGTGAGTCCTCATTGTTCGAGGGATAGTTATGACTCTAGTTGTTTAGACTACTTATTTTCGTACTTTGAGTTAGCTAGGGTCTTGTCCTAGCAACTCTTTATGTCATGTATAGAGGCTTTTCAGACATATACGATATTCAGGTCTTCTTCAAATCATGTTCTTTTGATTTATCTTATGGATTAAGTTATCTTATTCGTATTATGCTTTCGCTATGTTTCATCATTATACCTGAGTTATGCTATGACCAAGGGTTAGCTTGGGGAACTTGTGGTCCCATGTCCCGTGTTACCTCTAGGGGGTAACCTCGTGGTGTGACAACGGTGCAAGTGGTTCAGATGGATTTTCAGGAAACTTTTTCAAAACTTGTCGGTGGGAGATTATAGGAGAAGACTTTACCAACATGGTAAAATCTTTATTTTGTGGGCAAGAGTTGCCTAGATACATCACTCATACCAACCTGGTATTGATTCCTAAAAAGGAATTAGTTACACAATTTGGAGATTTGATACCCATAAGCCTCAGAACTTTTGCTAATAAGATAATTTCCAGAGTGATTCATGGAAGATTAGTAACACTACTACCTCAGATCCTCTCTATAAATCAGACAGGCTTTGTGAAGGGACGAAGTATATCAGAGAATGTTTTTCTTGCTTAGGAGATCATAAAAGATATTAACAGAAGGAACAAGCTCCACAATGTTGTAGGGAAGCTGGACATGGCCAAGGCCTATGACAGGGTTTCCTGGATTTTCCTCACTAAAGTGTTAAGGAGGTTTTGTTTCTTGGAAGTCTTGATTGATATGGTGGTGAGATTAGTGTCAAACAATTGCTACTCTGTGTTGATGAATGGGAAGTCCTTTGGATTCTTACAATCCTCAAGGGGACTAAATTAAGGGGATCCTATCTCACCTACACTATTCATCATTGCAGTTGAATTACTATCCAGTAGTGTGAATAACTTATATAGAGATCAGGAGTTCAAAGGGTATGGACTTTCCAAATGTAGCCCTCAGGTGAACCACTTATCCTATGCAGATGATACAATCCTCTTTTTCTCTAGAGAGAAAGGATCCATAAAGAAAATAATGAGTGTCATTAGGAACAATGAAAATGTCTCAGTCCAAATGATTAATCTAGACAAAAGCTTCTTCTACCTGCATGAGAATGTCCCTATTAGAGTCTATATTAACATTTGAAGAATAACAGTAATCAAACAAGGTAGCTTTCCTTTCACATTCCTGGGGTGCCTTATTTTTTATGGAAGGATGAACATGAATCACTTTGAGGAACTGCTTAAGAAGGTAAACAGGAGAATCAACTTCTGGCAAAACAGACTACTCTCTTTCCGGGGAAGATATGTATTGATCATACATGTTCTTCAATCCATGCTTGCATACCTCATATCAACCATGAACCCTCATGTGGGGGTGATCAACCAGCTTCACAGATTTTTTTCTAGGTTCCTATGGGGAAACACAACTGGAGCAAGGAGTAAACATTGGGTTGCATGGGACAAACTATGTTTACCTAAAGGAGAAGGGGGAATAGGCTTGGGATCTTTGCATGATGTATCCAAAGCTCTGTTATCTAAATTGTGGTGGTCTTTCATAGTTGGTACATCATCCATGTGGATCATATACATGTTGCATAAATACTGCAAGAAGCAGCACCCGATCTTAGCACAAGCCAGAGGAGCTTCCCATGTGTGGAGAAAGATGACTATTGTTTAGAAAAGAGGTCAAACAATACATATGGTGGCAGATTCATAGAGGAAACTCTAGCTTGTGGCTTGATAATTGGACCAAACAAGGTGCCTTGTATTACATAGAAGAGAACAACACAGAGGGAGATGTGGCAGGAGAATGGGATGAACAAAGGCTAAGGAGTCATTTGAGTGAAGACGTGGCTGAGTACATTATGAATCACATTACTCCACCACAGTTTGGAATGGACAAACCATGGTGGATGGGCAATTCAAAGGGTATATTTATAGTAAGCTCTGCATGGAACATTCTAAGGAAAAGGGAGGATAATAGGAGGGTATATGAATTGATCAGGCAAAGGGGATCTATTTTAAGATCAACTTCATCATTAGGAGGGTATGGCAAAGGAGGATCTCAACAGATGACAACCTTAAGAGAATGAGAATCAATCTAGTGTCAAGATGTTTCTGTTGTGACACACCAACAAAAGAGAACATTCACCACCTTTTTCTAACAGCTCCCATAGCCAAAAAGCTATGGAAGAAGTTTATTGGTTTTGTAGGTATTAATATTGACAACATGCAGCTACAATAGGTGATACATACATGGTGGAAACTACTAGGACCCCCAAAGTTAGTAACCATAATTAGAGCTATCCCAGACATTATCCTATGGACACTATAGAAGAGGAGGAATAGCAGAAGACGTAGAGGGGATACTAGTTACCAACCTATGGTAATACAAGTCCTAAATCTAATCAAGCAGATGGTTAAGGGGGCATTTCCATGGGTCAAAAAAGTGTCAGGTGAGTGGCCAGAGATAATTGGGTTTGTCAACAATTACAAGCCCAGAATATATCACTACAAAGTTATATGGAGACCACAATATGGAATAAGACTAAATCGTAACACATATGGTGCTAGCAAGGGAAATCCAGGGAAGAGCACATATGGTTTCTGTTTGAGAAACAGGGAAGGAGACCTAATCTATGCCCAGGCAGAATTCATAGGGATGGCTACCAACATAGAGGCAGAAACAAGAGCTATCATGGAAGATCTTAAACACTGCAGAAGGGAAGGGATAAAGGATCTATGGTAAGAGACATATGAGGAACTTAATTAATGAAACATGGAAAATCCCATGGGAGATAGCCGAACGCATGCAGGAGATCAACCAATACAAGAAACACATACATCTAGAAGTCAATCACATTTACAAGGAGGGGAACATGTTAGCAGATGCAATAGCAAACACAGCTTTTGAAATAGAAGATAAAAGGGTTTTTCAATATTTTCAAGATCTACCTATATCATGTGGGAAGATACTAAATATGGATAAATCACAACTCCCAAATCTAAGAGTGTAAAACTAGAAAGATCAACGCATTATGATAGTCCATCAGTTCAACACTACTATTCACATTCATTTCATCATCCAGAAAGCCATGTCAGAGTTTCGACATACTCAAGGAGAATACACATAAATAATATTAACAAGAGTTTTCCTGGAAGGAGACAAAGCTCTGTACAAACTAGCTAGGAAACTATCATCTAGCTATCAAAACACTTCACCAAAAAAAAGGCTGAAGGGGTGTTATCTTTGAAGCAGGAGCCACAAACTCAAACATAGAAGACCTGAGGAAGCATCCTCCATGCCTGCAAAGGCAAGAGGACAGTCAGAACCTAGTAGATATGGTAGAATCAAGAGATAGAGGAAAAGAAAGGGGTTTACCGAAGTCTGGCTTTGTTGAGCACCATATATTTCTCTGGTCCCTTGTGGATAAACCCGGACCACCAGAAGAACCAAGGTCAGAGCTAACACCAATAAAGAATCAAGGAAGAAGATGCAGAAGCTTAACTTGGAACTATGAAGTGGTAAAAGCTCTGGCATATAACAAGAACAAGGGCCCCAAAGGAGAAGCTTCATCAGCTGGTGGTTGCGGTGACATCTGGTGGGCAACATTGGAGAAGGCGGAGAGGGCAAATGGAAAGTGTATCAAACAAGACTAAGGGTTGTCCGATATTTCCCTTTTTTGTTCCTTAGTTTTTGGGTCGGGTCCGTAGCTGGACCTGGCTCTTTTTGTTTTGTTTTCATGTTGGTATTTGCCTTTTCATTGTGTAAATATTTTGCAATTTAATAAAATTGGTCCACCGGACCCAAAATTCATTTTTAAGAAAAAAGTATGACCTCCCTAAACATTAGCTTGAATGTTTAGTGATTAATCAATAGTGCTTGACATAAGACTATTGAATATATGGTTGTTGATCGAGAGATAAATAACCATACCTAAAACCAAGGTTACCCATGTCATGTAGCATGAATTTGCATGAATAAGCAATCACCCTACCCCATGTTCGAGTTCCATTTGACACACATACCTAGTCATCCTCTGTATTGTCTACACCCCATTTTACTTTATTGTTTTATTTGTTGAATTGCAAAATTGTGAAATATTTCCAATTCCATTTTTTTATATTACTCACTCTCGTTATGAACTCTGTTTTACAATTACCTAGGCTAAGCTCTATATTCTCTGTGTGATCAACCCTGACATCCGTTGGGAACTATAAATGTGTTTTGCTCTAACGATCATTGATTCCTCCTAATAGGAGAGTACGCTTGAGCATTATCATTGAGTCAGTGTGATAGTAACTCGTATGTTACCCCCTTCGATATATCAAAGGCCCAATATAGGCAGGATCCATGGAAGGAAATCTCCCGAGTGCACTGTACACCCCTTCTCCTGGCACACTCGTCGGCTCGTAGCCATTGATCTAGAAATGACAGGGTCCATAGGGTCTACTCATAGACCACATACTAAAAACATAAATCTCACATATATATCTCAACAATCGGAACCTTATAGTACGTGCCCCAAATTGAACTGATCTAAAATAGTAGTCAAATTTCAATAACCCTTATAAAAGGTGCCCGGATTGTATCCTAGTCTTAATTAGTAATCAAGTCTAAAATCCCTAACCAAGGTGCCCGGCATGTATCTAGGTCTAAATCTATAGAAAATAATCTCTAGCGCTAGAGCCCAGCCGAGCTTAGTATCAGTATGAAAACCAGTGATAAAATCATCATAATATCTGCTCCACTCCAAGACATTTCAAAAAAGTCAGTACCAAAACCCTTTCATAATCATTTTACCAAAAATGGTCCCCCACATCCATGATATGTTTAGAAAATCATTATAGTAGGCTCGAAGACAAAACACTAACCATACTCATAATGCTAAAAACATAGTCGGGTCAAAATTCGGGTCACAGGCAAGCTCGTGGGCCCCACAACCCAAAGAAGGAAACAAAAACACCATAATGTTCCCCATTTCCCCGGGAGAACATGATCCAAAAATGAGCAAAAATAGACTATGACAAGGGCTCAAAACAGCCCCAAGAGTCAAGAATTTAAAGAAGGAATTTATGGGAGAAATCGAAAATTTATGAGTAAACTTACCCGACTTAGAAGTCAAAAATAGAACAAGGATCGCCAAGGTGGTAGCCTCCAAGTTATGGGAAAGAACAAGGTTTAAAATGGTGGCTTTGGAGCTATTTTAATGGAGGAATTGTTCAAGGGAAATTAGAAAAACAATTGGAGAAGAAGGGATTTATAGCTTCCAGGTGTGGGCTACTGCGCACGCACATCGACCACTGCATGCAGGGCCCATGCGCACGCGGCCAGGTGTATGCGCACACGTAGGCCAGGTCAGGCGTTGCCACAACATACACGACCCATCCGCTGCTACCTAGGCGATGGCCAAGAGGAGGGGGTGGCTGGCATGCTGCTGCATGCATGCGGCCGTGCCCATGCGTGGGCATAGGATTGCTGGTGCCATGACAATAACCAGCTGCCAGCAGCCATGCCAACTTTGAATTTGACTCCAACGGACCCTTGAGAATGCATCCGGAGTCCCGTGAACACAGACGACCTGATCTATTCAACTAGAAATGGTATTCCAGACTCAATAGAATCAATGAAAATCCCAACGATTGTCAATTTAGCAAAAAATGGGCTCTGCGCCCAAAAATCAAAGTCAACCAAACAAGCCCAACTGGCCATGAAAACACAAAACGAGAGAGAATTCCAAGCTGACAAGCTCCCGATCCTGACCAATGGTTCAACTAGAACAAAGTCCACGCTCTGGAGCTAAAAGAACTGTCAGAATTTGATTTAGAGAACTATTACAAAAGAATGTTGACCGAAGTCAATGATTTCCAAAGTTGAAGGTCTACAATGGAGAAACGGCCATGAAGACGAAACAAACACCCCGGGCACCAAACTATTGATCCCAGCAAGCCATAAATGACTTTAGGACACTACATGAAACCTCTAACAATACAAGGAAGGTGAAAACATGAGAATGACCGGAAGGGTCATTACATGTCGGTGTGCCAATTTTTTCTATAGGATATTCTTTCCTTTAACGAATATTTTTGGACATACCATTCCCTTTTTATGGCATTCTCTGTATCCATCTAGAGTTTATCTAGATATTCAAAGTCAGGTTCAAATTCTTTATCTCACCTGATCATGCATAAAGAGACTCTTACTCCTAGCATTTCGCTAGCAGTGGGACTTATTATTTCTTGGTAATTCTAGGTTCATATTCTACTTTCGAAATTGTTTTTGAAAAATCTAGTCCTTTTAATTTTCTCTCTATATCTTCAAGAGTTACCTTCTTTTCTTCTTGGGTTGTCAAAAATGAGGATCTTAGAAAAGACATTCTTTTTCTAGAAGTAGCATGACTAAAAGATTGGGATCTTAGAAATTTTAAATCTGTAGATCCATCCAAAAATTAAACTACTTGCTCAATACTTGAATTTTCCTCTTTAATATCTGTCTCTATTATGGAGTCAAAGTGCCAATTATCCTTTATTAACACGTCATTCCATTTTATCATTTTTGGACAAAGGTTTTATTGTGTTTATGATTGTCTTCCATAAGCATAGTAACTTCTTTGTTGCTTACTATTTTTGCTTTAGGGGCTAAGGTAGTTTTCATTAGTCTATAATATACTCTATATATTATGACTATTTCTCTAGTATTTACTTTAATATTCATGTTTTGGTTTTAACATTTAATATTACTGTATCCATAACATTCTGATCATTAATATCTATAGAAAAATTAGGATAACAATTAAAATATACAGGGCCATTAGCTAGATTACTTTGTAATACTGCTAATAATGAGTCATCAAAATTGAGTAACCTATTATCTCTTAGGAGAAGACATATAGGTACATCTAGACCCAAATAATATAATTGTTTAACTTCTACTTGAACAAGTCTTATATGAAGAAACTTGTAATTTTTCCTATATCTGTTAATATCCTCAACTACTAATAATTTAATAGTTTTAATATTTTATTTATAGCAACCGTAGATTCAGAAGTTTTAATACTATAATTTTTTATAAGATAAAAGTGTCATTTTTTATAAACCTTTTTAAAACGTTGTTTTGGAATATTTCAATTTTGTAGATCACTTTTTATTTTCACTATCTAGTAGCGGTAGCAAAAATATAACACTCTTCATTATGTTTTGATTAATTGGAGCATCCATTAAACTTATGCAGATAATTATGACTGATTAATTAGTATATCATCCAAGTATATTCTTTGGACCGATAAATAAAGGCTAATGGTATATAATTTATTATATAATTCGATCAGTTTATCAATTATTAACTTACTAGTTACTTTTCTACAATATCTATCTAATGTTTCTGCAGGTACCAATCATTTATAATAGTTAAGGTCATTTATTATCTCTGTTCTTTGCTTTTAAAACTTCTTTTGGATTTCTAAATGAAATTATTTCCCTGATTATAATATTTATTTCTTCTGTGAATGGATGTGTATGTATAAAACTTGAATATAACATGGGATATAAAGAGTTTTGTAGTACTATCCTAGAACCAATATCTACTTTAGATGTTACTCCTTAATAATTAATCCATCATGTAGTATTTTCTGGTAATCTTCTCTAAATTTCTTTTATCTTATTCCTTTAGATTTGGCGACGGCAACACCATCCGGGTCTTGCTCTAATACATGACAAATCTAGAGTTAATCAAACGGAAAATATAGGCTTGCATACGTCTAGACCGTGATTAAATGGCTACCCAACTTAAGGAATAAAACTGAAAAAGTGAATGAAGAGTAACAACAAAGACTACACAATGAAATTATTATTTCAAGAGTAACATAATTTTGACTGGCTGTAGGATAGTATAAATATTTAGCTACTCATATTCATGTCCTCCCAGTGATCCGTGGCTCTGATACCATAGAGTGGATAGTAGATATAATTTGAAAATATTAACAGAGAAGAGTAGGAAAATAACAGTAGGAGAATTTAACAAGCAAAAGAACAGTACGAAAATTAAACAAAAGAAACAAAAGGTACTGCAAAAGTTTGTTTTGAAAATAAATTGAAACAACAGTAGAGAAAAGAGAAAATACTTACAAGAAAGATTCTTATTGAGTAGAGGGAAAGATAGAGTACATAGAAGGAAATAGTGGGCAATGTGGAAGTGTGTGTGAATTTCCGAATGCCCTTCTTCATACAAATTAAAGGTCTTAAATAGGCCTCAAAGTGTTGACTCAATTTCCTACTAATACTATTTATCTAACATGTGTCTGCACGTGGCAGACTTAATATTATATGGATATAAAAGTGCTGACTCAATTTACTACTAATGCTATTTATCTAACACGTGTCCATCTATAGCAGACTAAATTTTACACGGATATAAACTATCATATTTATCTTGTTGGAAATTGCAATCTTGAAAATGGAACTTTGGCATTTAATATTGTTGTCTCTTTACTATTTGGGTTATTGTTGACTTCTGTGTCACTTTGGCATTTAATGTTGCTGTCTTTTTACTCTTTGTGTTGTTGCTGATTTTTGTACCTTTTGAGCTTTTCCTTTCATGATATTGTGCAGATCCCATAGCTATTTGTCCTTTTGTGCAGCTCTTACACCTCTTGAGTTATAGTGACTTTTTATATTTGTGAAAGGGCATACCGACTCTTCTCTTCAGTTGAGGAGATGAGCTTGAGTTATCCCTTGCAGTTCCATCATATCTTCATTGTTGGGATCGCTTGTATGCGAGGATGCATTATCTAATAACTCTATTATTTGTTTTGGTTTGGTATCCTTATTCAGACTTAATAAAGCTTCTTCAATCCTCCTTTTTAATTCCCCTTTGGATAGTTGGTATTCTTTCCGTGATAAAGAAATTGGTGCTCCTATATTGTCTCAGATTGTTGCTGTCCAACCTTTGATTCTAATGGTTTTACTCAAATATTTGATCCTTTCAAATTCATGAATATCGAAGGACCAATAAATAATATAGGAAATTCTTTTAGCAATAAAGGATTTACACAATTTGACATTTTCTGGTAAGGTGGAGATATTCTGATCTACCTGAAATATCTCAAACTGCATCTTAAAATGTTTTGACAATACCTGTTTATTTCCTCAAAATTGCTTCCACCACTCATAAAAACATCTGGGGATTATTGCATTTTTCATCTCCTCTGAATATTTCAGAAACCATGAGTGAGTATTGAGCCTAACATACATGAAAAAGGGTATTGGGAGTTGAAGTGAAAACATTCTTGTAGTTACTTAATAGAACTGTTGTAGACATCCTGGGTCTTTTGATAGTTAAACATTGTCTGGTATTGTGAGTAGTCATGTGTTTGTTTTGTTTTGTTTGCTTAAGAACAAGCAAAATCTTTAAGGTGTTGATGTGTCGGGATTTCACAACATATTTGATACTTTTTAACGAAGAAATTTTGTAGTTTTTCAGGTATTTTTGGTGCTAATTAATGTGCTTTTATTGTGTTATGTTGACATGAATCTAGAGAAGAAGGCAAAATGCTATAAACGGATCTCTTTAGGAATCTTTCTGAGGAGTTATGAGTCGTTACCGCAGTCATAGGATCTCAAGTTAAAAACAAAAGCTGAAAGAAAAACAAATGTTATAACGGTCCTGTTATGGACCGTTCTTCATAGAAACATCCTATTAGGGTGATCGTTCCAGTGAAGAAGCAAGATCCCGGATGATTAAGGTTATAACAGCCACCAAAATGGTTTGTTATGCTTCATTACTGGCCTTTCCCTCTTCCCTGCAGGATGACAAGTTTTCCTTTACTAAACTAATCAGGACTTGGTCTGTACTAGACTATAAATAGGATTTTTAGGATATTTGCAGACAGACTTTTCAGTCAATCCTTTACATGTTATTTAGGAGAGTTCATATGTTATATTTTGCTCTGAGTTTTGAACAAGTTTTTGGGCGCTATTTTGTGAAACTCTGAAGAACCATTTTGTTGATAATCAATTCAATTTGTAAGCATCTTTTCTATTATCATTATTATTGTTCTTCTTGTTAGCATGAGTAACTAAGCCCTATTCCAGAGTTGTGAATCCACACAATGGATGAATCTTAGGGTTAAATTATTGATATTGGAGTGAATAGGTTGTGGGTAATTCATTAACACTAATATTATCAAAGATTAGTGGTTGGAAATGTTATTCGAATGCCTTTTAATCATAGTTTGTATCTGGAGGGTTTATTAAGATAAGAAAATTTTAATGAATGAGAACTCAAGGGGTTAATCCTTGTTTTATGGGACTTCAAAGGAATACATTGGTTTCACTTAAGCTATTTTGAACATTTCAATATCTCAGTTCTTTTCATTTGGAAAAATAAGTGAAGGAAAGATCAATTTTAGTTCGAAGGATAAAAGTTGGTAACTCATTGATCATTGGTGACCCAAATCCAACCTATGAGCGACTCTATTGATATTTGCAACCTATAGATTTATTCTATGATGTGGTGAACCAATCCTGGTTTACACTAAATTTGGATTATTTCAATCATTTATATTTCGCTTACTTTAGTTAAAACATCCTTTATTATACAATCGTTAAGGGATAGGATTTGACATAAAGTGAAGTAATCATTTATACTTTAAATATCGTATTTCTCACCATATTCCCTGTGGATTTGACTTCATCCTAGTTGTTGGGTTACTATATTTTACAGCGATCATTTTTATGTTTTATAGGGTGTAATTTGAAGGCATCACACATAACCTTAAATGGCATAGACCAATCTGGTGAAATAATAATATGAACTTAGGTAAGCTTCTATTTCAGGCATTTAAATACCTTTAAACATGCATCATCAAACACAAACTTTGTCTCCTTCTAAAGATATTACGCAAGGGGTTTGCAATCTTTGAAAAGTCTTTGATAAATCTACGATAGAACCCAACATGCCCTAGAAAACTATGAATACCCTTTACCGAAATTGGAGGAGGCATCTTGGCAATAACTTTGATTTTAGCTTTATCCACCTTTATCCCCTTTTCAAAACATTTGTGGCCATATACAATCCCTTATTTTACCATGAAGTGGAATTTTTCCCAGTTTAAGACTAGATTGGTTTCCTCATATCATTTCAGCACCTTTTCCAAATGAGCTAGGCAATCGTCAAAAGAGTCACCAGTGTAACTTTTGACCTTTATGGAGTTTGAGGAATTTTTTGTTATGGAAGGGAGAATATAGAGGATTGATCATGGGGAATTAATGTTCTTGTTGACTTTGAATTGTGTGTGAACTAATAGAGGGAGTTGAAGTGGTTTTGACTATATTTGTCTTCTTCTTCTATCAGGTAAAAGAATTAGGGAAAATCAGGAAAACATAGAGAGAGTTGGGTTGGTTTTTTTTTTATAAAAATCATACAACTCTGAATATGATGCAATTTATAGTTCATGAACCATGAATACAGTTGGTTTTATGAATTACTTACTATTGATCCATGAGTCAATGATCTACGATTCTTGAAAAGTTAATTATGGACCATCATTCGACCCGTGGATCTGAGAGGTTTTCTCTTTTGATGTCACTATTCCACGAATGAATTGATGGGCCATCTTTTGAAAGTGCGGTCAATCCTGTCACTTATGGAACTTTACCAAAGAGTTAATATCTTTAAGTGAAAACAATGGTTGGTTTTATAGACCATTGAAAGTACGGTCCACCCTCCCTAAGATTGGTTTCCTTACATTATTTCAGCACCTTTGACAAATGAGCTAGGCAATCGTCAAAAGAGTCACCGACTACTGAGAAATCATCCATGAAGATCTTAAATGTGTCCTAAACCATGTCCGAGAAGATGGATATCTTACACCTTTTAAAAGTGGTATGTGTATTGCATAGATCAAAGGGAATCCTTTTGAAAGCAAAAGTCCCACATAGGCAAGTAAAAGTGGTCTTTTCCTGATCCTCAGGAGCAATAAAGATCGAATTACAGCCTGAAAAACCATGAAGAAAATAGTACCACCACGTACCTGCGAGTCTATCGAGCATCTAGTCCATGAATGATATAAGGAAGGGGTCCTTCTTGGTCAACAAGTTCAACTTTCTATAGTCCATACACACTCGTCAACCTGAAACTTTGCGCATAGGGATAAACTTATCCTTATTATTGGGGACAACAATCATCCCACCTTTCTTCGGCACACATTGGACTGGACTTATCCACTTGCTATTAGATGTGGGGTAAACTACACCTGCATCTAGCCACTTGATTATTTCTTATTTTTACAACCTTTTGTATAGGAGGATTAAGTCTCCTTTGGTTTTAATGCTAGAAATATAACCCAATTTCTAAGGTCATAATGGTACCTAAAATCCCCTATTTGAGAAATCGTGAGGCCGTGCGCCACACCATGCAAATGTATGTCAAACTATGCTTGTCACACAACACTTCGCATAGTGGCGACAGAACATTGGCACAATTTCATAAGACTGAAGCCTTGGCATGCGACTGGTGTGCGGTCTGCCTTATCGATTGTGCACGTCAAACATCAGTTTCACATTACCAACTAGTACTCTGGAAAATTCACCAAAAAATTCAACCCACCATGTGACTATTAGGGAGATCCGCACAATGTAAAATGTGCCTCGCATGTCTCTCGCATAGCAGCAGCCAGAACACTGGCACCAATGTTCCATATGCTCGTGCAATTGATGATGCAGTTTTCCCCAGACCCTGTGCATTCGCACAAGGTCCCCAGGGAGTACTCTATTTTCCTACGCTCTAATCTCATTAAGGACAATGCTCTATTTGTGTTTGGGGGTGCTTTACATTTAGTAATCGCCTTGTTAATAGTAGTTTAGAAATAAACTCTGAGGGTTTTCTTAATACCACGGTTGTTTCCCTAAGAGCGAATATTTTTCTTTACTTTTTTTTTCTTTATTCTCTTTTCTTTTGTTTCTGTGTAGAACTGGGTTGGTGTTTCCCTATGATTGATTGAAAGGCGATTTTCTTCAGGAAAAATTCCAAGTTTTAGTTTAAGTTGAGTCCATATTGTGCTTGTCTAGAAATGGACCCACCAAAAAATATTCTTGGCAAGATGTTTTTGAAAAGGAAAGAAAAGAAGGAAAATGAATTTTTGAGGAAAGCATTCTCTTTTCATGGCTTGCACACTCTTGTTTTGGCTTGATCGATTCACAAACGAGTGTGTAATAAACTCAAAATAGCTTGACAATAGTCATTTGTCCCAATTGATTTTGAGACTAATGTGAAGATGTCTTGTGGCATGATTCCTTGTGTGGTTACGCTTTACCTTGATTCTTGTGTATGTTTGTGTCATCTACAACTTTCCTCGAATGTGATTCAAGGCAAAATTGTAGGTGTGACCGATCTTGGAAAATGAGCTTAGGCTCTTTTTGAATAGCCACTTTACCCCAAATGACTTGCCTTGATATCAATCCTAGTGAACCCTTTTGAGATTGTGACCGTTCATTGGCACCTTGTTTGACACCTTGGCACTTTTGGAACCTTTATCTTGGCACCCGTCCTCCCTAATAGCTTGAAAGTGAAACGTAGGCTAAAATCCTAAGTTTGGGGATATATGTGCTTAATGGAGAGAAGAAAAGGAATGCATGTCAAGTGCAAGGTATCACCTTATGTTGAATTTAAAATTACTCCAAAAGTTTATTCCAGTGAGCAATATGAAAAGAAAAGAATTGGTGCTACCAAGCGAAGGTGTTACAAGAAGGTTAAATGATCAAGGTTGAAAGAGAAAAGCTTGGGATGTGTGAGGGAGAAATAAGGTGAAGTCAAAGTTTTAAAATGTGAGCGGTATTCAAAATTATAAGAAAGAGCGTTTGGGAGGTTTAGTCACTTGAGCCAAATGTAATCCTAACCTTAGCCCTAGCCAATATCATAAACCATAAGCCATTCGTGATTCCAAGCTTGGCCACTCTACATTAGTGGCGATTTACATGAAGGGGAAGCCTATAGTTCGACATGTGTGCACTTGAACTTCCTAGAGAGAGTGAGAGTCTTTTCGGTTCTCTTATAATCCCTTGTATTCTGAAATTGCATGATTGTGACTGGGATTCTCTCTTATGGTGAGTGACATCTGTCATGCCCTGAGACTACCACCTGGACATAACACGGGACCTAAGATCACAAATGAACTTAAGATAACCCTCTGGCATTAGCATAGCCTAAAAACTAAACAAAATATAATAACGGAAGCTTAACTGAAGTAATGAGCAACTCTACCTGTTTATATAAGAAAAATTCTAAGGATGAAAATCTGAATACAACTGAATATCTGACTCTATCTCTGAAAAGCTTCTACACATGACATAAGGAGTTTCTAGGACAAGACCCTAGCTAACTCAAGGTTCGGAAGTAAATAACCAAAAACTAGCTATAATCATAACTAGCCTTCGAATAATGAGGACTCACCAACACTAACTGGAAATGGCCTGCGGTCTCTAGCCACGTGCCTGAGGGAGGGAACCTGAATCTGCATCATCAAGAGGATCCAGCGAAAAGTATGTGTTAGTACTATAGGATGTACCTAGTAGTGAGATATGCATGATCATGATAAAAACATACTTAAAACATGCTTAAGATGAGCTCGTTCATAAAAGGAGGTATCATAAGAAATTATCAATATATAAGACATAAAACATGTAGTAAAGTCAAGATTCAAAGTTAGGTATCATATAACTTCATAGCTTGAGAATAATCACGTAGGAGTTTCTCTTAACCTACATAAACCATGCTGAGCTACATGAAGTCCAGTGTCATGCACCCATTTTGAAAAGGCTATCCTAACCGGCCAAAGTTAGAACCATGTCATACCATGATCCTGTCATAAGCCATGGAGGGCACCTACGATGGAACGTAGTTCTAGGACTAAGGGTACTCTTACCTAGTACAACTCGGTACTAAATACTACTCCCAAAACATATGTATATATTGCATGAGGCTCACATACATGTGATATATCTATATGTCAAAATATGTTCATAAACATATTCATACCCAGAATCTTCATACTACTCACAAACCTTTGTTTAGAAAATGACTCATGAGCATTGTTGGCACATCGAGTGTCTTGTCTTGCATAATAATTCATATCTTGAAAACTTTCATGGCACTACTTCAATTTTATAATAACATATACTTTCATAAAACATAGGAACTAGGCATGCACTTGCTTGAATTTCATGAAAACATGCTATCAAATACCCAATTTACTTGAATCAATTTATGAATGTAGAATTTGCTATAATTATCCTTCAATTTGAAATAGGAGTTCATATGTAAAAACCCATGAAAAATCATGCAATTTACTAATAATTCCATAATAAAATCATAAGTAGGAAGTTTATAGCAAAATCCATAAAAATTGGGCAAGAACCCTAATTTGAAAGTTCATAAAATCAAAATAAAGATTAGGGGTTTTGGGCACAAGGGTGAAATGTACCCATTTTTGAATACCCACATACCTTGATTGAAGCTAACCCACTTGAAATTGAAGAGAAGAGGAGGCTTGAACTTGGAGCTTAAGACTCTAACTTTAAGCCTGAGGAGATGGAACTTCTTTTCTTCTTTTGGAACTTGATTGAAAGAATGGGAGAGAACTTAGGCCAAGTGAAAATAAAAACTCTTCAAAATAGGCCTAAAACAACTTAGTATAGCAGTGAAAAGAGTGAAAAATTAAAAAAATACCCCTAGTCAGTCCACGGTGCGTCATCCTAAAGGACGAGCCATCAACTGATCCGTGGTTTCAAATTCCACTTTTGGGGGTATACTGGAACTCAACACCATGAGTCACTCTACGGTCCTTGATTCAGGATGACACACCATCTTGTGACTCGTGGTTCTGATTTTAGGATATGAGGATCCTCTGATCCTCAGGGATTACGAGTTGAAGAACGGGTCTTGGAATAGGTTGACGAGTTGTCAACTAACTCATGGAATTTAGAGGACTTGGTATCTATCTGAAGGTGATTCCACGAGTTACAGGATGGACCGTCATTCAAAATGATGACCCGTCAAGTAACTCGTAGAATCTAGGGAAGAAAAGATGAATTTTGACAAACCACGGGTCACTCTACTGACCGTGGTTTTGGTTTACCGGTCTTGAACCAACCAGTGGTTTTGAAGATGAAATTTTTAAGGTTCAGGTCTGAAATCACGAGTTGCAGTATAGACCGTGGTTTCGTTTCACGGTTCGTCATCCTGTCCGTAGTCACTGACAGTACTGCAGTAAAAATATCATAACTTTTTACTCCATACTCGGATTAGTGCGCGGTTGGTGGCGTTGGAAATAAGACTGAAAAAGCTTTAATTTGGTGGGTAATAGGCCACTTAACTCTTTATATTCTAGGATGAATGATCGATTGAAGTTGACCCTAGTTTTAATCTTACATGAAAACTCATTTGGTTGAGATGTTTTCAACTTAACTTGATTATGAGAGTTTCTTATGAACATGATTCACATCCAAAGCACTCACCACACTTAGGGAAATGATTATTACACTCATGGAAAAGGTTTGGGTATTAGCCTAGGATTTTTTTGGGGTGTTATAATATCTCCCTCTTGGGATCATTCGTCCTCGAATTAACACTAACTAGGCTGAAGTTGTAGGGAAAGAGATCCAATCCAACTATCTGAGTTCTAAAAGCAGGAGTACTGACATGGTAACTGATTTCTGACTGAAATATAAACCAAGAGGGATTCATAAGACCTATATGCATACTGAGAGTATAAGAATACCGATAGAATATGAAACTGGATATCTAACATGATAACCTGTTTTGAGTGAGAGCAGGGACTTAGCTGAAACTCATAAAGAACAAACACATTCTTAGAAATTATAGTTAACTGAAAGGAACATAAAAATAAGAGTAGTAGCTATTCGGAAAAAACTATTATCTTCTAAGTACCACACTTACAATTTCAACTAACATTCTAACGACACACATATAGATACTAAGGTCTGAGTCTAACTGCCTGTTTTCTCCATGTTCAAGCCTATTTGACTAAATCTCTTGCATTTAGAATATCTCCTAAGAATAGTATTCCTTCTTATCACAACAACCAACTACCCTTGAGCTCCCAACCAAAGGGTCACTAGTTGCACCAATCAAAGGTCCACATGCATCTCATCACGATATTCAAGCTTATAACTATGCTCACCTTATGGTTTTGTAGCTTACCCTATTCCAGACTTCTCCCCTCTCCCCTAGCATATCCAGGAGCTTCAATTTGAAGAACTTCTACAGAGATACCTACTAGCACTCCTCATCTAACTACTTCACATGAATAACCCGTACCTCGCAATTCCTCCACACCTAGAGGCCAAGGTGGAACAAGTACACCAAAAAGGAAAGAAATATACTACTCCCCGTCTAGGCTACTACTAGCCTTCTTCCCCTAACACCTATAACAACATAAACCAGAATCTTGAAAGAGAAGAGCGGGAGCATGAGCGTCATGAATGAAGGATTTTTGATTGGTCTATACTTACACATAGCGTTATCTAGGCATTCAAGGTAAGGCTTGGGAAGTCGAGTGAAAAGAGCATGGGTGCCTGACATCCTATACTTAAAAAACATTGTTAGAATAAGGGAATAACAAACATGAAATGTTCGAGAAATCTAGTATGAGCATATACATGATGTAGCATGATTTCATTAGACATTAAGGCATATCTTGAGAACTGAGTATATAGAGCTGAGCATAGTGTGAGACATAAAATTCCATATATGACAAGTATCATGGTGTAAAGTTGGAATTCTTAGAATCATAGAGTAAGATTGGAATCATTGTTTGGAGTAATTTCTGTTTGTTCTAGGAACTGAGTAAGGGTGTGAATCCGCATGAAGTCCATAAATATGAATTAGGACCATGGCACTGACACACAAGGAATGCAAAAGGTGTTGTAATGACAGAAGTATACTTATGATGCTAGGATGAAAATAAGCTTCTGCTTCCCCCATAACCATGCTCTATCACTCCTTATCATCACTACCTGAGCCTAAAAAATCTAACTGATCTGCATCCCACCATATCCCCCTTAGACTCATGCTACCTTTCTAAGTTTAAGGATCTCTTACTAACCTCTAAACTGAACTATGGTCATTTTCATCTAATAGAGCAAACACTACCCTAGAAGTTAGTCTGAGTGTACAAATCCTTCTATAGTTTAAGGCTCTTCCTTACCTAGAAGTCTTGGCCTCAACCTTTCTATCTCATATAAGGGCTATACATACCACATTCATTAACTTACAACCTATTCCTTGCAAAGACATGTCAAGCTTACATAGTTCTAACAACCCACAACTCTCTCTTTCTACTACCCATCGCGATGCTATATTCCTCTATCACTGCTTGTTCTAAGCTAAGACAAATCACAACCATACAAGAATAGGGGCCTGGGTACTATGGATCCATAAGGGAAGAAATCTTGTGGCATACCTGATTCATCTGCTAGTGGAATGCTCTGATCCGACTGGCTAGGCAATGAAATGAATTGATTTTGGAGTTGAATACCACTGTTGCTCCGCTTAGATGAGGGGTAATCCTAAATCCTATGGCATAACTGCGCACACCTAAAATAACCCACTTTTTCATCAAGGCACTCACCTAGATGAAACTTACCATAACTACTACAACGAGGGTACCTCAAGGTCTTCGGAGCCCTATCATGACAAGACTGAGAATCCAGAGCAGGTGTAACTGAAGATGGGGTTGGTCTGGATGGGTTGGTCTGGATGACCTCTGCTGAAAAGACGATTGGTTCCATGTTCTGGTCTTCTTGTTCTTCCTCTTCCTCTTCTTTAGTTTCTCCTTCTCATTGAACTGAGCTATCATGGCTTGAGCCAACAGAGAGATGGCTTCAGAAAATCCTGCATTTGTAACCTCATGTTTTGGAGTGGTCGGATTAGCATCCCTCGTGGGGTTTCTTCACAGAGACATTATCTTAAATGTGTAAGGAACAGATTAGAAGGGTAAATAGAGTCAAATTCTATCGCACGATAGTGAACATGAAAGAAGTGAAGTTTATCCTAAAACATCTCATAGTCTCCCTCTCATAAGTGTGGCGTGAGACTCTACTTGATGCGGCTTTCAGACACCCTAGGACTCTTGAACCTGATGCTCTGATACCAAATTTTTAACACCCCTACCCTACCCCCTGTAAGTAACACGGGACCCAAGATCATAAGTGTACTCAAGATAACTCTCTAGCATTAGCATGATCTAAAAATTGAACAAAACATAATAACGGAAGCTTAACTGAAGTAATGAGCAACTCAACCTGTTTATATAAGTAAAAGTCTAAGGATGAAAAATCTGAATACAGCTGAATATCTGACTCTATCTCTTAAAAGCGTCTACATATGACATAAGAAGTTGCTAGGACAAGACCCTAGCTAACTCAAGGTACGGAAGTGAATAACTAAAAACTAGCTAGAATTATAACTAGCCCTCGAACAATGAGGACTCACAAACACTGACTGGAAATGGCTTGTGGGCTCTAACCACGTGCTTGAGGGAGGGAACCTGAATCTGCATCATCAAGAGGATGCAGCGCAAAGTATGCATCAGAACTATAGGATGTACCGAGTATATGAGATATGTATGATCATGATAAAAACATACTTAAAACATGCTTAAGAAGTGCTCATTCGTAAAAAGGGGTAGCATAAGAAATTATCAAGATATATGACATAAAACATAAAGTAAAGTCAAGACTCAAAGTAAGGTATCATATAAATTCTTTGCTTGAAAATAATCATGTAAGAGGTTCTCTTAACCGACATAAACCATGCTGAGCTACATGAAGTACAGTGTCATGCACCCACACTGAAAAGGTTGTCCTAATCGGCCAAAGTTAGAACCATGTCATACCAGGATACTGTCATAATCCAAGGAGGGCACCTATGGTGGCACGTAATTCTTGGACTAAGGGTACTCTCACCCGATCCAACTCGGTACTAAATACTACTTCCAAAACATATGTATATATAGCATGAGGCTCACATATAAGTGGCATATCTAGATGTCGAAACATGTTCATAAACATGTTCATACCCTAAATCTTCATACTACTCATGAACCTTGGTTTAGAAAATGATTCACGAGCATTGATGGCACATCGGGTGTCTAGATTGCATACTAATTCATAACTTGAAAACATGCATGCACTAGTTCAATTTTATAATAACATATACTTTCATAAAACATAGGAACTAGGCATGCACTTGCTTGGAATTCATAAAAATATGCTATCAAATACCCAATTTACTTGAATCAATTTATGCATATAGAATTTTCCATAATTAGCGTTCAATTTGAAATAGGAGTTCATATGTAAAAATCCATGCAAAATCATGCAATTTACTAATAATTCCATAATAAAATCATGAGAAGGCAGTTTATAGCAAAACCCATAAGAATTAGGCAAGAACCCTAATTTGAAAGTTCATGAAATCAAAATAAAGATAAGGGGTTTTGGGCACAAGGGTGAAAGGAACCCATTGTTGAATACCCACATACCTTTATTGAAGCTAACCCACTTGAAATTGAAAAGAATAGGAGTCTTGAACTTGGGCTTAAGACTCTAACTTGAAGCTTGAGAAGATGGAACTTCTTTTCTTCTTTTGGAACTTGATTGAAAGAATGGGAGAGAACTTAGGCCAAGTGGGAATAAAAACCCTTCTAAATAGGCCTAAAATGACTTAGTATAGCAGTGAAAAGAGTGAAAAATTAAAAAATACCCCTGGACTTAAGCTTGGAAAAAGCTGGAAAAAGTCGGCTTCAGAGACCACGAGTCAGTTCACGGTTCGTCATCCGAAGGGATGAGCCGTCAACTGATCCATGGTTTCAAATGCAACTTTTGGGGGTCTACTGGAACTCAACAGTATGAGTCACTCTACGGTTCGTGATTCAAGATGATGGACTATCCTGTGACTCGTGGTTCCGACTTTGGGATATGAGGATCCTCTGATCCTCAAGGATTATGAGTGAAAGAACGGGTCATGGAATAGGTTGATGAGTCTTCAACCCACTCATGGAATTTAGAGGACTTGGTACCTCTATGAAGGTGATTCCATGAGTTACAGGATGGAGCGTCATTCAAAATGATGACTCGGCAAGTCATTCGTGGAATCTAGGGAAGAAAAGCTAAATTTTGACAAACCACGGGACACTCTACTGACCATGGTTTTGGTCTACGGGTTGTGAACCAACCAGTGGTTTTGAAGGTAATTTTTTTAAGGTTCAGGTCTGAAATCACGAGTCACAGTACGGACCGTGGTTTCATTTCACGGTTCGTCATCCTGTTCGTAGTCACTGACAGTGCTTCAGTAAAACATCCATAACATCTTACTCCAGACTCAAATTAATTCACGATCAGTGGCGTTGGAAAGAAGACTCAAAAAACTTTAATTTTGTGGATACTAGGCCACCTAAATCTTTATATGCTAGGAAGAATGATCGATTGAATTTGATCCTATTTTTAATCTTACATGAAAACTCATTTGGTTGAGGTGTTTTCAACTTAACTTGATTATGGGAGTTTGTCATGAAATGATTCACATCCAAAGCACTCACCACAATTAGAAAAATGATTATTATACTCATGGATAAGGTTTGGGTATTAGCTTAGAATTTTTTTGGGGTGTTACAACATCATGCACTCAAATTGAAACATGAAGTCTCTATTTTAATTTAGAGTAATGAATGAGACAAGTTGTATGGAAAATCGTGAGGCAAACCTTGATGGTCCATGCCAATGCCGTGAGAAGCTTTATATCTTGTATTGAAATGATCAAGTGGCTTGAGAATATGGTAGTCTAAATTGAGATGTGCATGGTTGTTGAGTCTTTTTGTTTATTATTTTTCTTAGTTTATAGAATAGATTATTATATTGTGCCTTGATTGATATTTAGAGCATAATTCATTCCTTATTATGAGTATATTGCTTGAGGACAATCAATAGTTTATGTTTTGGGGTTTGATAAGTCGGTGATCTACCAACTTATTAAGCCTTTAATCATTAATTATTGCCATGTTTTGATAAGATTTAGAGGTTATTATGGCCTTTATTGATATGAATGTAGGTACTCTTGTTCTAAATAAGAAAACAAGAAAATGGACCAAAAAGAGCTCAAAAGGAGTTGAAGTGTGAAGTTCATCAAAAGAGATGAAGATTTTGTCTTGAGGTGCGGACCTCGTGATACACGCACAACACGTGGTGCGGTCTGCACTTCCCTTTGCATGCAGCTCAGAAAAGAAGAGAAATATATGTGAAGGTGTGCGGCCACTGTGTGACACACATAAGGCCTGGTGCAAACCACACCCCGTTTTGCATGACAATCAAAACTCAGCCAAGTCTCTGGTTTGCTTGTGCAGAGTTGTGTGATGCGCCAATGTGATGTGTAAAATGCACGTCACGCCACACAGCTCCCGAGGGGAAATTTTATCCATTTTGATTTGATGATTTGGGAACATTCTAAAACCCAATTTATGCATAGTTTTTCATAGTTTTGAATAGTTTTCAATTTTTGAAGCAAGTTTCTCTCCCAAGGTAAGAAAGAGGGTTTCAATCCATTCTATCAATCTTCAACCTTGTACTGGTAAATTTGAGCTTGTATATTGGATTCTTACTATAATTAATGAAAAGGAATTTGAATTTGCCTATGGATATACTTTCTTCTTCCTTTAGCATGAGTGACTAAGTCTCCTTGTCTAGGGATGTGTTGATGATGGGTACTTAATAAAAGGCTATGGTTCTTGCTTATTTGTGTTTATAATTGCTAATATGACATGGGTTTAGTTAGTTCACCATATTTTAACTCTAAAATTGGTGGTTGCAAACATTGATTTAATTTACTTGATTGTGTTATTGCTTGAGAAAGGGGTTTATAATTTCGGATGTGAAATTTCTAATGGGTATTTGGTATCCCACTTAGATTGAGGTTAGAAATGGCCCAATTCACCAAAAACACCCATTTAAGGGTCTCAACTAGAGATAGTGTGACCTCTACGAGCTTATATTGGTTGGTTTATGCCTAAACAATGGTGCTTGAACAAAAACCATTGGATAAATGATTGTGTAATTGAGAGATTAACAATCATGCCTAAAATGAATGCTACCTATGTTATTTAGTAAGAATTTATGCAATTGAGCAAGTACCTTGACTCGTGTTCGAGTCCCATTAGAAGCACATCCCTAGTCGTCCTCTCTCTTGTTTACACCTCACATTTACTTTATTGTTTGGTTTGGAATTGAATTGTGACAGATTCCCAATACCTCCTTTTTTACATTATTTATTGTTTGGACAATCTACTCTCGTTGTGAGGTCCTTTTTACAATCTCTTTGGCTAAGCTACGATTCCCTATGGGATTGACCCCGACTTTCGTTAGGTAATATAAATTTTGTTTTGCTTAACGATCGTTGTTGCCTCTATCTTGGACAGTACATTTGAGCATTATAAATTATCAAAACTATTCTCTGTGGGATCAACCTCCACTCTCGTCGGGAATATAAATTTTGTTTTGCTCTAACGATCACAATCACCTCCTCTTGGAGAGTGTGTTTGAGCGTCATAAAAAATGGCATCGTTGCAGGGGAATGGTTTTTTAGTAGCCATTTGATTGACGTCTGAAATCACTTTGCGAGTGTTTGTTCATTTTTACTTTATTTGTGTTGTTTTTGATTATTTGAATAGGGTGCATACATAAGCCCCTCAACCACCACTTCAAAATAATTCTCACTCGACCCATATGCTCTTGAGAAGGAGACTATCATAGGCTGTAACTTTATTATGCGGGGATTCGAGAGGGCAATGAGTGCTACCTCTGCTAAATAAATTGATGAATGGCAAAAGAATGATGCGCGAAGGGATAAAGAGCTATAAATCTCTAAAAAACCTCTTGAATTCATGGCAATGAGTGTGGTAGGCCATAAGTTTGAGATGGTTAACACAGTTGATGTTGTTGGGGCTGTGAAATTAGTAGAAGATTTGGATTGTCCTAGTGAAAATAGTGAATAGGCATTGGCTGAAAACCATGAGATGGGTTCCCATGAAATTTTTCAACAAGAAAGCCTATGTTTGGGGAGACAATATCATAGGAATCAAGGTTGGAACGTTAAGAATGATGGTTTTTGGGTAAAAATATGCTTGTGAGAGTGCTAGGGAAGGAGGAGTCTACTAATGAATGCATCAGAGAGTTGAGATACGATCTTGGGAGTCTGGCTCAAACTGTGCAATCACACTTTGTCGCTATCAACTGGCTCGAAGAAAGAATGATATGGCTCACCTCCAAATTTGAATCTAAACTATTAAAGAGAGATGAACGAAAAAATGAATTGAGAGACCTAACCGACCCCGTGGAGATTGCAAAGCGAAATATGTGTAAGCTTAGAAATAAGAGGACTTAGAGAAATAGTTTATCAAAACTCTAGATCATTGGAACAAGGTGCCCAGGGTTTGCAAGCCCTTTCCTAAATGTCCACCTCCTTTCCCTCAATGACTATTGCAAGAGAAAGAAAAAGAACAACCGGGATGATTTGAGGCCATGTTAAGGAAAATCATAATCAATGTTCCATCGAGCGATGATTTCAATAAAATACCCGAGTATGACAAATTTGTGAAAGAAATGTGCACTACGAATAACATTGTAGATTATGGGGTCGTTCTCATGTACCCTCAAAGTAGTGCAATATTATCGAGAAAATTTATTAATGATGAGGTGACTCTACGTGTGTACACCTTTTGTGATGCAAGTGGGGTTCATAGATCAATAAAATTGGTGTGTGATGAAAATGCGAGTGTGAACTTGATGTCGCTAACCACCTTTAGACGGTTGGAGCTTGGCCAACCCACCATAACAAATATGAAATTACTCAAGGCGGACAGGTTGATAAAATATCCCGTAGGAATTGGATATGATATTTTGGTGAAAGTGGGCTAGCTTATGCACCCTACAGACTTTGTTGTACTTGATTGCACTGGGAGTTTTGAAATACCAATTTTTTTGGGGCAGCCAAGTCTAAAAATAGGGCGCACATTAAGAAAAATGGAATTAGGAGAATTTAAATTCTCTGTAAATGAGTAAGAGGCAACGTTTGATGTGCGTAGGTCCATGAAACCGCCAAATGAATTTCAAATAGCTTTTGCAATTAGCAAGGTTGAGGAGAGCGTTGAATTACATATGAAGGAAGGGTTCGTGGATGAAGCATTGGAAGCCATTTTATTAAATTATGATAGCGAGGGAATAGAAGAGTATGATGAAATATGTTGTGCTTTAGTGGGAATGGGTTCTTACTCATATCCTCCAAAGAAGCTCGATCTTGATTTAAAGAATAGACAAATGCCTCCCTCCAAACGTTTCATTTGTGAACCACCGGTGCTTGAGACTTTTCTGGTCATTATCTCTAACAAATTAACTGAAAAACAAGTGGAAGCATTGCTCAAGGTTTTAAAGAAACATATTTGAGCCCTTGGGTGGACTATTGCCGACATAATTGGCATAACGCTGGGAATAAGCATGCACAAGATCAACCTTCAAGAAGAGTACACACCCTCGATTGAGCATCAAAGAAGGCTAAACTCTCCTATGCAAGAGGTGGTGAAAAAAGAGATTATTAAATGGTTAGATGCAGAGGTGGTTTTTCCCATATCTGGCAGTACCTAGGTCAGCCCAGTGCAGTGTGTGCCAAAAAATGATGGGATTACTGTCGTGCATAATGAAAAGGATGAGATGATAGTTTTAAGACCCATGAGTGGGTGAAGGGTGTGCATGGACTATCAATAAGACCCCCAATCAACAACCGGACTTAAAAACCATATGAGTCATGCCTGACTATGCAAGAACCAGACCACATATAATTATGTCACAGCTTGCAAGCAACCTGGACCACCCAAGGATCCCTAGGACATTGTCTATGGAAATTCACTTGCAATCCTAATTTACTCAAGAACCCACCTGAACACTTACACATACTAGCCCAGCCACTCAAGGACCAATATATATGTCAAGTAACAATAAATTTCGGCCCTCTCAGGAAACTAACATGTAAATAATATCAATAGCAGATAAGTTTGGTTCGCTCAAGAAACCAACAAGTAATTAACATCAACAGCAAATAAGCCCGGATTACTCAAGGAACCAACAAGTATTGAACATAAATAGCAAATAATCCTAGTTTACTCAAGAAACCAATAAGTAATTAACATCAATAGCAGATAAACCCAATTCTCTCAAAGAACCAACAAACATATAGAAATCAATCTCGTACCAGGCGTGGTACCCGAGCCAACCATAATATAACCTTTACTAGGTGTGGTACCCGAGCCAACCATTATTAAACCTGTACCAGACATGGTACCCAAGTCAATCATTAAGTATCCCGTACCTATCATGGTACCCGAGCCAATCAAATGTCATACACAATCTAACAAGTCAATAATTAAATGAACAAAATAAACTTATAAACTAATAAGCAACAAAACACATTCATTTCACATAATTGACATTCACAATTCCATTCCCTAGACATGCAATGTACGTATATACTAAGCCATGGTTACATGTATATAAATTGCATTTGGTAAAACAAGAACCATCACCTACCCAGCAACGTGGCTCATAACCTCAATCTTGATAACCCGTCCGAAGACTAACTCCTGGGTTACCCTCTAGACACATATAGTCGCAACAACACATCTAGAACCCTTCTTTAAAACCAAATTCACTTCAGGGAAAACATTCCCTAACTTTGAAATTCCAACCCTTTCTGTTTATTCCATTTCCCTTATTTGAGATCATCCCAAAATTCGCTATAAGCAACCACTTATTTAATTCACAATATTTCTGGTTCCTCGAACCTACCCTACAATCTAGTTTTCTTGGTATTCTAACATCACACATCAATTAGCAAATATAAATAGCCTGAAATAAAATACATTACCCTAACCCCCTCATTCCCATTCCAAAAATCCAGCCAGACAATACAATATTCCTCCAAACTCTGTATTCAAAGACCTAAACATGAATCTTAATGTCATTCTATAACAACAATATAAAATGGATACATGTCTAAGTCTATTCAGTGAAAAACCTAGCTTACCTGGACTCCATGCATCAGCTGCAGAGATCTGAACAAGAAGAATTTGACTCCGTGAAGGCGTTTCCTGACTGAGAATAATCTCAAAATCCATGGTTTCACTCCTCTTTAGCCAAAATCTCTCCTCCCCATGGCTCTAAGGCCTTGGAGCATCCTAGGAGAGTTGTTGGAGCAACCCTCACCTCGTCGAAACTGCAGAGGAGAGAATGAAATTATAAAACCCATTTTTGGGTTTTCTGGTCCTGTCATCTCATTATAGCGGTCCAGTTCTGCTATAACAGCACCACCATAGCGGTAGCCGCCCGCTCTAGCGGGGTTGATCACTTTGACTTCCACTATAGCAGAAATTTCTCTACTATAGCAGTCATCGTTGTAGTATAGTGTCAACCACTATAGCGGTTGACATGGAATAGAATATCAAGAAATCCCCCAAAATTGCCCATTTTACAACATACTTCAAATCTTAATGTTCTAAACCAATCCTTCACATCAACTTCGATATCAGGAGTTCTACTCACCCAAATTCTTTCAAAAAGTCCTATGGACTCCCTAATGCCTTAGCTAATGGAAAAATTAGCTCAACCTTAGATATTTTATCCAATCCTTTCTCGGATTGATCTAGACCTTACGATGCTCAAAATTCATCCGAGACTAGCCTAGCCCAAAATTTCTAGCTCCCCCACCAAGAAATTTTTTTAACCCGTTCTTCTCACGAACATCTCACCCTTAATGAGGTGCCTTTTAATAATGACTGAACATGTAATTATAGTTGGAGAAGCATGGCCCCCATCACGCATGGTATGCGGCCTGCGCTTTGTCAATTTTCTTCACTTCCTTGCATATATACTTGTCCCTGAACCCTGAACTTTATTCTAGATGAATATTTTGGACTTCTAATCATACTTCAAAGTTTCAAAGCATCCACTTTAACTTTAAAAGTGCTCATTATTCTCAAAAACTATTCCTACACACAAAATACACATAATTAAGGATGGACAATCAAAGTTGTGTTAAAGTGTACAACATCAGTGCAGTGCTAATTTGACTAAGTCCGCAGCAAGCTATTTTTATAGCTTTAGCTGTTAGTTTGTTATTTCTTTCAGCACATGATTATTTTCCTGGTATTTAGAGTAGCAGATAGTTATTCCTAAAGTTTAGAAGAGTTTGGTTAGTGCAATCAGATATAAAAGGCCATTAACAGATTGAATAAAAAGTTCAGTTTTTCTTCTCAGCAAAATATTTCTCTGACACTTCCATTATAATTCCATTGTATTGAGCTTATGACTTTCTTAAGTTCTTCATTTGGTATCAAGAGCAAGGTTATTCTGTGGAGAAATCATTTATTGTAGTTCTCTTTTTTGAGATTTTTATTGTCGACACAATTATAGACTTACAAGGTATCTGTAGAATGAAAAAGCTAAACAACAACAGCTACAACACATGGTCAACCTGAATAATGTCGTACATGTAAGGACAACATATGTGGGAGGTTGTCAATGATAGTAAAGTGACACAACCAGAAGCAGAAGATGCAAATGGCACGTTGCGAAAGTGGAAGATAAAAGCTTGAAAGGTTATGTTTGCCTTGACAACAATGACTGAAAGGGATATGCTAAAGCACATACGAGATTCCACCACCCCAAAGCAGGCCTGAGATACGTTCGCCAAGCTATTTTCAAAGATAAATGATCCAACGCTCCAACTCTTAGAGAGTGAATTTCTCTTGATAGCACAATACAATATGACAATTGCACAATACTTTCATAAGGTGAAGATGCTATGTCCAGAGATTTCAAAGTTAGATCCATAAGCTCTAATTAGAGAGACGAGGATGAAGCGGATCATCATCCATGGTCTGAAGCCTGAATATAAAGGTTTTTATTACTGTTGTACAAGGATGGAAAAATCAACCATCACTTATAGAATTCGAGAATTTGCCAACAGGCCAGAAAGCCTTGGCCAAGCAAATGGGAGTAGCTTCACTGAAGGGTCAAGAGGAAGTACTCTATATCAATAAAGGAAGCTTAAATTTCAAGCAGCATGGTGCCAGTGGATCTAAGAACAATGATGATAAGTTTGGAGGTCGTCAAGTAAAAGGGAGCACTTGTTGAGATGGTGGTTGGAAGAATCAAAGTCGTGGCAAAAAGTTTGAAGGGAAGTGCTACAATTGTGATAAGAAAGGATATATGTCCAAAGATTGCAGGTCAAAGAAAAAGATTGTTGAAAGGAATGCTGCCATTTTAAAGGTTGAAGAGGAGTGCGATGCTGAGGCTTTCATCAATGTGGAGATTATTGAAAGTAACGCAGCCATTTCCAAGGTTGAAGAGGAGTGGGATGCTGAGGCTTTCTTTGCTATAAAATATGAGGATCTAGCCTTTAAAACTATAACATCCAATCAAATTGACTATGAGAAGGATTGGATTTTTTATTCAGGTTTCTCAAATCACATGATAGGTGACATGGATAAGTTACAAAATTTGTCTGAGTACAAAGGGAATCGTGATGTTGTGACAACTGATGAAACAAAATTACTAATAGCTCACATCAGTAAGACTGTATTGTCTCCAAAGAATTGTACTGATCTGATGCCACTTCAAAATATTTATCATGTCCCAGGTATGAAGAAAAATCTTCTTTCAGTAGAACAACTAACATCTTAGGGTCATTTTGTTCTGTTTGGTTCGGAAGATGTAAGGCTATATCATCACCTTGAGATTAAAGAAAATCTAGTGATGAAGGGACCAAGGTTGAATTCCTTCTATGTAATGTCAGCAAAAACTGCATATGTAGACAAGATGAGGAAGAACGAGACTGCAGACTTATGGCACATGCAATTGAGTCACGTTAGCTAACCTAAACTTAGTGTCATGATGGAGAAGTCAATGTTAAAAGGTCTTCCCAAACTTTCAGTAAGGACATATGTAATATGTGCACACTGTAAGTATGGTAAAACACATCAGCTGCCATATGAGGAGTCAAAATATAAAGCCAAAGAACCATTAGAGTTAATTCAATCAGATGTGTTCGAACCTGTGAAATAAGTCTCGATAGGTGGGATGAAATATATATTGACCTTCATTGATGATTTTTCCAGGTATGGATGGGTTTATTTTTTGAAAGAGAAGTCTCATACATTCTTAAAGTTTAAAGAATTCAAAGAGGTGGCTGAAGCAGAGGTTGGTAAGAAAATTCATTCCCTGCAAACTGACAATGGTGGGGACTATACCTCATATGAATTTTCTGAATTCCTTTGAAAGTGTCAAATAAATCATTAATTCACATGTCTAAATATGCCTCAATAAAATGGCATAGCAGAAGGAAAGAACGGACACCTAGCAGAAATTTGTTAGAGCATGCTTCACGCAAAAAATATCCCGGGATAATTTTGGGTAGAAGCTATGAAGACTGCAGCTTTTGTGATCAATAGACTTCCCCAACAAAGTTTAAGTTTTCTTTCGCCTTTTGAGAAGTTGTGGAACATGAAACCTTTAGTTAGATATTTCGTATTTTTGGATGTGTATATTATGTATTTGTACCTAATTATTTACGTAGCAAAATGGACAAGAAGGATGTTAGGTGTATGTTTCTAGGATATGACAGTCAATGAAAAGGGTGGCAATGTTGTGATCCAACAACAGAAAAGTGTTACACTTCTCGGAATGTGATATTTGATGAAGATTTTTCATGGTGGTCTTCAAATAAGGAACTTGTCACCACCCAAGACAAGGCCCCGGACGTATCAAGCAACGCTGACCAAATAGGCCTGAGTCAACCCCTTAGCATTCATCATACCCACAAGTATAAAAGATTAGCGGAAGCAGGCCCATTATACTGTCCCTATGGGGTTTTGCATTTAAAAGAATGCCATTCGGATTGTGCAATGCCCTAGCTACATTCCAATGATGTATTATGTCCATCTTTTCAAATATGGTGGAACATACCATGGAGATATTTATGGATGAGTTTTCTGTTGTTTGGGATGAGTTTGATTATTGGTTAGACCACTTAGAGGAGGTACTCAAATAGTGTGAGGAAACAAACTTGGTGCTAAACTGGGAACAGTGTCATTTTATGGTAAAAGAGGAGATAGTATTGGGACACAAAATATCTGAAAAAGGGCTTGAATGTGACCTAGCCAAAATAGAAGTCATCTCCAAGATAACTCCTCCGAAGACTGTAAAAGTGATACGAAGTTTATTGTATCATGTCGGGTTCTATAGAAGCTTCAACAAGGATTATTCGAAGGTGGCTTATCCCTTGTGTAAATTGCTTGAAAAGGAGGCCAAATTCAACTTTGATAGTAGTTGCATGACGGCCTTCCTCACATTGAAAGAGAAATTAACATCGCCCCCCATCAATATTGCCCCGGATTGGTCAAAATTGTTCGAGCTTATGTACGACACCAGTGGTGTGGCATTGGGGGCAGTACTTGGTCAATGAAAAGAGAAACTCTTCCATGCAATATACTATGCAAGAAAAACATTGAATACAGACCAATCAAATTACACCATAACGGAACAAGAGTTGCTAGCTATGGTTTATGCCTTTGAATTTTTTTTGGCATATCTCCTGGGGACCAAAGTCGTGGTGCATATAGATGATGCAACATTTTACTCGATAACCAATAAAGTTGCCAAACCCCGACTGATCCGTTGGGTCTTGCTACCTCAAGATTTGATTTCCAAGTAAAAAATTGAAGAGGATGTGAAAATCAAGTAGCGGATCATTTGTCAAAACTAGAAGAAGAGGGGAGGCCTGTTAGGGAACTTGAGATAAACAATGTGTTCCCCAATGAACACATTTTGGCAGACTCGCATGATCTTACACCTTGGTTTAATGATTTTGTTGACTTCTTAGCAAGTGACTTATTATCAGAAGCCTTAACTTCCCATTAGAAAAAGAAGTTCCTTCATGATGCACAAAAGTTCTATTAGGATGAGCCCTACCTCTTCTAGATTTGCACCGATGGCATGATCCGAAGGTGCACTCTCAAAATCGAGATGATGCCCATTCTAAAAGCATTCCATTCCTCACCTGTCGATAGCCGCCATTGTGATATGTGAATAACTTTGAAGGTGTTGCAAAGTGGATTCTATTGGCCATCAACTTTTCAAGATGTAGATGATCTAGTACAGCAATGTGACCAATGTTAATGTGATGGAGGTTTATCTCATCGCCATAAGCTTCCCTTAACACCAATCCTATAGGTTGAAATATTTGATATTTGGGGCATCGATTTCATGGGGCCATTTGTAAGCTCTTATGGGAATACTTTCATTCTTGTGGCTGTGGATTACTTTTCCAAGTGGGTTGAAGCATTGTCTTTGCCAAAAATAACGGGAAGAGTGTCACAAGATTTCTCAAAAAGCACATATTCTATCGATTTAACACTCTTCGTGCCATCATGTGATGGGGGATCCCACTTTTGCAATAACTTATTTAGTGCTCTACTTGAGAAATATAGAGTCAAGCATAAAGTCGTCACCCCCTACCACCCACAAATAAGTGGGCAAGTTGAAGTGTCCAATAGGGGAGATCAAAGCCATTCTAACTAAAGCAGTAAATTCCAATAGAATGGATTGGGTCAAAAAATTGGATGATGCATAGTGGGACTATAGGAAAGTATACAAGACCCCAATTGGTATTTATCCCTACCAAATGGTCTATGGAAAAGCTTGTCATCACTCGATCGAATTAGAGACTCAAGCCATAAGGGCTTTGAAGAAGCTGAACTTGGATTGGGAGAAAGCTGCTCATGCCAGAGTTGAGGACCTCAATGAGATAGATAAGTTCTGAATGCATGCCTATGAAAGCTCCTCACTCAATAAAGCCTACATGAAACATTATCATGATCAACAAATTCTAAAGCGAGAATTCTCTCTCGGGAATCGGTGCTCTTGTTCAATAATAGACTCCAATATTTCCCGGGGAAGCTTAAGTAAAAGTGGTTTATCGCCTTCAGGGTATCCCATGTCTTTGAAAATGGAGTAATTTAGTTGGAAGCTAAATATGGCTCAACATTTAAAGTCAATAGGCAATGAGTCAAGAAGTATTTAGGCATACCAGAAGAGGTCACACTCTTTGAAGTGACTTACCTTGACAAACCATGAGTGAGAGGTACCATTATTGAGCCGTGAAATTAAACCAAGAGCTTCTTGGGAGGCAACCCAAGCATTTACCTTTTTTTTTACATATTTTTCTTTTGGTGTTACTTTGTGGGTGTTGTTTTTGTTAAAGTTTATAGGTAGGAACCACGCTAAGGATGTTGGAGTGTTTATTAGGCATCGAGCCACTTCAGGCATAGAATAAGCGAAACACACCCTGCGAAGTGTGCTTTGCATAAGTCAACGCCCTTCATAGTAGATTCACCCTCCAACAATTGATACCACGTGCACTAGGCCATGCTATCACACATCACATTGTGTGCATTGCATCACAATTCACATAGAGGAGACAGAACACTGGCAATAATTGACAAGTTTTGGGACCCTAATATTCGATTGACGTGCAGTGTGCATCATCCATTGTACGTGTTGCATGCTATTTTGCACTACCAACAAGAATAGTGGTAGTTCCTCAGCAAATTTAGCCTGACATGCAATAGTTAGGGAATTTTGCACACCCTTTCACACTGCAGCGGGCAGACCACTGGCACTAACCTCTTCACCTTCTTGTGTGAATACTAGGGTGTTTCACCCTAGCCCATGTGTGTATCGCATAACGCCCCAGGGAGTACTCTCTTCTCCTAAACTCATATGTCATTGAGGAGAATGTTACATTTAAGTTTGGGGGTGCTTAAATTTGTAGTCGCCTTGTTAATAGTAGATTAGCAAATAAACTCCAAGTTTTTTTTTTCATACCACGGTTCTTTCCCAAGGAGTAAAATATTATATTTTATTTTTCTTTTGTTTATTTTGTGTCGAACCTAGTTCGTGTTTCCCTATGATAGATTGAAAGGCAACTTTCTTAAGGAAAAATGCCAAGTTTTAGTTTAAATTTGAGTCCATGCTTTTCTTGTCTTGAAATGTGCCCACCAAAATTTTTTCTTGGCAACAGGTTTTTGAAAATTTATGGAAAATGGGAAAATGATTTTAAGTAAAGCATTCTCTTGTTATGACTTGCACACTCCTTGTTTGGCTTGATCGATTCACAAACGAGTGTGTAAAAGAACTTAGAATAGCTTGTCAAAAGTCATTTATCCCGAATGATTTTGAGACTCATTATGATAATTGTTCTGTTGTGATGCCTTGTGTGGTAAGGCAATACCTAGTTGTTGTGTGCATGTGTCATCTAGAATTTTCCTCAAATATGGTTCAAAGAAAAATCCTAGATGTCATCGAGCTTGGAAGATGACCTTAGGACGTCTTTGAATAGCCACTTCACCCAAATTGACTTCCCTTTACATTGATCTAGTGAATCCCTTTGAGCTTGTAACCTTTCTTTTGCACCTTGTTGATACCATGACCCTTCTTGGAACCTAAAGTTGCACCCGTCCTCCCTAATAGCTTGAAAGTGAAACATAGGCTAAAATCCAAAGTTTGGGGGTGATTGAAATAATAACATAGGCAAATGCCTAAGTTTGGGGAAGTATGTACTAAGATATAGAAGAAAAGGAGTTATGCATTAATGAAAGGTAGCACCTTATGCTTAAATTGAAAATTCCTCCAAAATGCCCAATGAAATGAGCAATATGAAAGAAAGAAAGAAATTGGTGCTACCAAGTGAAGGTGATAAAAGGATGTAAAATGATCAAGTTTGAAGGGAAAGCTTGGGTTGTGTGAGGGAGAAATAAGGTGAAGTCATTTTGTTCAAAAATGTAAGCGGTGTTTTGAAATGATCACAAGGAGCGTTAGGTAGGTGTAGTCACTTAAGCCAAATGCAATAATCACCTTAGCCCTAGCCAATATCGTAACCCGCAAGTCCTTAGTGATTCCAAGCTCGATAACTCTACATTAGTAGCAAATTATATGAAGGGCAATCCTATGGTTTGATATGTGTATACTTGAACTTCTTTGAGAGAGTGAGAGTCTTTTGGTTCTCTTATAATACCTTTTTCTTGTGAATTGAATGATTGTGAGTGGATTCTCTCTTGTGGTGAGTGGCATCACACATTTGAAAGGAATGATGAACTCTCTATTTCAATTGAGAGAAAAGAACAAGACAAGTTGTGTGGAAAATTTCGAGGAAAACCATGAAGGTCCATGCCAATGACTTGAGAAACTTGTATATCTTGTTTTGAATGGAAAATTACCCTGCTTTTTAATGGGAAATGAGGTCCTTTTGATGAATGATATGAAATGATCAACTGCCTTGAGATTATGGTGGTCCAAATTGAGATAAGTATTGTAGTTGAGTCTTTTTGTTTGAGTCTTGTTGTTAGTTATTTTTCTTAGTTTTTAGAGTTAAAGTAATCTTGTGTGCAACCAATGTGTTCTAGAGGATAATTCATTCCTTACTTTATGAGTATCTTGCTTGAGGACAAGCAATACTTCATGTTTGGTTTGATAAGTTGGTAATCTACCAACTTATTGAGCGTTTATTCATAAATTATTGCCATGTTTTGATAAGATTTAGAGGTACTTATTACCTTTATTGATGCAAATGCAGGTACTCATGGTCACAAGTAGAAAACAAGGATATGGACCCAAAAGAGCTCAAAAAGAGTTGAAGTGTGAAGGTGATCAAAAGAGAAGAAGAATTTGTCGAGAGGTGCAGCCGCCGTGCGACACGCACAACTGTTGGTGCGGACTGCACCTCCGTTCACATGATGCCTGAAATCAACATAAGTCACAGGTCAGCTGGAGTGGAGGCGTGCGATGCACACAATGCATGCTATGACCGCACGTCGTGCCACATGTTGCATCGCACCATGCTGAAGGGGCATTTTTGTCCTTTTTAATGTGACATTTTAGGAAGCTTCTAAAACCCAAATTGGGCATTGTACTTAATAGTTTTTACACATTATTCAATAGTTTTTCAGTGAGAGAGGTTCCCAAGTAAGATAGAGGTGTACTTCTTGTTTCTCTTCTTCTACCTTGTGAATCCACCATTAATGTACAAATTGAGCTTAGATATTGGATATTAGCATACAATGAATGGAAATTTGAATTACCCAATTGGTATAATCTATTATTTCCTTAGCATGAGTGGCTAGTTTCCTTGTCTAGGGGTATGTGTATGATGGGTATTTGAATTTGAGTATGGGTCTTGTTTGATTGTGCTTATAATTTCTAAATTGATATGGGTCTATTGAATACTCCATGTTTTAACTCTAAAATTGATGGTTGCAAACAGTGATTGAACTTACCTGGTTGTGTTCTTTCTTGAACGAGAAGTTCATGATTTCAGATGAGAATTCAATAGTGGGTACTTGGGATTCCACCTAGATTGAGGCTAAAAATAGCTCAATTCACTGGAAAACACCCATTTAAGAGTCTAAGCTAGATATAGTGTGACTTCCCCAAGCTTGTATTGGTTGGTTGGTGTTGAAACCATGGTGATCGAATAGAGACCATTGGATAAATGTTTGTGAGATCGAAAGATTGACATTCATGACTAAAACCAATGCTACCCATATCGTTTATTAAGAATTCACATAATTAAGCAAGTACTTTAACTTATGATTAAGTCCCATCGGAAACATACCACTAGTCGTCCTCTCAAATGATACAAACCCATGTTTATTTTATTGTTATATTTCAATTGCGATTGTGACAGATTCCCAATTCCCTGATTTCCCCCCTTTTTACTTTTTTTGTTATTTGAGCGATACTCTATTGTTGATTGATATAAGATAATTTTATAGGTGACTCTGCCATTCTCAGTGGGATCAACCCCGATTCCTATTGGGAATATAAATTTTGTTTTTCTCTTACAATCACAATCACCTCTTCTTAGAGAATATGTTTGAGTGTTATCAGTCAACGAGGTAAAATATGCTTCCCTTTGAATGATTACTACCGACACGTAGCCAAACCTAAGAACCAACTCAAAGTTAAGTTAGGAATCACAATAAGAGCTTAGCCATGGCTACGAAGAATTAGAGAAGAGGGGCTTATCGAATCAATGGAGGAAATAATGAAAACCACCATTCGACGAATTCCCACCACTATGATATGATTTTGCCTAAGATTTTGGTGTGAGAAATTGTTTAGACTGAGCGAGGAAATAACAAATTTAGGCTGAAAATTTGAGGGCACAAGCTTTTATATTGCAGGTCACAGAGCAAGAAAATCGTGATCCTCAGGCACGATCACACTAATGGAGTAGCAAGAGCACTGGTGCGATCACGCTGAAGGAGCAATAGAGGCACCAGTGTAATCGCGGTGCCCAGGAGCAATTGCACTGAAGGAGAGAAGAACTAAGGGCGCGATCGTAGTTCTCTTGCATGATTGTGCTGAACACTGCTAAGCTGTAGAAAATCCAGTTATTAGAAATGTTCCCACGGGGGTTTTGGGGCACAATCAAAACCCAATTTACGCAAAACAAACATGAAAATAGAGTGGAAATGATGTTCTGGACTCAACAGAATTGATGAAACTTCCATACGAGGGCCTTTCGATAAGATGTTAACCTAAGTCAACACTTATGAACTTCAATCAAACATCCAAAATTGAGCCTGGCTCACCCGAGACTCGAATCAACCACCTACCTAACCCAAACTTGACATTCCAGAGTTGAGGGAACTATCAGATTTCAAATCTGACGCTCAGATTATGAAAGTTGACCAAAGTAAAACTTCCAACTCCAACAGGGCTGAAATCTCAGAAAGTGAGATAAAACCATTCCAAAAGCTCTTATTCTCCAACTAAAGGTCCAACTAGACCAAAATACATGCTCCAGAGCTAACAAAACAATCGAAATTTGATTCCAAGCAGGCTTTCTATGAATGTTGACTAAAGTCAATGATTTCCTAAGTTAAAGCTCTAAAATAGGGACACAGTCATAAAGACTAAACGAATATCCCAGGCACTAAACCACAAATCCCACCAAGTTATGAATGACTTGGGGCCGCTAGAGGTAAGCTCTTACAATACAAAGAAAGTGAAAATGCAAAGATGACTAGAAGGGTCAATACATAAGAAAGGTAGAATTAAATGTGATTGTATTTCCAAAGCTAATATTTGAATAGCAGATAATTGAATACTCTTGTATTTTCTTGTTTTAGACTTTGTGTTCCAAAGAATTGAGGAAAAAAAAGGCTCTTGGAAAATAGGTTGTTGATCAAGTTCTTTGGTTGAGGTAAGTTATGGTTATGTGGATTTAGACTTTAATTAGTCACTTGTATGTGTTATAAATTTATAGATCATGTTAGATTGGTCTTCTGACATAGTCTGTAATTGATATTTATTGGCTTTATACTGCTTTGATGAATAAGCTCCTTAATTGTTAAAGTCTGTCTTCAAATGACTTGTGATTTTCATTATGTACTTGCATTTATTATCTTGTAAGATAACTAAACGAAGAACATTCTAAGATATTATAAGAGGAATAAAAAAGATACATATCATTATTCTAAGATAAATGGCTTGAGTCCGATAAGAGCTTACAAACGATCAATTATATGAGTGGCTTGAGTCTGATGGAAGCTTAAGAATGAGTAGTTGTATGACTGGTACAATGGACCCTAGGCCATCCCCGGTAGGTCATGACCAATTGGGAAAATTTAATCCCTTTAGTATATATCTACAAATATGTGTTAAGATGAGTGATTAATTAGGATACACTAAAGACCCCCTAGAACGTGTATATCGATGAGTGAGATTGATAAGATACAAAGGCTATACAACTATAAATCAGTATGGATATAATTTCATGGTTGTGATACAATTGCATTATAATTATAGGGTTTGTGATGACTATCATGTTTGATTTTTTGGTGACTTATATGTCTAGTGTTGTTTGATATTGATATGTCTGGCTTTAGATTATTTACTTGGGTGTTGTGACTACTTTACTATCTGAGTTGTTGGTTATGTTTTTTTTATACCAGTCTACTTGTTTTATTTGAATCATGATATATCGTTGTTACTAATTTGAGTCAGTGTGTGATACCTACCAGTACAAAGTGTTTGTTCAGATGCTACTCCTGCACTTTCTTTTAAGTGTAGAGTATGTTCCAGAGACTTCTTTGTGAACTTTTATCTAGCACAGCCTGTTGACTTATCTGAGGGTGATCTACTCTTATTTAGGCTGCCACGGATCTTCATAGTGATAGATGTCTATTTCTTCAGACATTATTTTATTTATTAGATATTTTTTCTACTCTTAGACAATGCTTAGTTAGAGTCCTTGTACATGGACTTTCGAATTTCGGTGATGTACTAGTTAGTTTTCTGCACTTTTGGATTTGTTTATATTTAAAAACTCTTAATTATATCTTGAATGCTTCAATAAGTGTTGAATGGATTGGTTAGGGTTTGGCTTAGTTGGTAAGACCTTGGGGGGAGGGTTAGTGTGGGTGTCACTCATGACTATTTTGGTCATGACAAAGTGGTATTAGAGCTCTAGATATATCTATTTCATTGTACAAGGATATGTCTAGTAGAGTCTTATACAGTGGTATAGAGACATATGTACTACTTTTCAAGAGACTACAGGGCACTAGGAATATTCAATTCTTTCTTTCTTTCATGTTATTACTTGATTCTAATTTGTATCTGGTGATCCAAATTGGTTCTGCGTCCTCTGACTCTTTTCTCTCACCTGATGGAGAGGACAAATTTAGGAAAAGCTAGAGGAGAGGCACCTGATGTGGACGCTAAGGCCATAGACTATAATAGAGGATGACACAGAGGTAGAGTATGATTATCAAAGTTATCTATGAGCCATGCTAAGGTTGCATCTTTGGGGTTAGAGGTTAATCTTGATGATGGATTAATTGGCTAAGAGGGGTTGATTTCAGCACATGCACCACCTAGCTTCATTACTATCCTTATGATTCATGATGTCTTGGTTATGATACTGGGTTTTCTCAAAGGAATGGCTCAGACTTCTTGTAAGCATATTACTTTGAGACTTTAAACTTCGGATGCACAGTTTGTCACTGCTACATATTCTCCTACTGTTACTATGTTATTAATAGGTATTGCTCCACACCCGATGACCTTGACTGTTATATTAGTTGAGAGGCATAGGAGCTTTGACGAGTTCATGAGGATGGATACCCCGCAGTTCAATGGAGATCATAATGTTGATGCTTATGAGGTTTTAGTTAGTTTCCAAAGGAGTTTGCATGTGTTGGGATTGGTAGGCTCTAATAGAGTCGATTTCACTATTTTTTATTTATTAGGGCCAGCCAAAGAGTGGTGTAGGAATGTTGTTGAGGGTAGGCCAGTTGGGTCACCTTCTCTCTCATAGGATCAATTTGCTCAGGAATTTTTGGAGAAGTTTGTTTTAATGCGTGAGGGGTGCACAAGAATGAAACCTTAAGACTCAGCAGTAGCAGCAGTACTTATTGTATGGAGTATGATCCTTGTGAGTTATAGGTTGGGTCCTTATGAATTGGTAGGTATTTCATCTATTCAGACACCTCTCATTAGATTCGAGCTCATAAGCATTGTTTAATGCATAGAGAGACTAGGAATTTCATGAGGGATTGTCCTTGTATAAAAAGGCTCAGGTAGTATTAGGGTTCTCATATCCCTTCATTAGATGTAGAAGCTGATAACGCTCAAAGTACCACTCCAATTAAGAAGCGTAAGCGATCGTTTGTCAAATACAGAACCCAACAAAGGTTGGGGTCGATCCCACAGAGAATATGGTGAAACTTAAGTCTTTAGTGAATTACGTGACTAGTAGTCGATAGTTTCCGGTGAAAAGGGGGGTTTTGTGTGAACAATGCGTAAGCAAAACAAACAATAATGTATGAGGATTAATCAATAGGAGAATGGACTAGGGAAGTGTTTACCATGGCATTGCTAACGATGTCGATTCTAGGCGTAACTGGGTTCTTTCTATATGCGTGTCACGGTGTGATTGAATTAATTGTATCATCTAAACGTTTCTCAACCAAATAGACAAATTTACTTTTCAATTCTCTCGAACTTTAAAAGGTGTGCTTTTAGATTTCAATCCTAAACATCAAGTAGATTAATCTAGTTACAGCATTAATCATAAGATGAGAGCTGGTAGTCTCGAATCCTCGTCGTTAATCAAGTCTCCCGGTTTTAATCTCTTTACTCAAGCAAATTAAACCTAGGCATGTTCTAATGTTTGCAACCACTAGAAAATGTTAAATAATGAATGATTAACAACGTGACAACATGTATATTGAACCCGTCGCTACCCGGAATCTATATCGCTACTTTAGCCATGGCTCCCACAACCCTAGTTGTGGGAGGTTTAGTTACTCATGCTTATAGAAGAATAAAAGAAAGTCATATTCATAATAAAGAAAAGAGATCCTTACAATGTAGTGAGAACAATATTTAATTATTCCAAGAACAAGAAAACAAGATCCCAAGAACAAATCAAGAACACGAATTCAAGAAGTAGAAAAATGTGTTTCTTGCTCTCCACTTCGATTAAATCTCTCCTAAAACTATTGGGAAAACTATTGTAAAAAGCTTGGTTTGTAAAATAAACCTAACATAGGGTATTTATAGGAGTCTAGGAAATAAATTCCAAAAACACTTGGATTCCGCGTAACCGACTGCCCAGGTGTGACGGCCAGGCTGACGGACCGTCACTGGCTTGACGGACCATCGCCTGGGCCGTCACCACTAGACAGTGGCACTGCCTAACTTGACGGTCACTGTGACGGACCGTCACATGTGTGACGGGCCCTCACTCTGGCCGTCACTCTTATCCAGAATGCTCTTTTTCGCGTATTTCCTTCCATTTCTATGTTTGTCTCCATTTCCTGAAAATACAACATAAAAACATCAAAAACGACAACGGTTGCTTGAAAACGTACGATTGTTCTTAGTTTAAAGGAGTCGAAAGTGCCGTAAAATGGCGGCACATCAACACCCTCAACTTAGACGTTCGCTTGTCCTCAAGCAACATAACATAAAAAGAAAAACACACGACGACTCAACTAAGAAAACAAACTCGTGTCTCTAGCAACTCATGGTCATTCAACATCTTATTCCATTTTAATTCAAGCTCCCTCGTTGCACACTAATGTATGAAACACTAACTTGCATGGATCCAAACATGTCATTCCGATATGATAGAACATTATGCATACACACGCATAACTATCCTAACAATCAATAGACAATACAGAAATCTTGATGCCCTCACCACAAAGAAATCCCACACACAAGATTTGGGACTAGGTAAGCGCTCACAGTCACAAACGATTTCAAACAATGCACATGCGATACCATAGGCTTGCCCTTACTATTCTATTTCAGTTCTTCAGGAAGCAGCTCAAGATCACTACAGGACTTGTTTAGGCTTGTAATGAGGCTTCAGGTGCAGGTAGGATACATTTAGGGGTTAGTGACTAAGCCCTCCTTGGAACCACCGACATCTTATTACCACATATCTTTACTTTGTCCATCCTTATTCACCTTTTTATTTCCTTCTTTCTAGCTACAGGTGCGGCCTCTTTATTTTAACAATTCTTTTTATTTCTTTTTCAATCCTTTTCATTTTATTTTTCTTTTCTTTTCTTAGGCACACACCCGAATTTTCCTTCTATTCACAACCAATCTTCTCCATCCTCTTTTTCTTATCATTCACTTCTGTAGTAGCCACCCTCAACTTAGGCTGATTGCGTGCGTTGAGGTGCACAATGTCCATGGCAGGACCAGGGCTAAAACAGGGTTTACCTCTATAGTAGCCACCCTCAACTTAGGCTGATTGCCTGCGTTGAGGTGCACGATGTCCAAGGAAGGACCAGGGCCAAAATAGGGATTCAAAGTTAAACAGGAACGGTGACAGGTTATTGAAAGAATAAGATCAATTATGGCTCAAACAGGGATCAAAGGATTATTTATATTTGGGCGGTCTTTTAGGTTAAGTGGACTGCATACAAAAAGGGCCTGTGATCCTTTCCTAAGCAACCAAACTTCGAACTTAACAAAATAGACCGGGCAAGTTCTAGATGCATGCACAGAGTAAGAATTTATAACAATAATCTCACACACTCTTGGCACCAAGAAACTATATCGCTACCAACTATCAAACAACCGCTCGGCTTAAGCATACTCATTCTAATCATAATCACACAATGACATTCAAGGATCCAGACAGTCAATCGTTTCAACATAAGTACAAAACCAGAAAATTTTTAAAGGAGCCTCGTTTTAGTCAAGAAAATGCCATGATGCTTTGCTCTAGACACAAGAAAACAACTAACAAAATTTAAAATAACAACCTAAACATGCCGGTTCTACTAGATAGCACACCGGAGGGAAAAGAAACACGGCAACAAAAACCCTCGGTGGTGACTCACAGGTTTCCCCTCAACTTAGACTCATGCATTGTCCCCAATGCATCCATATGAAAGCTAAAAACTGTGAGAGAAAGGAATACCTGTGAAGTCGATATGACTCAGATTCTGGAATGATGTTGGAGACCGCCAGGGTCTCCAAAATAGGAGAACTCGATGGAGTGTGTGCACGCGACAACCTCATGTTGCATTTCAGCTTCTTCTTTTATTGGTTTCGCAGCTAGTCGCGACAACTTCTTCGCTCTTTCTTTGCAGATTCTCTTGCGGTGTTTTCGTTTCTTTGATCTATTTTCACCGCCTTCCTCTACATGTCTCCCTTCTCACACCATCCTTCTTACCACAGCTAGAGTTTCGACCAAACCCTTCTCCTCAAGATGCACATCCGCAGGTGCTTCCTCAATAACATTGACGACAGCGACCACCCTCATGTCACTTGGTTGCTTCATCAATTTAGACACATCGAACTTGACAGCTTCATTGTTTAGCCTGAAGGTCAGTTCGTTTCTTTCCATGTCAACCAATACTCTTGCCGTGGCTAGCAATGGTCGTCCCAAGATTATGGGAACTTCAAAATCCACTTCACAATCCAAGATCACAAAGTCAGCTGGGAAGATAAGCTTACCGATCTTTACTAGCACATCAGACAATATTCCCACGGGTCGATTTACCGAACGGTCAGCCATCAACACTCTCATGGACGTTGGTTTAGGAGTTCCCAAACCCAATTGTTTATAGACTGCTAACGGCATAAGATTTATGCTAGCACCAAGATCACACAAGGCTCTTCCGAAGCTGAGTTTCCCTATAGTACAGGGAACAGTAAACGCACCTGGATCTTCCTTTTTGTCTACTAACGACCTTGAGGAAATAACACTACAGTGGTGGAGGTTGTCTTCCGGTTCAAAACTTACCGACCTCTTCTTTGTAATCAAGTCCTTCATGAACTTGGCATAACCGGGCATTTGTTCAAGCGCTTCCACCAATGGGATGTTTATTGATATCTGCTTGAGCATGGTCAGGAAATTCAGGAACTTACCATCTTCCGCTTTCTTCTTTAGGCGTTGTGGGAAAGGAGGTGGTGGTCGAGGCATCATAGTTGGAAGCTTTTCAGCTTCCTTGCTTTTCTCCACGGGTTCTAGAGTAGCTTCCTTGACTTCCTTGTCATCCACTATTTCACCCTCTTGAGTCTGAATTACCGGATGTGATTCCGGTAATATTTTTCTACTTCTTGTGGTGATCACCATACAGCTTGCGTCATTCCTCGGATGGATAGTGTCGCTCGGCAAGGTACCTGTCTTCCTTGGGTTTAGAGATGCCGAGATTATGCCCACTTGCTACTCCAATTGCTTAATCGAAGTGGAATGTGCCTCCACTATTTGACTCATGGCCGATAACTCAGTCCTTATCTCCTTCACCCCAGAGTCAGTCGATTCTACCTTCAGCAGCATCTTCGCCATCATGTTCTCTAGCTTGGAAGTCCCTGCCTCGTTGCTAGCTTTATCCCGATTACCAGGTGGTACATACAACCCACCTCTATCGGTGTTGTTCCTCCAGTTTCCTTGATCGCGATTGTAGCCGGCTTTCTCATAGTAGTTGTCCTTCTGATAGGTCCGACCTTGGTTTCCTTGGCCATTGGACTGGAAACCCCCCAAGTAATTCGCCTCCTCAGTTTCCAACTCTGTTGCTCTATCTTGGGAACCCACAGCTTGTACCTTCTCCATACCTCCTGAGAACAAGTGCTTGGTCAGTAGGTCCAACTGCGTTTTCAGGTGCGCCATGTCTTGGTCGCGCTCCTCGTCTTTTCTGCGCTACTCAGCTGACATACCAACTGCGTAAGTGCTAGCTGCTACCTCTGAATCCCGTGTATGCCAGGCCCTGTTGGTTTTGGTGAGCCTGTCCAAAGTAGTTGTGGCCTCAACAAAAGTGAGACCCATGAATGCACCACCTGCTGCGTTGTCTAACGTCGGCTTGGTAGCCGAATTCAGTGCCCGGTAGAATGTCTGCATCAAAACGTTATCGGTCAACTGATGGTTCGGGCATTGTGTTATCTTCTTTTTGAATCGCAACCAGGTCTCGTGCAATGCTTCGTGAGGTTGCTGCCTGAAGTTGCTAATCTTGTCCCTCAACTGTATCATCCGAGAGGGAGGAAAGAACCTTTCTAGGAAAGCTCCTCTCAACTCTCCCCAAGTTGCGATAGAGTCGGGGGTCAGCTCTGTCAACCACAACGCTGCCTCATCAGACAGAGACAACGGAAACAACCTGAGCCTGATCACTGTTTGACTCACGCCCGGCAGTTCGAACGACTTGCATATGCCCACGAAATTCATTAGGTGCTAGTTTGGATCATCCCCAGCGGCACCTCGGAACACTCCTCTCAAGTTCAACAGCTGGATCATCGTGCTAGTGATGTTGAACTTGGCTCCGGGCGCTAGCGGTGGAAGAGCAATGGCGCCCGTAGCGCCAACTCCATCCAAGTCAATTTCCTCATCATTCAGCATAACATCGTCCTGCAGACCACCAGCATTCAGATTTTGTTGGGCCTGCAGTTCCGCAGCGAGCCTTGCTGCCTCTTGTTGTGTGGCCATATTCTGCCTTAACGTTCTAGCAAGCTCGGGGTCGTAAGGTAATGTTGATTCACCCGAGCACCGGGTACTTGGCATGCACAACTCTGTACCCTGTCAAAAACAAAAACAACAAATAAACGTAAAAGCAGGAAAGTATGACTAAGAGTCAAATAAACACACCGGACTTAACAAACAACCGTATTCCCCGACAACGGCGCCAAAATTTGATAACGCTCAAAGTACCACTCCAATTAAGAAGCGTAAGCGATCGTTTGTCAAATACAGAACCCAACAAAGGTTGGGGTCGATCCCACAGAGAATATGGTGAAAGTTAAGTCTTTAGTGAATTACGTGACTAGTAGTCGATAGTTTCCGGTAAAAAGGGGGGTTTTGTGTGAACAATGCGTAAGCAAAACAAACAATAATGTATGAGGATTAATCAGTAGGAGAATGGACTAGGGAAGTGTTTACCATGGCATTGGTAACGATGTCGATTCTAGGCGTAACTGGGTTCTTTCTATATGCGTGTCACGATGTGATTGAATTAATTGTATCGTCTAAACGTTTCTCAACCAAATAGAAAAATTTACTTTTCAATTCTCTTGAACTTGAAAAGGTGTGCTTTTAGATTTCAATCCTAAACATCAAGTAGATTAATCTAGTTACAACATTAATCATAAGACGAGAGTTGGTAGTCTTGAATCCTCGTCGTTAATCAAGTCTCCCGATTTTAATCTCTTTACTCAAGCAAATTAAACCTAGGCATGTTCTAATGTTTTCAACCACTAGAAAATGTTAAATAATGAATGATTAACAACGTGACAACATGTATATTGAACCCGTCGCTACCCGGAATCTATATCGCTACTTTAGCCATGGCTCCCACAACCCTAGTTGTGAGAGGTTTAGTTACGCATGCTTATAGAAGAATAAAAGAAAGTCATATTCATAATAAAGAAAAGAGATCCTTACAATGTAGTGAGAACAATCTTTAATTATTCCAAGAACAAGAAAACAAGATCCCAAGAACAAATCAAGAACACAAATTCAAGAAGTAGAAAAACGTGTTTCTTGCTCTCCACTTCGACTAAATCTCTCCTAAAACTATTGGGAAAACTATTGTAAAAAGCTTGGTTTGTAAAATAAACCTAACATAGGGTATTTATAGGAGTCTAGGAAACAAATCCCAAAAACGCTCGAATTCCGCGTAACCGACTGCCCAGGTGTGACGGCCAGGCTGACGGACCGTCACTGGCTTGATGGACCATCGCCTGGGCCGTCACCACTAGACAGTGGCACTACCCAACTTGACGGTCACTGTGACGGGCCGTCACTCAGGCCGTCACTCTTATCCAGAATGCTCTTTTTCGCGTATTTCCTTCAGTTTCCATGTTTGTCTCCATTTCCTGAAAATACAACATAAAAACATCAAAAACGACAACGGTTGCTTGAAAACGTACGATTGTTCTTAGTTTAAAGGAGTCGAAAGTGCCGTAAAATGGCGGCACATCAGAAGCCCTTGCTGTAGTAGTCACATGTATGTTTCCAGTAATCTCTTGATCAATTTTAGTGTTGTTTGATCCTAAATTCTACATTTCTAAAGTTCCTACATACTTTGTTGTGGGTGTGACTATGATTTATAATTTACTTGCTGTTCCTATTCAAGTTCCCACTCTGGTTGGTAATTCAATGATTGTAGATAGAGTCTACCATTTGTGTCGTGTAACATTCATGGGGTATAAAACATGGGTAGACCTTGTAATCCTACACATCGTTGACTTTGATGTCATTCTAGTGATGAGTTGATTGTCTCCTTATCATGCAATTTTAGACTATCATGCTAAGACATTTACGATAGCCATGATGGTTATGTCTAGGGTTGAGTGGAGGGACGATTGTAGTCTTATTCCAAAGAAGATAATAACTTCTATTCGTGCCAAGAAATTGATAGAGTGGGGGTGTTTGATATTTGTGGTGCACCTTCATGATGCTAGTGTAAAGGTTCCACCCATGGATTCAGTCCTTATAGTATGTGAATTCTTGGAGGTGTTTCCCACAGATTGTCTAGCACATCGCTAGACCGTGATACTAATTTCTACATTGACTTAGAGCCAAGGACTTATCATAATTGTTTTCTACCATATCGAATGGCATCGGCTGAGTGAAGAGAGTTACAAGAACAGTTGCAAGGGAGTTGAGCTTTGTGGAATATGGGAAAAGATGGACCTCCCCTTTTTTAAGGTCAGCCAGACGTCCTTTGCTATAGTGATAAGTGGTTCACTATAGCAAGCTCACTACAACAGAAAGGCCATGGCTTCAACGATCTGTGTGCTTTCCATCATAATAGTTAGATCCATGTTTTATGGTCTAGATGCTTCATAGTATGATGTATGATATATTTATGTCATATCTAGATTCATTGTCATTGTTTTAATGGATGATCTAATGGTGTATTCGAGGAGTAAGAAAGAGCATGATAAATCACTGATTATTATTTTGTGGTGTTTATAAAAAAGAAGTTATATGCTTAGTGCTCTAAATGTGTGTTTTGTTTGACATTTGTGTCCTTCTTGGGGCATGGGGTTTCGAAGGAAGGATTATGGTTGTTCCACAGATTATGCTTAGGACATCTAAGATTTAGAAAACCAAGTAAGGTAGGCCCGAAGTCCAAATCATAGTAAAATCATATAGAAATCCCTTATATGCTTGAAAATGACATGATCAATCACAAACAATAGCCCAATGGCTCACAATCAACCTATCGGCCCTGCACAGGCTCTAATCATTCAATAGAACAGATATCTAGCTCTATAACAATAATAATGATGTTTGGGACTCACGAACATTCCCAATTAACCCACCATCTATGTTTCAGAGTCAATACAAGGCCACATAGGACCACAAGGGTGATAATATCGTCTATAACAAATGAGTCAGACATGAAGAAATGGTCAAAGTCTGTGGTACCAAGATAACAAACCCAACCCAAGGATACCAATTAGTATAATTTTATCCTATATATGCAAAGTCTAGAGGGGGTAGACCATAACCTACCTGTCGTCCGACGACAAGCTGCTAGAATAACAATGTCCAAGCCCGAACGCTTGGAGAAGCTCCGAATGATAATTAAAAAATCATAATCATAAATAACACATTAAAACAAGACTAACAATATCCATATTGCTATAACTATAGCCGGGTCAAAGTTTGGTTCACCATTGGGCCCGTGGGCGTCGCAACTCAAAGTTGAAAAGGAATGAGCATAAGATGATCACAACGACCCCAAGGGTGCATGCTCAAGGAATTATGATAATTGAGTGAGGATCCATGCGTATGACAGCCCTCCCAACTCAAGAAATCAAAGGAGGCATTTGATGGGATTAAAAAGGAAATTAAGAACGAAACTTACCAAATTGAAGCCGGAAAAACTATCACGAAACAATTACAATCTTCCTCCAAGAAATTGGTAATCAAATGGTGAAGAAAATGGGGCTTTAGAAATATTAGAAGTGGAGGAACGAGGTTTTGAAAGAGGAGAGAAAGGCTGGAAATGATGGGCCAACAACTTTAAAAGATGATCCAGCACAGGCGCCACAGAGGCCATACGGGCGCAGGCGCGGCCAAACACCGCAGGCGTGCTGGCGCGCTGGCAAAGGGGGAAGCGTAGGGGCGCTAGAGGCCAAGGCTGGCCTGGCATGCAAGTGCGGCGTCCAGGCACAGGCAAACTGGCGCAGGCGCGTGACAATAACAACAACAACCATGACAACCTTAGGCAGATTTTTATCGAACGGACCTTCGAGAATAAGTTTAGAGTCCTGCGGGCATAAATAAGCTGATCTATTTGACTAAAGCTGGAATTTTAGACTCAATGGAATCGATGAAAATCCCATTGGAGGTCAATAGAATGAAAAGTGGGCCCCACGCCCAAGAACCAACTTTAGGCCAATCTTTCAAAAATGGAACCCCATGGCCTAAAACGAGTTCAGAAGCCTCGGGACCCAAATGAAAGGTCCCCCTAGCCAAAAGTAGACATTCAAAAGATAAAAGCATGGTCAAAATTTCCATCCAAGGCTGTCTTCTACGAATGTTGACCGAAGTCAAACTTTCAAGTTCAACTTGGCTAGAAACACAAAAACTCACACAAAACAAAACTGAAAGCTCCCAAACTCCGACCAAGGGTCCACCCAGACCAAAATCCATATTCTAGAGCTAACAGAACTATCAGAATTCAATTCCAAGTGCGTTTACCAAGAATGTTGACCGAAGTTAATGAATTCCTAAGTTAATGCTCTAAGATAGGAAAATGACCATAGCGACCAAATGAACGGCCAGGGCATCGAACCACCGGTCCAAGAAAGCCATAAATGACTTAGGGCCACTATAGGCAAGCTCTAACAGTACAAAGAAAGCATAAATGCGAAAATGACCGAAAGGGTCATTACAAAAGATAGGTTCGAAAGTAAAATTCCTTATTGTAAATTAACTTATGGTAACCTTATTAGTTTTATAAATATCAATGGACTTGAATTATAAACTAAAAATCAACTAAAAGGGGACAGTAAAATATCACGAAGCGCGCTAGAGAGTTTTTGTTCAGGACTTCGGATATGTCAAATTATCCGCCCCTTCAAAAAAAGCATGTTAGAAAATCAAAAAAAGACATAAATATTATAAGAATAAATTTGAAAACCCCCATTATTACAAAAAAATATTTAAGAAACATAAAAATACTAAAGGTGGCGCTAAATCTTATAAAAATAATACTGATAAATGTTGGAACTATTGAAAGTTTAGTCACCAAGTCAGAGATTGCTGAATACCTAATAAAAGAAAAAATAAAATAAATATGTTAGATATTGAGCAAGATCTCAAGAATAAATTATATTCTATTCTTGTGGAAAATGAAAATAGTTCTTCCTCTGGGAGAGCCTTAGTAACAAAGACAAACTTAATATCACATATAGTTCTGACGGCAGTGAGTCAAGTAATCACTGTGGGTGCAACGACGCTATTTGCACTTGTGATAGCCGCTCTCTAAATGTCATTGCTAATAGTAACAAGGAGATTTTCTTTGTGATGATTGACCATATTGATGATCATGATCTTAAAATAAAAAATTTAATAGAATTAAAAAATATAATTCTTAATCAACAACTGGATAAAGAAACTATTGAACCCTTTAATATGAAAAATGTATTAAATAAATTTAAAGAACAAAGGTCTTGCACAACACTATAAGATCTTCAGACTGAATTATTACACATAAAAAGAGAAGTTAAGGAGGTTAAGCAAAGACTTGAAAAACTAGAAACAAAATCACTTACCAATAAATTATAAATAATTTGAAGCCTAAGCAAGAGCAAGTGTCATATGAGCCAGGAAAAACGTCAAAATTAGGAAAAGATGAGGAAGAAGAAATAGAGTCCCTAGAAGGAACTCTAGCAACCAAATCTGGAATTAAAACAATTACAATAGTTAAAGCCCAGAGTTACCATTTACTTATTACATTAGTCATAAATAAAAATTATACTATTCATAAAATTGCATTATTAGATATAGGTGCAGATCAAGAGTGTGTAATTGAAAGAACAATTCCTGCTAAATACCTCAAAAAAAGTACTACCCAATTAATCTCTGCAATAGGAGAAAGACTCAAGATAAATTATAAACTCCACAAGGCATACATATGCAATAATAAAATTTATTTTGTTAAGAATATTGTAATAACAAACGATATAAATGAAAAAATAATATTAGGTATCCCGTTTATAAATAAAATCAAACCATATGTCTCCACGTTAGATGGCATCCACACCACTATTTCTGGGGTTCCGGGTCTCATTATTTCCCTGTAAAAATTCTCTTGTTAAAAATCTGGGAGATAATTATTTTCTCCCATTATAAATTCTATTCAAAAATCAAAGTTGGGTAATAAAGCTTTCCATCTAGCAAATATTTATTTAGAAACTAAATTTTTAACATCCTTTTGTAAAACATCTTTGGCTGTTTTGCAGGGTACTCTTAACAAAAATTCTTTGTTTATTAAATCATCTTGAAATTTGGTAATACATAGTACTATAGCAAAAATGTCCTTTTTAATGGTACTAATTTCTTTTGGGCATTATTCCATAAACCTGAGGTGAATCTTACTAATTGATCGGGTTTTTTTTTAGAGAAACTCATTGTTTAAGGATGCCTCTATATCCTACGTTTCAGGCTTTGGTTTAAAAAATCATGAATGCCTCTGGATGTGGTATTCCAAGATATGGAAGTTTTAGAAGTATTCATTTGATTTTTTTGACTATTTTAGTCTGCTCTAATCTCCTTGGGACTGGATCCTTCTTAAGACGCTGATAAAGAGGCTTACAAATCTACCTAATATTTTGAATAAAATTCACAACATATTTGAGACTTCCTAGAAATCTTTGGAATTGTATTTTATCAATTAATTTATCTGAAAATTTGGATTAAAATTCTACGGCTCGACAAATGGGTTTATAGGTTCCTTGATATAATTCATGACCAAGAAATCTAATAGCAGTTTGAACCAACTTAATATTTTTAGCATTTATTACTAATCCATTTTGTTTAACAATTCTTAAAAACATTTGAATATGTTTAATGTGTTGATCAATATCTTCTGAATATATTAAAATGTCATCTATATAAACAACAAAAATTTGACTATATTGATTTAATATATTGTTCATTATATTTTGAAATTCAGATGGTCCATTCTTTAATCCGAATGGCATTACATTCCATTCGTATTGTCCAAAAGGTACATTAAAGGTTGTTTTATATTTATCTTTTTTCGTGATTTGTATTTGCCAAAATTCTGATTTCATATCAAACTTACTATAAATATTTGCTTTATAGGTTCTTTTAAGAAGATCTCTTTTATTGGGTATCGGGAATCTAATCCATTTTAAAACCTTATTAAGGTGATTATAATTTATGACCAGTCTTGGGGCTCCTCTTTCCTTTTCTATGCTATTATTGACATAAAATGCTGAGCAACTCCAAGGTGATTTGGAAGGTCTAATAATTTTTTTATCAAGTAAATCACTGATTTCTTTTTTATAATATTCCATTAACTCGTGGTTCATTTGGATAGTTCTTGCCTTAGTGGGGATGGCTCTTTTGTCAAATCCCTCGATATATGGTAATTCAATAATATGTCTTTTCTTTTCCAAAAAAGGCATTAGAATAGTCCGAATAGACTTCTTATTCGATGGCACTTGGAGGACTTTAATTTTGGCTTCTACTTCCGGAGTTTTTAAAGATGATTCAATCCTCATAATTTTTATTTCATCCTTTAAATAATTTATTTGTTGTGAAAGTAGATTTATTCTAAAGATAGTTTTATTTTTTACAAAGTCACTTTTTTCTTTTGATATGCTATTTAGATAAGGAAAAATAATTTCTTTTCTGAAATTATGTGAAGCCAGAGTATCTCCTCAAAACCCTAAGATATTATGAGTTCATTTTAGTAGATACCAATTCAGTGAAAATCGAGCACAAATCAGAAGATAGTAATAATCATGATAGTATTCAATTCTCAAAGTTCACAATTAAAAGGATTTTAAGCCCTTTTGAATTTCAAGGATCATCTACATACCCCAATTCCCCTATCAAAAGTTCATCGACCCCAGACATATAATTGGTATGATTAAAGGTGGCCTGGTATAATATCATGTATGTTAGTCCCAATACTCACTCATGGTTTGTGAAATATTCGGAGGAGATAAAAAATGTAGTAATCACCAGATGGTTTTACGAGTGGTGGAGCCAATTCGGAGGAAATAAACAGGTATTATCAATACATTTTTAGACGCAGTTTGAGAAATTCCAGGTAGAGCAGAATATCTCCACCCTACAAGAAAATGTCAAATTGTGTAAATTCTTTATTGCTAAAAGAATTTCCTATATTATTTATTGGTCCTTCCATATTCATGAATTTGAAAGGATCAAATATTTGAGTAAGACCATCAGAATCAAAGGTTGGACACCAATAGTATGATATATTACAAAATCATCATGTTCTTCATCACGGAGAGAATCCTATCTATACAAAGAGGAATTAAACAGGAGACTTGAAGAATATTTATCAAGTCTTAACAAGGATACCAAACAAAAACAAATAATGGAGTTACTAGATACTACATCCTTGCATACAATCGAGCCCAACAATAAAGATATGATGGAATCGCAAAGGATAGCTCAAGCTTATCTTCTCAACTGAAGAGAAGAGCCGGCATGCGCTTTCAGCAAAATAAAAAGTCACTACAAGTCAAGAGATGTAAGATCTGTACAAATGGACAAATAACTATGGAATCTACACAATATCATGAAAGGATCAAAAGACACAAAAATCAGCAACAATACAAAAATTTAAAAAGACAGCAACATTAAATGCCAAAGTGACACAAAAATCAGCAACAACACAAAGAGTAAAGAGACAGCAACATTAAATGCCAAAGTTCCATTTTCAAGAATGCAATTTCCAACAAGATAAATATGATAGTATCCGTGTAAAATTAAGTCTACCACATGTGGATGCATGCTAGATAAATAGTATTAGTAGTAAATTGAGTCAACACTTTTATATCCAAGTAATATTAAGCCTTTCACGTGTAGACACATGTTAGATAAATAATATTAGTAGGAAATTGAGTCAGCACTTTGAGGTCTATTTAAGACATTTACTTTGTATGAAGAAGGGCATTCGGAAATTCACACATACTTATACATTGCCCACTATTTCCCCCTATGTACTCAATCTTTCCCTCTACTCAATAAAAAATTTTCTTGTAAGTATTTTCTCTTTTCTCTATTGTTGTTTTAATTTATTTTAAAACAAACTTTTCTTTGTACCTTTTGTTTAATTTTCTTACTGTTCTTTTGCTTATTAAGTTCTCCTACTATTATTTCCTACTCTTATTTGTTAATATTTTTAAATTATATCTATGATCCACTCTATGGTATCAGACCCACGGTTCGCTGGGAGGGAGATGAGTATGAGTAGACAACTAAAAGTAAAGATTGAGGGTATTAGAAAGGAAAATTAACATATCAATTTTGATTTTAATACAAGAGAATAATGTAAACACAACATTTGTAATCAATGAGAAGGAGACTAGGGGTATGCTTCTGATGGGATTCTACAATGGGTTAGGATACTTGATTAATTATGCAAATTCTCGATTAATGATATGGGTAGCTTTTGTTTTAGTTATATTGTGAAATCTCTCGATCCTCCTAATATATATCCTAAGGTCTTTGCTAAATCACCATAGTTTTAACATAAACCAACAAATCCAATTGTTGGGGGGAATCACACTATTTCTAGCTTATATTCTTAGATGTAATTTTTTATTGCTTAAGATGTTTCTAGCTTCAATCTAAGGTACAAATCCCAAATTTCCACTATTGAATTTCTATCAGAATTATAAACGGTTGGTACCCACAAAAATATTAGATATTTATTCTATAGAAGTAACTAGTAAGTTAATAATCGATAAATTGATCGAATCATATAATAAACTATATACCATTATCCTTAATTTATCTATCCAAAGAATATATTTAGATGATATACTAATTAATCAGTCAAAATTATCTGAACAATTTTAATGGATGCTCCAATAAATCAAAACATAATAAACAGTGTTAATATTTCTGCTACCACTACTAAGATAGCAAAAATAGAAAGTGATGTACAAAATTAAAATAGTTCTTGTTGATGTGGAGATGGGAGAACTCAAGTTCCATGTGGGGAGCAAAGAGGTGACGTTCAACGTATGCCAACCTACCAAACAACAGGATGAATTTAGAGTTGTGTTCGTGATCAATACTGAGGACAGTTGGTTGAAGCCCTTGGTGAGTGTGAGATGAAAGAGGTACCCAAATCTATGGTGTTGTCAGCTTGGAAACAAGATGAGATTATGAAGATTTTGAGGAAGTACTTCCATCACTTTGGATAGGGCCACACCAATAGGATTGACATGCTTCCAGGAAATTATTGAAGATTGAGGTACTATCATCGAGTCAAAACGTAAAATCAAGAATTTCTTGAGAGGAAACCCAAGTGTTTTTACTTTTTATTTTTGTGACCTTTTTGTTGTTTTGGTTTGTTTTAGGGTGCAAGGAGATGGAAAAAGGACTAAGTGAAAGAAAAGCATCGGACATCATGTGCGATGGGCCATGCGGTTTGCACATCCCACTATGCGGCCACATATGGCACCGCACACCTAAACCAGTGGACTAGGAAGAAAAAGAAAATTTAAAGGTGACGTGCGATGTATGGTGTGAATTGCACCTCCCATTATGAGCATCTCACCTCCATCGCAGGCGAAAATAGAAAGCTGGGTAAAATATAGCTCAAAATCAGCATGTGTAATGTGATGTGCAAGCTGCAATAGCATGTGCAAAACATACATCAGAGCATACTCAAGTAAGTTTGAATAATTTTGTTGACCTACCTATTCACTGACCCAACCCAGAGACTGACCCACAACCTTTCTTTTTCTTTTCTCCCTTAATAAACTGTCACCCTCCTCCTATTCTCTCAATTATACTCTCATAAACCTCTATAACTCTCTTCTAAAATCCTCCAAATCCCTAAAAATTCCCCTAAATATTCTTCCCTCTCACCCACACTTCTCCACCGTTGAGTCTCCACTGAGTTTCGCCTCTCATTTTCCAGTCAAAAGTGGATCACCATTGTTTGCACTCCAAAGCTTTAATTTTTGCTTTTCCTCCATCTTCTCCACTTGTGGTAAGTTTTCTAATGTTAAATCCATATTTTTAAGTAGATTGGAAATACTTATTGTGAAGCATTCTTGTTTAATATTGCATGTTTATTGTGGGTGAGATCCAAAAATTTTGGGACCTCAATTTTGGGGTATATTGTTGATTTTGCCTGTGATTAACTTGGTAGATCTGGTTTTTATGATAATGCATGTGTTTTGTGATGACTTTTAGACCTATAATTTGTGTTTTGAGTGAAATCTGAGAAACCCACTTGAGTTGATGCATGGTTTTGCCCTATCATAGATTGAGTGATGTCATTCTTAAGGGAAAATCATCATCTTCGCAAGGTGTTTGTTGAATCATGTTGTTGGGCCTGAAATTATTGTTACCACTGTGCCCATGTGTTATTTCAATTAAATATGATTATTCGGTGTGTGCTTTTGTTGATAGGAGTGAATTATAGTGTGATGGAATGTGCCTATGTGTTTTTCATGAAGGCTTGATGTTCTTGATAATAGATGGGGTAACATACTTCTTAAGGGAAATCAGTAAGCTAGTTTTGAGTTTTTGATTTTTTTGGAAGTTTTCCGTGGAAGTTTGAGTATCTGGGTAACTTGGGTATTGGTCTATGCATGCTTTTGCCTTGTTAAAATTGGTGTTGTTGCTTGGTTCCCATGCATTCCACATGTATTTCTCTACGATTCACATACGTAACTCACAAAGAAGCAAGAAATTGTAAAATTCCAATTGTTTCCTTGTGTTATGCGCATGCAAAGCACAAATCTTTACGTGTGAAATGCACAAGGCTTCGCACATTGCTTAAAAGGATGTTTGGAAGGGCAAAGGGTTGTGCGACATGCAAAATGGTTGGTGCGGTCTGCACATCCCTCCGCAGCTTAGCACTAAATTATTTCAGGTTTCTGATAGCACGTGCGATGCCACATGCGAAGTGCATAATCCCATGTGTGCTCCGCATTTGACTCTCACATGCCAATAAATACCTGATGCATTTCCTTTTCTCTTGCATTCCATTTCTTTTTAGTTTGATAACTTCCTTTAGCTTTTCTTTTTTTTCAATATTTCAAAATTGCAAAAAGATTTTGCTTTTACTTTGATGTGTGGTGCTTCGTGCTAACATCCAATTGCAGGATAATGACTTCTAATAGGCGCCGTTCACAATTATATGCCAACAATTAAGCTTTAAAATTTGAAAATCTGGGTGCCCTGTGAAAAATGAGGGACCATCAGAATCGAAAATTTGATTTAGCCTTGAAGGGATGGAGGCCTACTACATCACTTTTCGTGATACGCGTTCCATCTTTGTGTAAGCAAGATTTGATGTAGTCGCCTTCAAAGACGACTTCCCAAATATAGCCAGGAAATTCCACAGAAGGGTTTGGGACCAATTTTCTGAAACTCTTGGATCTTATTTCCCTGAATTAATATGGTAGTTCTATGCTTCTTACCGAGCTAGACAGGACAACCTCTAACACAAAGGTCCAACAAGCAAACTACCATGCCTTAAATTAGGTTTAGTAAGGGGAAAAGAGGTGAATATTACCTAGAGGCCATTAATTCTATAGTATGGGATGATGACCCAAGAACAACAACATAGTTCCCTCAACTATTAGACACAAAGGCTGATCAATATACTTGGGTGGCGAGTGTCATTGCCGAAGGGGAGCATTTTTTGGCAGTTTCAAAGGGGCACATCTCTTGAGAAGATCTCAAATTTGAACCTCGGATGTGGTTAGATTTTGAGTGCACAAGGTTGATTCCAATTCATTACACCACCTAGGTGACAATAGAAGTGTCAATTCTCATTGCATGCATCATGTCCGACATCCATATCAATGAGGGGGAAATCATCGCCGAACAGTTCAAGAAAAGAGCTAGATATGGTCCACTTCCATGGCCCTTCCTATTCTCATTTGGCATGTATGTATCCGGGCGTAATGTCATCTATTAAAACCACTAGACAAAGTTCTTTGAGAAACTAGCATGGTTTTTTTGGATACCAAGAGGGACAAGGATGCTCCACATGTCAAGAAAAGACAACTTGCTCAAGGCCCAAGCACAATGGCATACATAGAACATACCAGAAGCATTGTTCATGATCATATGACAGATTCACCTCCCACGTATGGAGTGTTAGACACCACTCACTCAGCTCCTCCTATATATACAACTTCGAGAAGTTTTCTAAAATTGCTCACCTTCCTCGACACAACAAGGAGCAGTTGCACAAGCTAGCTAGGGACATTCCAAGCATTATTCAATATGTTATCAGATCAACTTTAAAACTGGTAGTGACAAGAATAACAAAACTTTATGCTAGAATTGACACCATAGAAATGGATGTTCAAGAGCTCAGGCAAGAAGTACCACAACCCATCCCAAGTGTTCCCAATAGGGATCTCAATCAACTAGCCACTACCTCAGGATATCCTCCTAAAATTGATAGCCCTCTTGATGATTGGTGCATAAGTTGGGATTCGAAGGATGATGTGGGCACATCCGAGATTCAAGAAGTAATTGATCTCATCAAGACTACCCTTAAGACCACAGGACCATCCATCCAACATCATCTAGAGTCACAATCATCTCATGTGGCAGACTTGAACCTTCAGCCTAAGCCCAGTTGGGCTCCTCCTCCTCCTCCATAGCATGAGATGATGACTCTGCCAGATAAGTGGGAAATTATAGATCCTTATATCCCTCATAAGGTTAAATATGACCCCTTCATTCCTTCGGTGGAAGGCTTTTATATTAATTCAGCACATGCATATGTTCAACCATCACCACCTAGGCCCCCAAGGACATACTACCCTGTTTACTCACAAAGATAATGTCATTATCATTAGATCCACCATGGAGTCCTTGTACATAATCTCTTTGAATATTTTTGCGTATAAGGGGCAACTATTTGTTCAAGTTTGGGAGGTGTAATTAAATTTAAGCCACGGTGAGGCATGTCTAAATATTCATTTGTGGATGTTTTGCTCTTAATTGTGCCCTTGCCGAGCTTGATCTATCATATTAATATTTTGAATGTGAATGATGGGTTGGTCCTATAAGATCTATTGCCTTACTACCCGTGCCTTACAAACACGCTTAGTGCCTATGCCAAAGCTTGATTTCAAATGATTCTTGAGCGCTTTGATTTTGGTCACCTTGTTAATAGTAGATTAGTGAATAAATTACAAGGGTTTTTTTCATACCATGATTCTATCCCAAGGAGCAAACTATTTCTTTTGTTTTTGTTTTCTTTAATTATTTTTGTGTTGAACCGTGTTGGTGTTTCCCTGTGATAGATTGAAAGGTAACTTTCTTAGGGGAAAATGCAAAGTTTTAGTTAAAAATTGAGTTCATGTGTTGCTTGTCTCGAAATGGACACACCAAAAAAAAAATTCTTGGCAAGAAGTTTTTGGCAAATTGAAGGAAAGAAGGAAAATAATTTTGAGTAAAGTATTCTCTTGTCATGACTTGCACACTCCATATTTGACTTGATCGATTCACAAATGAGTGTGTAAAAAAACTTGGAATAGCTTTTCAAAAGTCATTTGTCCTAATTGATTGCGAGACTCATTGTGAAATTTTTGTGTTTTGATGCTTTGTTTGGTAAGGTTGTACTTTGTTCTTGTGTGTATGTGTTGTCTAGAACTTGCCCCAAATTTGATTCAAGGCATAATCCTAGATGGAACCAAGCTTGGAAGATGACCCTACTCCATTTTCGAATAAGCCACTTCCCCCAAATTAACATTCCTTCATATTGACCCTAGTAAGCCCTTTGAGCTTGTGACCTTTCTTTGGCACCTTTTTGAAACCTTGACCCTTTTTGAAACTTTGATTTTTTTACCCATCCTCCCTAATGGCTCAAAAGTGAAATGTAGGCTAAAAGCCTAAGTTTGGGGGGGGATTAAAATTATAATATAGGAAAAAGCCTAAGCTTGGCGGTGCATGCACTAGTGTAGAGAAGAAAAAGATGTGTTTCAACACAAGGTATCACCATATGCCTAAATCAAAAAATTGCTTTAAATTGTCCAATGAAATGAACAAATTTAAAAGAAAAAGAGGAATTGGTGCTACCAAGTAAAGGTGATGAAAGGAAGTTGAATGATCAAGTTGAAAGGAAACTTTGGGTTGTGAGAGGGAGAAATAAGGATAAGTTATTGTTCAAAAATATGAGCGATGTTTTGAATGATCACAAGGAACGTAAGGGAGGTTTAGTGTCATGACCCGATTTCTCAAGTCATGATGGCACCTACAACCCCCAGTAGGCGAACCGATTCCCGTAGCCCGGAACAGCTAGTAATGGGCTACTACCTAACCAATACGCTCAACAAGCTGAGATAAGCAGAAGCAGAATGTAAAGATAAGACAACACGGAAGCAATTTACCTGAATATATACATCATAAAACTACACCAACCCCAAGACTTTGTATCAATAGTACAGAAGCTTCTAATAGAATACAAGTGCTAGAAATAACAAAATGATAAGTACAACTATCTCCGAATATACAAAGAGTAACAGTACAAAAGATGAGATGTAGACAAGCCCCGACCATCAGGTGCTCACCCTAGTCTCAAAGGTCCAAAAGCTGCACGAGTCTCCAATGCGTTCAACAGCGAAAGCTCAGCTAATATATGCACCAAAAAGTGCAAAAGTATGGTATGAGCACCAAAACCACGGGTACTCAGTAGTTAACATCAGCAGACTGAGCGCATATAAGATATAAAAGTAGTAAGTAACATATAGCAAGAAAGCAGTCACTGAAGCGATAAGCAAGGCACAAGGAGCTAGCACAGATCATCCATAACTAAGAGCTTCAAGTAACACATGCTAGCACAGAGATACAATTACATAGAATCACAGGTGAAGGAAAGGAAAACGTACCTGGAGTCCTTTCACAATAATATAAGTAAGTAGAGAGAGAGTTAAGAAAATGGCGGTATACCGGTAACCTCAAGTAAAAGGAAAATACGGAGAGCAGTCTAACATACTCAAAATGTAATCAACCAGTATAAGGAAATAATAACACCAATCCAATCACATGATAGCATAACCAGGGAATCACCTCACAAGTACCACCCTAGGATGAAATAACTAGACCATAATAACCCAGAGATACCACTCAGCTTCCCACAAGAATAGAACCAGAGTCTCACACTCTTCTCAGAAGGCCACACAAAAGTGCCTCAATAATATAGGACTCCCTATCCCTCACAATAATCAGATATCCCACAACCAAAACCTCAACAGGTTAACCATCACTAATCCTTCACTAACCGAGTGCCAATACAAGCTCTAAATAAAGACAGGAGTAAATATAGTCTACCTACAGTCTCAACGGCTGCCCATACAACCGAGGAACACAATCAAGTGAAAGCAAACCCTCAGGCAACCCATACTAACGGAGCGTACACTGAACATACAACAAACAAGAGTGGAATTCAATGCATGATATGATATGATATGATGTGTGAAATAGAACCTCTGTATGTACCTCCTCCGGTGCCAATCGGGCCCAGTAGGCAGGTTCCATGGAAGGTCTCAGCCCGTATACCTCTACTCCACTGTATACCCCTCCCTCCGGCGCACGCAGCCCGAAGCCCCAGGCGCAGAGCGGCAAGGTCCATTGAGGTCCCCGACCCCATACTAAAACTCAGTATCAAGACATGTCATCCGGAAGCAAGTTCGGGATCAAGATAAAGACCCAGTCTCGAATATGCATGCCCAGACCCTGTCCAAGACTAAAGTAGTATAAAATGCCTCAAAAACTCCTCCAAGGGTGCCCGGGCGTAACCGGGTCTAAAACTGTAGTAAATCAAGTCTAGTGCTCCACCCCGCAGAGACTAGTATCAGTAACATAATCAAGTCTTGTGCTCTGCCCCGCAGATACTAATACCAGTAATAAAATCAGTGTGAAAACATCCAAAAATCCCCTTTTCGATCATCAACAGTACGAAAAATAGTCCCCCCAGGGCTATGCAAATTTAGGAAAACTGTTGGTAGTGGATCGCAGCCAAAACTGTAGTAAAATATGCAGGGGAAAACCTTTTTTATGGATGATATGCTCGCACACAAATATAAAAGTAGCCAAATGGCTCACAACAACTCCTATCAGCCTTGTACAGGCCCAACAACTACTTAGCAGACATAACCAGCCTAAAAGGATAATCTCTATGTCCGGGACTCGCGGACATTCCCTTATAACCCACCATCTATGTTCCAGAGTCAATACAAGGCCACATAGGACCATAAGGGTAATATACAATACTATGTGAATACTACAAACAACGCCATGAAATAATGGACGAACAAGGTGGACAAGGTCTGGGGTACCAACCTATAATAACCCACCCAAGGATGTTAATTAATGCAATTATAGCCTATATACGTAGAGTCTAGGTAGGAACCCATAACCTACTTGTCGTCCGATGACTAGCTGTAGGAACGGCGTCGTCCAGGCTCAAACTTCTCCGGGAAGCTCCAACTCACAAAAACACTTTCAACTGAAATCCCAAAGGCGTGTCTATGAAGCCTGACCAACCAAGGTAATGAAATAATTGCTAGAATCGACGAGGCTGCAAGAACGAGGAATAGCCATTTGATAAGGTGTTAATGTCACACTCGCGACCAGCCAACTCGAAAGAATAAAATAAGGCCAATAACAATAAGAAATGGTAGCTAAATCCAACAATAATATGCAACCCACATCTCAAAGGAGCGACGAGCTCCCGATGCACTATTTAAAGGCGTACTTTATGTCATTCAATCAAATAACTATCATACGTGACTCCAATAAGAATCACACCAATCCCCAGTAACTCCAACACCTTAACACCATCAACATACAACAATAACAACCCAATTTAATCTGACAAAGTGGCTTCCCAGAGCCACAGATCCAAAATACCACTTCGTGGCTCATAAATCCATAAAACAATACTAGAACATGTAATTATGAAGGAGGATCGTAGGGGAGAGATTTCATTGACAAAAATATTCAATATCCCATGATTAACAACCTGCCTCCTTGCAGGAACAACAAACATATCCAAATCGAACAAGAAACTACTACAAGTTATCGAAAAATACAACTTCTCGTGACTAGAAGCTTAGAATCTTGATTCAACAAATAGATAAGTGTAAGGGATCCATACCGTGCCAAAATAACTCCATATCTACTGTCAAATACTTAGAAAACACCTGCTAGCTCGCTGTACAAACACCCACGAAGATATGCCATGAAATCGATGGGACAAACTACACCAAAATGACGAGCTCACGACGTAGAACAACTTCCGTTAAACTTCTGAATTGAAAGGATCAAAGTCCATGGAGTATCTAGGGGATTTAACTCTGATTTTATAAAGTTTTTGGTTAAAATAATGAGTTAAAACGAAGGGGAAATCAACTTTTATAAGCTGAACCGACTTAGGATGTGGGCCCTACCTTGATGTGTATGCTTGTGCAGTCTTACGAAAATATGAATATATCTCTATTCTGAAGTCGTATGGACAAACGGCTTAGTGAGTTCGAAACTAGACTCGTAGACCTTCGATTTAGTATATTGTGGGACCACTAACTATTTATAGATAGGGAGAAACACCCCAAGATATTTAACCCAAATTTGAAGAGAATTCCTTAAAGGAATTTACAATAACTTTTTCTGAAGTCAGACAACCCTGCTGAAGAACTAGAAGCTCAACCCTAACTGAAGCACCACTCACAGAACCAGGTACTGAAACACTCACCGGAGGGCTCAGAATCTTAGCCACAGTGTCTTGAAGCACTAAGGTTGCTATAAATCCAATCAGAGGTTGGGCTGACCCCACACCCCCTATCTAGTGTGGTAAAGCCTCACTCTGGTGTCCTGGTGCTGATGGAAGCACTGAAGCAACAGGCATAGAAGCCTCTGCACCAACCGATATTACACTCATATAAGGCATCTCAGAATGAATGAACAACCAAAGTTTAGAAGTCAATAGAGCCAGGAACGCATTATGAGGAGCAAAGAAGATGAAACTTTTCCTAACAATGCCCTGTAGCCTCCCACAGATAAGATACGGAAATCATCGTACTGATTCGTGACACTCTACTTAGACACTTGCTTCTGTACCATGACACCGGTGAACCTAGATCTCTGATACCAAGCTGTCATGACCCAATTTCTCAAGTCATGATGGCACTTACAACCCCCCAGTAGGAGAACCAATTCACGTAGCCCAGAACATCTAGTAATGGGCTACTACCTAACCCATACACTCAACAAGCTGAGATAAGCAGAAGCAGAATGTAAAGATAAGACAACGCGGAAGCAATTTACATGAATATATACATCATGAAACTACACCAACCCCAAGACTTGGTATCGACGGTACAAAATCTTCGAATAGAATACAAGTGCTAGAAGTAACAAAATGATAAGTACAACTGTCTCCGAATATACAAGAGTAACAGTACAAAAGATGAGATGTATACAAGCCTCGACCATCAGGTGCTCACCCTAGTCTCGAAGGTCCAAAAGCTGTATGAGTCTACAATGAGTTCAACAGCGAAAGCTCAGCTTATATCTGCACCAAAAAGTGCAGAAGTATGGTATGAGCACCAAAACCACGGGTACTCAGTAGGTATCATCAGCCGACTGAGTGCATATAAGATATAAAAAAAGTAAGTAACAGATAGCAAGAAAGCAGTCACTGAAGCGATAAGAAAGGCACAAGGAGCTAGCATAGATCATCCATAACAAGGAGCTTCAAGTAACACATGCTAGCACAGAGATACAATTACATAGAATCACAGGTGAAGGAAAGGAAAACGTACCTGGAGTCCTTGCACAATAATATAAGTAAGTAGAGAGAGAGTTAAGAAAATTGCGGTATACCGGTAACCTCAAGTAAAAGGAAAAGACGGAGAGCAGTCTAACATACTCAAAATGGAATCAACCAGTGTAAGGAAATCATAACACCAATCCAATCACATGATAGCATAACCAGGGAATCAACTCACAAGTACCACCCTAGGATGAAATAAATACACCATAATAACCGAGAGATACCACTCAGCTTCCCACAAGAATAGAACCAGAGTCTCACACTCTGCTCAGAAGGCCACACAACAGTGCCTCAATAAGATAGGACTCCCTACCCCTCACAATAATCAGATATCCCACAACCAAAACCTCAACAGGTTAACCATCACTAATCCTTCACTAATCGAGTGCCAATACAAGCTCTAAATAAAGACAGGAGTAAATATAGTCTACCTACATTCCCAACGGCCGCCCATACAATCGAGGAACACAATCAAGTGAAAGCAAACCCTCCGGCATCCCATACTACCGGAACGTACACTGAAGATACAACAAACAATGGTGGAATCTAATGCACGATATGATATGATATGATATGATGTGTGAAATAGAACCTCTGTATGTACCTCCTCCGGTACCAATCGGGCCCAGCAGGCAGGTTCTATGGAAGGTCTCAGCTCGTATACCTCTACTCCACCGTATACCCCTCTCTCCGGCACATGCAGCCCGAAGCCCCAGGCCCAGAGCGGCAAGGTCCATGGAGGTCCCCGACCCCATACTAAAACTCATTATCAACACATGTCATCCGGAAGCAAGTCTGGGATCAAGATAGAGACCCAGTCTCGAATATGCATGCCCTGACCCTGTCCAGGACTAAAGTAGTAGAAAATGCCTCAAAAACCCCTCCAAGGGTGCCGAGGCATAACCGGGTCTAAAACTGTAGTAAATCAAGTCTAGTGCTCCACCCCGCAGAGACTAGTATTAGTAACATAATCAAGACTTGTGCTCTGCCCCGCAGATACTAATACCAGTAATAAAATCAGTGTGAAAACATCTAAAAATCCCCTTTTCGATCATCAACAGTACGAAAAATAGGCCCCCAGGGCTATGCAAATTTAGGAAAACTGTCGGTAGTGGATCGCAGCCAAAATTGTAGTAAAACATGCAGGGGAAAACCTTTTTCATGGATGATATGCTCGCACACAAATATAAAAGTATCCAAATAGCACACAACAACTCCTATCATCCCTGTACACGCCCAACAGCTACTCAGCAGACATAACCAGCCTAAAAGGATAATCTCTATGTTCGAGACTCGCGGATATTCCCCAATAACCCACCATCTATGTTCCAGAGTCAATACAAGGTCACACAGGACCATAAGGGTAATATACAATACTATGTGAATACTATAAATAACGCATGAAATAACGGATGAACAAGGTGGACAAGGTCTGGGGTACCAACCTATAATAACCCACCCAAGGATGTTAATTAATGCAGTTATAGCCTATATACGCAGAGTCTAGGTAGGAAAGACATAAACTACCTGTCATCCGATGACTAGCTGTGGGAACGATGTCGTCCAGGCTCAAACTTCTCCGGGAAGCTCCAACTCACAAAAACACTTTCAACTGAAGTCCCAAAGGCATCTCTATGAATCCTGACCAACCAAGGTAATGGAACAATTGCTAGAATCGACGAGGCTGCAAGAACGAGCCATAGCCATTTGATAAGGTGTTAATGTCACACTCGCGACCAGCCAACTCAAATGCATAAAATGAGGCCAATAACAATAAGAAATGGCAGTTAAATCCAATAATAATATGCAACCCATATCTCAAAGGAGCGATGAGCTCCCGAGGTACTATTTAAAGGCGTACTTTATGTCATTCAATCCAATAACTATCATACGTGACTCCAATAAGAATCACACCAATCCCCAGTACCTCCAACACCTTAACACCATCAACATACAACAATAACAACCCAATTTAATATGACAAAGGGCTGCCCAGAGCCACAGATCCAAAATACCACTTCGTGGCTCAGAAATCCATAAAACAATACTAGAACATGTAATTACGAAGGAGGATCGTAGGGGAGAGATTTCCTTGAAAAAATATTCAATTTCCCAAGATTAATAACCTGCCTCCTTGCAGGAACAACAAACATATCCAAATTGAACAAGAAACTATTACAAGTTATCGAAAAATACAACTTTTCGTGACTAGAGTCAACAAATAGATAAGTGTACGGGATCCATACCTCGCCAAAAAAACTCCATATCTACTGCCAAATACTCAAAAAACACCTGCAAGCTCGCTGCATCAACACCCACGAAGATACGCCATGAAATCGACGGGACAAACTACACCAAAATGACGAGCTCGCGACGTAGAGCAACCTCCGTTAAACTTCTGAATTGAAAGGCTCAAAGTCCATGGAGTATCTAGGGGATATACCTCTGATTTTCTGAAGTTTTTTTTGAAAATAATGAGTTCAAACGAATGGGAAATCAGCTTTTATAAGCTGAACCGACTTAGGATGTGGGCCTCACCTTGACGTGTCTTCTTGTGCAGTCTTACGAAAATATGAATATCTCTCTATTCTGAAGTCGTATGGACAAACGGTTTAGTGCGTTGGAAACTAGACTAGTAGAACTTCAATTTGTTATATTGGGGGACCACTAAATCATTATAGATAGGGCACGCCAAGACATTTAACCCAAATTTGAAGAGAATTCCTTAAAGGAATTTACAATAACCTTTTCTTACTTTTGTTTCTCAACTTGCCTGACTTAAAAACTTATCATACGACCATTTTGCGATTATAATACCTCATAACACATCCTTATTAGTATATTAGACACTATTAGTCTTACCCCAAAGGCACGGGTTACTTTAAACCTTCCAAACGGGCGAGGTGTTACACGAGGCATTTCTTTGGCTTGAACTTTCGAGTAAGGGATTCCTTTGACCTAGAACCTTTGTTTAATTCTTTCGTATTACCAAGAATGTTGACGGAAGTAAAATATTCCAAAGTTGAAGCTCTAAAATGAGGAACGGCCATAAAGACCAAACAAATGGACCGGACACCGAACTACCAGTCCCGACAAGCCATAAATGACTTGGGCCGCTACAAGTAAGCTCTAATGGTACAAGAAAGGCAAAAATGTGTAAATTACTGAAAGGGTCATTACATTTAGTCACTTCCAAATGCAGTCCTTACCTTAACCCTAGCCAATATCATAACCCACAAATCCTTAGTGATTTCGAGCTTGGTAACTCTATATTAGTGGTGAATTACATAAAGAGCAAGCCTATGGTTCAATATGTATACACTCTAACTTCTTTGAGAGAGTGAGTCTTCTTGGTTATCTTGTAATCCCTTTTTATTTTGAATTGCATGATTGTGAGTGGGATTCTCTCTAGTGGTGAGTGGTATCGCACACTTGAAATGAATGATGAAGTCTCTATTTCAATTGAGAGGGTTGAATGAGACAAGTTGTGTGGTAAATCTCGAGGCAAACATTGAAGGTACATGCCAATGACTTGAGAAGCTTGAATATCTTATTTTGAATGACAAATTTCCCTGCTTTAGAATGAGAAAAGAAGTCATTTTGATGAATGCTTTGAAATGAACAATTGCCTTGAGAATATGGTTGTCCAAATTGAGATGAGCATTGTAGTTGAGTCTTTTTTTTGTTATTTTTTTAGTTTTTAGTGTTAGATTAATCTTGTGTGCACCCTTTGTGTTTTAGAACCTAATTCATTCCTTACTTTGTGAGTATCTTGCTTGAGGACAAGCAATAGTTCAAGTTTGGTGGTTTGATAAGTTGGTTATCAACCAACTTATTGAGCATTTATTCATGAATTATTTCTAGTTTTTGATGAGAATTAGAGGTACCTATTGCCTTTATTGATGAAAATGCTGGTACTCTTGGTCAAAAGTAGAAAACAAATGAATTGAACCCAAAGATCCCAAAAAGAGTTGAAGTGTGAAGGTAATCAAAAAGAGGAAGAATATGCCGAGAGGTGTGACCGACATGCGAGCCACACAATGTTGTGTGCGGTCCGCACCTCCCTTTGCACATCACCACTGAAGCAACTGTGATCACTGGTTTGAGGAAAGAGCACATGTGACGCATATAACATGTGGTGCAATCACATGTCGTGTTGCACGTCACATCACACCACTCCTAGAGGGAAATTTTTTTCAACTTCAAGTGACGCATTGGGAAGCTTCTAAAACCCATTTTGGGGTGTGTACCAAATATACAATTTTAGAGAATAGAATTCTGAATATTGAGTTTTCCCAAGGAAATTATTGAAAGTGTACTCTTCTCTCCTCATCTTTATAATTAGAATTCACCATTTTTGCATTGATTGAGCTTGAATTTGGGTTTTGGCTTGAATTTGAATGGAATTATGAGTAACCCAATTGATATATCTTTTTATTTCCTTAGTATGAGAAGCTAATGTCCTTGTCTAGGGGTATGTGCATGATGGGTAATTGAATTTGGGTATGGTTCTTATTAAATTGTGCTTATAATTGATGAATTGATATAAGTCTATTGAATTCCTCAAGGTTTAATCATAAAATTGATGGTTGCAAACATTAATTGAGTTTTCTTAATTATGTTATTGCTAGAAAGAGGGGTTCATGATTCGGATAGGAATTCAATAGTGGGAATTTGGGAGTCCCACCTTAGATTGAGGCTAGAAATAGCTTAATCGACATATCTCTCATCTAAGAATCAAAGATAGAAATAGTGTGATTCCCTCAAGTAATTGAATTGGTTGGTTTATGTTTAAACTATGGTGCTTGAGAAAAGACCATAGGATACATGTTTTGAAGATTGAGAGATTACCAAATATAACTAAAACCAATGCTACTCGTATAAATAATTGAGAAAATTTGCATAATTAATCAAGTACCCTAACCCATTATAGAATCCCATCAGAAGCATACCCCTAGTCTCCTTCTCATTGATTACAAATCATGTGTTACATTGCTCCTTTGAGTCAAAATCGAAGTTGATACGTAATTTCCCTTCCCAATTCCCCATATTTTTACTTTTAAAGTGTTTTAGAATTTATACTCTTAGTGATTATTTCTTGATGATATTTTAGCGAATCATCACTCCATTCTCTGTAGATTCGACCCCGACCATCTGTTGTGTTACTTATTATTTTGCTTGACGATTGCTACCACCTCCTTCGGGAGAGTGATTTTGAGCGTCATCAACCGCACATTGAAATTTTCTGATGAAAATTATTTGGCTCCTGACTCTGAATCAATTATCACAGGGGAACCTTGTTGGCTTGATGCATACAAGTGTTGCTACATTTTTTATATCACATCTCATATCAATTTCTTCTGGGAGATTTGTTCTGATAACCAATGGTTTAGCTATAATTAGAGGCATACAATTTTGGTCAAGTCAATCAGCATTCTCAACATAATTTATAGTTTGGAATCATTCTCTTAATTTAACAATTCGAGCAAACAACCTAGCAATAATCCAAACTGCAAGTTGATAGAAAACCATACATGACCATTCCATAGATGCACCTATTAAATTTTATAATAGTAATTGGTCTAGATGACAGGTAAATGGGCTCATATTCACTTTTTTATACGTTCCAAAAATTCAGGAGATAGAATCCCAATCTTAGCTTGTACAATAATCAATTATTATGAGAACAAGCAACTCAAGAGAATTTGTGAAGAACTTTCTATTTCTTTGATATATAACCATATGAATTCTCAACTATTTTTGTATCACATTTGAATATGGATGGTCAACCAATTATGCCAATTGATATATTTTGTAGTAAAATTTTAGTTTACTATCACATGTGATTCCATCTCAATGCCCATATCTATGTACTACAAATATGAGGAGAAGGTGGGTAGCTATCACGACCTGATTTCTCAGGTCATGATGGCACCTACAACCCCCTAGTAGGCGAACCCCATAGCCCGAAATGGTTAGTAATGAGCTACTACCTAAACCAACATGCAAAATAAGAATAAATAAGCAGAAGCAGATATAAACAAACCACGCAGAAGCAACAACCCATTTTATATATAACCAAGGAAACTGCACCGACCCCAAGACTTGATATCGAAAGTACATGAGCATCTAATAAGAATACAAGTTCTAGATATAACAAAATAATAAATATGACTATCTCCAAATATACAAAGATAAACAATACTGAAAAAAGAGATGTGGTCAAGCCCTGGTCGACAGTAGCTCACCCTAGTCTCGAATATCCAAAAGTTGCACGAGTCTCCACGCGATCAATAACAAAAGCTCAAACTAATATCGGCACCAGAAAGATGCAAAAGTGTAGTATGGGCACCAATCGCTAAGCAATGGGTACCCAGTAGGCATCATCGACCGACTGAGTGCATATAAGATATAAAACCAGTAATATAGCAGATAGCAAAGAAGCAATAGAGAAAACACTCGGAAACTAGAACGGAAAGAGATCTACAAGAATTACAAGAATACTATGCAAGTTACAAAGATATATATATAACACAGAATCAGGTGAAGGAATGAAGAAAGCACCTAAATTCTTGCAATAACAGTATATATAAAGAGAGAGTTTAGAAAAATAGCGGTATGTCAGTAACCTCAAGTAGAAAATGGAATGAAGGAAAGCAAGTAAACATAATCAATCTAAAAGCAGTATAACTAGTGGAATCATGCTTAAACACCATTTCAAGATTTGAGAAATCAGATAGCAATCTCACAATTACAACCCTAGGATGGAATAAACTACGCCACAAAGAACCGAACGCCACTAATCTAAACCACGATAAAGGATAGAACCCACTAGCTCAAAAGTGCTCAAAAGGCCACATAAATAGTGCCTCATCAATAAGGGACTCACTAATCCACCAAGAACAAAAGGGAAAATAATCAAAACCTCAATAGTCTAGAAACCACTAAACCACCAATAACCGAAGGCCATAACAAGTGCTGCAATATGACAAGAGTAATATAATCTACCTGTAGTCCCAACGACCGCCCATACAACTGAGGAACACAAGCAAATGAAAACAAACCCTCTGGCATCCCATACTATCAGAGCATATACTAAGCAAATCGCAAACAAGGGTAGAATCGCAAACAATAGCGGAACCACTATAGCGGAGGGTCAGAACGACGGGAGGTAGTAGCCTCAGAATGAGATTTTATTAAAAAGCTTCACCTCCTCACTTAGAAACCATACGAGAGTTTCTACAAAAACCCTCCCATGCTGATCCAAGGCTAGGGACCATGAGGAGGAGGGATCATGGCTGGAGGGACGCGGAACAATGGATTCCAGGACCATCGTTCAGCCGGGAACACCTTTACAAAGCCAGAAACGCACCGTTGTAGCTGCTTGGTGCCCAGGTAGGCGTGGTTTCCATGAGTAGTTTGACCTGTTTACTTTTCATACTTTTGTATAGTGAAACAGAGAATCCATGTTTTAGGCCTCCGGGAACAGAGTCTGGCAGATTCGGGTTTGGCTATGCTTGATCTAGGATGTACATAGTAATTGGATGGTCTTGTGATATGTGAACATATGGTTATATTGTTGTATTGGTATGATAAAATGTTAGGCTCATGGACTAGTAGGTAAGAAAGGTTCGGGGAACCGACGGAGAAAGTCTTGGAACCCACGGGTAGTGGGAATGAGGACATCCTAGGTGGGGTTCGGGGATGTAAATGGCATGAGGTGTAGTTACAGGTCTTACTAAAGGGTAAAAAGGGGGAATCGTTTAGCCTCTATATAATTAAAAATGGGAATTCGCTTATTGCATGTTTAAAAATAGGTGAACCGGGGTTAGTCTTCAGACTGGATTTGACGATTCATTTTGTACCGGGAATAGGGTAGGTGATGGCTTAAGATTCCTGTGAATGTGGTATATGTTTTTAATCTTATCTAAGTGCTTGTATAAATTACATTGCTTAGAGGAATTTTGTAGAATATCTAAGTGTCATGTTTTACAGTCTGTGAATTGAACAGTGTGTTGCTTGTTTGTTTACAAGTTGTTTGTTCATCTATTGACTGTGGATTGTTGACATTCGGTTGGCTCGGGTACCACTCCTGGTACTGGAATACTAATGGTTAGCTCGGGTACCACGCCTGGTATGGGATACTAATGGTTGGCTCGGGTACGACGCCTGGTACGGGTTTATTTTACTGCATCTTTGCATTGTTATTATTGTATTGCATTGAATGTTATTGGTTCCGTAAGTGGATTGGGCTGTTTTACTGAAATGTGATACTTGTTTTGGTGGTCCCTTGAGTGACCGGGAATTTCTGTTATAATTGTGGAGTTGGTCTTTGATTAGGCCGGGTTATTCATTAACACTTAGGTGTTGTTTAGAAGGGATCTCGGGGTTGGTCTGGGCTATGTGAAAGTGGAGATTAAATATATATTATTATCGTCATTGAGCGTGTCTTGGCGGTTAGGGATTACTGTGGTAATTAAGCTAAGGGTTGGTCTTGGTGTAGACCGGGGTAGCCTGTCGGGTACTTAGGTGTTGTTGGGGGGATCCTTTGAGGGTCTGGGTTATGTGATTTAAAAAGGGTCTTAGACTGAGAGTCTGGGGTTGTAGTTGTCCAATGGTTATGAAAGGGTTTGAAGGTTGTCCTGGAGACCCATGAAGGGTATGGACACTGGTAAGTAATGCTACGGGTATAAGTGGTTGGGTTGGGCAATTAGCCGGGTTAAGTCTGAATGTTTAGTCAGAGCCGTTGACTTGGGTAATGGAAGGGCAGTCCATGTGTGGGAATGGATATTGGTAAAATATAAGTGAGGCTTGAGGAGTCTAAGGATAAGTGAGGCTTGAGAAGTCTAAGAGTAGGTTACTTAGGAGTCTAAGGTTAGTGTGACTCGGAAGTTCTGAGTATGAGGGGGTTGGTAGCGGAAGAATATGGGGGGGATAAAAGTTATTGTATTATTTTCATGTTTTTCCCTGTTTTCTTATATGAAGGTAGGAGTGGATTTGGGTCGACCGATGATGCCTTCCAGTGCGTGTGTTTGTACTTACTCTACTCTTGCTATACCCTTTTTAGGTATAGTCTGGTTGCATGGTTGGTGATGTTTCATAGGTTCGCGGCGATGACGATCTCCAGCAGGTTCTATTCTTTGATCCCATGGTGGAAGTTGTGTCTTTTCTTCCTTTTGCATCATCTTGTAGTAGATTTTGTACCTATTTATACTAGATCCTAGGAAGGGTATTTTCAACTGTAAAACTGTTTTCTATTTTTCGGTGTTGTAATAAAAAGGTTTCATAAGTAAAGGTAAAGGTTATTTTGCTACTTGCTACTTTTTCCGCATGTTATGTGTTGGACGAGTGGTGAGGGTTCATCTATCTAGGTGGTTAGAGTAGGCACCCACATGGCTCAGTAGGTTGGGTCGTGACAGATGGTATCAGAGCCTAGGTTACTGGTCTCCCAGTAAAATAGCAAAGTGTCAAATAGAGTCCTACGGATTGGTGTGTTGACGTCCACATCTAATCTTTGGGGAGCTATGAGGCATTCTAGGAAATATCTCCCTTCTTTCATTCTTTGGTGCGGTTCACTTACTTTCTTGTATGGGTTGAGTCCAATTGGTATCACTCGATTCCAATTGGTATCTCAGCAAGGTAAAGGACGTCTCCATGCTTCAGTTGTGATAGGACAAGCAGGAGGAATTGGAACCGTGAAACTTTTTGGATTGATTGGTTATGAGTTGATCTAGTTGTGATGTGATTTGTTTGTGACTTAAAGTTGAAATTTCATGTTGTACGATTTTGGTGTGACTTATTTGGAATGTGTGTGAATTATAAGTTGATGTGGCTGTAGAGTCTGCAGAAAGTCATTAAGTGGAAACTTTTATGTACCTTTTGCTATGGAAATCTGTTAAATGTTCTGATTTAAGGAGCGGTACTGCATGTTAAAAGGGGCTTATCATCGGTTAAGATGATAAGGGATTGGGAATTGTTACTGTAGGGAAGCTTCGGTTTCAGGACAGTCAGGACTTGGTTGGGAAACATGGGAACAAAGGAGTCATTAGTGTGTAATAGCAGGGAGATATTGTCGAAAACAATTGTTTGTTGTGATTTCCTTGTAATTGATAATGTGATTTGCCTAATTGTGATACGTTTGATGCGAGGAATGGTCTTAAGGGTGGTTTAAAACCATGGAGGCGTTTACAGGCCTTGGCAATGTTAATCGGCAAGGGGGATGACTGCATTTAGCTGGAAATCGAATATCCTATGTTTTTACCATTGGGACCGCTATAGCGAAAGCCAACTTCTATGGCAGAACTGCTATAGCGGAGTGATCATCCGCTATAGCGGAGCTCAGCGAGGCAGTGAACCTGCTCTATTCTCCACTATTTTTGTCCCTTTTTCAGAGACAAGATAAAAGCGGGTATTAGCTATGAAACCACTGTGTAAAACAAAATAAAAGTAGGACTATATATATATATGCAGAAAAAGGAAAATAGTGTCTAAAATGGGCATCCACGTGCCAAAATGAAAAGGGGAAAGTGAAATATTGTCTTAAACATGTCCAAAACGGGGGCAAACCAAACAGCAAACGATCAGTAATAAGCGGGGGGGGAGGAGGTCCTAAGCCTCATCATCTCTCAAGAAGGGGAACTCCTGCACGTCCTCGGGCTCGAGGGTGGGAAGCTCCTGACCCGGGGCAGCACAAGAGAACATGACATTGATGGTCTTCCACATCTGGGCAAATATGCGGTCCCGGGAGCATCTCTTCCTCTTCTCTTCCTCTAACTCCTTACGGAGTGCCGCAAGCTCCTGAGTAGATGGGTGTGGGGATGCACCTACAACGTTAGAATCCTCCATGAACCTCCAGACAACAACCAAATTCTCCTTCAACTGGGATCTAGAGATAGGGGCTGGGGATGGGACTAGGAAGGGGCGGGAGTGTCATCATCATCATCATCATCGGCCTCCTCCACCAGTTGGCTGCTTTTGGCCTCGCCCAGCTTCCTCTTCTTCTTGGAGATGTCCTTCACCCATACGGGGTCAAAGGGCTCGGTCATGGTCACCTCTGAGTCGGTGTGGTCCTGAGGCACACGAACTCATCGGCATAGCTCCGACGCCAACCTAGGAAGATAAGGGCCCTTCCTGTGACCCTGGTAGAATTCCTTCCACTCAGAGATGATTTGCTCCCCCACGTTCGTAATTCTACCCTGCATAGCACAAGCAATCACCAAGGCCCTGGCATAAGTAACGTCGATCTAATTTCCCGATGGACGGATCCTCCGGGAAACCAAGTTCAGCCACCTCCTAGCCTCGGAGGAGAAGTAGATGGTAGTGACGCCCTTGGGGCTTACCCAGTACACCTTATCCCTGAGTGCGGGATCCACCAGAGTATTCCTCAGCCAAGTCATGTCCTACAATCGGGCCTTAGCCATGTATGTCTCATTGGAGACGTGGGACACCCCTAACACCTCTTTGATAGTATGGGAATCCACAGGCACGTCCACCCCTCAGATCCTGATGGTGGGGTTGGGTTCATCCCAATAGATGGTGGGGAGGATAGCATAGAACTCCAGCTCCCAACCAGTTAGCACGGGAGGAGGAGCCACTAGCAAAGTACCCCAACCAAACTCTTGAACCCATCGGTGAAACTCAGCCGCTTTTCCGTCCACCCCAGTCATCCTACAGCCAATCTCGTAGCAGAAGCCAAACATCCGGTAATCCCTGAACCTCTCGCAACTAGCTTCGTCAGGGAATTGCTCATAATCATATTTGGGCCATTGTCCTTCAGCCATTGTTATTTTAATCCTGCAAGGTAAAGAGGGGTGGGATTAGAAGAGTAATAGAGCATAAAAATGGAAGGAAATTTTTTCTAAGTGTTGTCTTGGGAAGGCCACTGGTCTGTGGTCTTCCGCTATAGCGGATGGTGCATCTTCCATAGCGAAGCTGCTATAGCGGAGGGGTACCGCTGTAGAAGGATCGCCATAGTGGAGCCCAACCACTATAGCTGTCTTCATCGTCCCAGACCTTCAAGGGGTGCATCAATGGAGCCCCTTGGTCCAAAACTCCATTTTTGACATTTCAAGTTAAGATATACCTACCCAAAGTGCCCCATTACTGTTTTCTACAAAAAATTGGGCATTATAACCCCTATAAATTGTCTAAATCACCACTTTTGTTCAAGAACAACCCTTCACTTTTCCACCTAATTTTGGCCTATTTTTTACCAATAATAGCGTAATCCTTATGCCCAGAATGCCTTGGGGGCATTTTAAACGTAAGGGAAGCATCCATGCTTCAGGAATTCAACAAAAACCCAACCAAAAGTTCAAGTTTAAAACCCACTTCAAATGCACTACAAGTTCCTAGTTTTCTACCATATTTATGTAAGAGAGTAAGGTAAGGAGTGATTAAGATTATTACCTGGAAATTCCGACGTTGGGAGCAGGATGATCGGGAGGGAATGCAATATTTTTGAAGGGAATGTGGGGAGAATGAGGTATGAAATCCATTTTCTCCCCTATTTCATTTTGCTATCAACCACTATAGCGGTCGACAGTCTGCTATAGCGGTGTGATGTCCTCTATAGTGGATGGTCAGTCGGTTAGTGGTAAAGGAAAGTTTCTCCCGGGTCTTTTCAAATTCATTTCTCCCAATGTAACATGAGACCCCAGATTTCTTGGGTGCTCAGAATAGGAACACGTGTAATTTTCTTTGAGAGGCTCGTACATTCCTCGTCGGGACAGAGTCATAATACATTTTTCCCTCGGGTTGGTTAGACCCTTAAGGGGAAGGATTGACAACTTGCGTAGGTTTGTTAATTATGCGGTCACTTGGGACAATGAGAGTCCCGGGTTAGTCTCTCTCCTCTGATTTTAATCAGGATCATTCGGGGATGAACGATGGGTAATTTGGTATCTGTTATAACGACCGGGTTCGTTGTTATATAACTTTTTATGCTTTCGTAAATTTGGGAAGAATGATTAAAATATGTTTGAAGTAAGTAAGGTGACATCGTGGAAATTTTTTTGATTTTCAAAAACAATTAGGCCAACATCACTACGCTATAGCGATAATTTTTCTGCTATAGCGGAACAGCTGTAGTAGAGGGTCGGACCGCCATAGTGGTATGACGGGAGGTAGTAGCCTCAGAATGGGATTTTATTAAAAAGATTCACCTCCTCAGTTAGAAAACATATGAGGGTTTCTCCAAAAACCCTTCTATGCTACTCAGAGGCTAGGGAACCATGAGGAGGAGGAATCATGGCTGGAGGGACGCGGAACAATGGATTCCAGGACCATCGTTCAGCCAGGACCACCTTCACAGAGCCAGAAATGCACCGTTGTTGCTGCTTGATGCCCAGGTAGGCTAGGTTTCCATGAGTAGTTAGACCTTTTTACTTTCCGTACTTTTGTATAGTGAAACAGAGAATCCATGTTTTAGGCCTCTAGGAACAGAGTCTGGCAGATTCGGGTTTGGATATGCTTGATCTAGGATGTACATAGTAATTGGATGGTCTTGTGATATGTCAACATATGGTTATATTGTTGTATTGGTATGATAAAATGTTAGGCTCAGGGACTAGTAGGTCAGGAAGGTTCGGGGAACCGACGGAGAAAGTCTTGAAACCCACGGGTAGTGGGAATGAGGACATCCTAGGTGGGGTTCGGGGATGTAAATGACATGAGGTGTAATTACGGGTCTTACTAAAGTCTAAAAAGGGGGAATCGTTTGTAATGACCCTTCCGGTTATTTACACGTTTTTCCCCTTTCTTGTACCATTAGAGCTTACTTGTAGCGGCCCAAGTCATTTTTGGCTTGTCGGGACCGGTAGTTCGGTGCCCGAGCCGTTTGTTTGGTATTTATGGCCGTTCCTCATTTAAGAGATTCAACTTTGGAAATCGTTGACTTCCGACAACATTCTTGGTAATATCAAAGAATTAAACCAAGGTTCTAGGTCAAAGAAATTCCTTACTCGAAAGTTCGAGTTAAAGAAATGCCTCGTGTAACACCTCGCCCATTTGGAAGGTTTAAAGTAACCAGTGCCTTTGGGGTAAGACTAATAGTGTCTAATATACTAAGAGGGGTGTTTTATGAGGTATTATAATCGCAAAATGGTCGTATGATAAGTTTTGAAGTCAAGCAAGTTGCGAAACAAAAGTCGGAAAAAGTTATTGTAAATTCCTTTAAAGAATTCTCTTCAAATTTAGGTTAAATGTCTTGGGGTGTTTATCCATATATATAAAGAGTTAGTGGGCCTCCGATATACCAAATCGAAGGTCTACGATTCTAGTTTCCAACGCACTAAACCGTTCATCCATACGACTTCAGAATAGAGAGATATTCACATATTCGTAAGACTGCGCAAGCAGACACATCAAGGTGGGGCCCACATCCTAAGTCGGTTCAGCTTATAAAAGCTGATTTATCCTTCGTTATAACTCATTATTTTCACCCAAAATGCACTGAAAATCAGAGGTAAAGTCCCTAAATAATCCATGGACCTTGATCCTTTCAATTCGGAAGTTTAACGGAAGTTGCTCTACGTCGTGAGCTCATCGTCGTGGTATAGTTTTCTCATCGTTTTGGCTCCGTTTGTTGCTACTGCAAGGAGTAAGTTCGTGGGACTGATATTTTTATGGTATTATCATTTGATTATCGGAAGGTAAGGGTTCTAAATCCTTGACTCATTCTTAATTTGAGCTTTAGAATCAATTCCGAGGAGAACTTATTGTTATCGGCATGTTTGTCGTGTTTTCTTGCCGTATATTGTTACAGCTCGTGGTGGGTCATTATAACAGCATGTTTAGCTTGGTATTTCAAAGCTTTTTGTCAAGGAAACCTTCCTCCTACGACCCTCCTTCATTATTATATGTTCTAGTATTGTTTTATGGATTTCTGAGACCCGAAATGGTATTTTGGATTTTTGGCTTTGGACAGCCCCTTTATCTTGTTATGTTTGGTTATTGTTGTGGTGTTATGGTTATAGTAAGGTGCTGGAGGGATTGGGAAATTTTGCGATTCTTTTGGGATCACATACGATAGTGATTGGATTGGACAAACGTGAAGTATGCCTTGAAATAGTGCCTCGGGAGCTCGTCGCTCCTTGGAGATGTGGTTAACGTATTGTTGTTGGATTTAGCTGCCATTTGTTATTGTTATTGGACTCATTTTTATGCGTTGGAGTTGGCTGGTTGCGAGTGTGACATTAACACCTTATCAATTGGCTATGGCTCGTTCTTGCAGCCTTGTCGATTCTAGCAATTGTTCCATTACCTTGGTTGGTCATGCTTCATAGAGACGCCTTTGGGGCTTCAGTTGAAAGTATTTGTTTTGTGTGATTCAGAGCTTCCTGGAGCAGTTCGAGCCTGGACGACGCCGTTCCCACAGCTAGTCATTGGATGACAGGTAGGTTATGGTTTTCCCCTAGCTAGACTCTGCGTATATAGGCTATAACTTCATTAATTAGCATCCTTTGATGGGTTCTTATAGGTTGGTACCCCGGACCTTGTCCACCTTGTTCGTCCGTTATTTCATGCGTTATTTGTAGTATTTGTGTAGTATTGTATATTACCCTTGTGGTCCTGTGTGGCTTTGTATTGACTCTGGAACATAGATGGTGGGCTATTTGGGAATGTCCGCGAGTCCCGAACATAGATATTATCCTTTTAGGCTGGTTATGTCTGCTGAGTAGCTATTGGGCCTGTGCAGGGTTGATAGAAATTGTTGTGAGCCGTTGGGCTACTTTTATATTTGTGTGCCAGCATATCATCCATGAAAAAGGTTTTCCCCTGCATGTTTTACTACAGTTTTGGCTGCGAGCCACTACTGACAGTTTTCCTAAATCTGCATGACCCTGGGGCCCTTTTTGGTACTGTTGATGATAGAAAAGGGGATTTTTGGATGTTTTTGCACTGATTTTATTACTGGTACTAGTCTCTGCGGGGCAGAGCACCAGACTTGATTTTATTACTGATACTAGTCTCTGCGTGGCAGAGCACCAGACTTGATTTTATTACTGATACTAGTCTTTGCAGGGCGGAGCACTAGACTTGATTTACAACAGTTTTAGACCCGATTACGCCCGGGCACCCTTGGAGGAGTTTTTGTGGCATTTTATACTACTGTAGTCCTGGACATGGTCTGGGCATGCATATTTGAGACTGTGTCTCTATCTTGATCCCGGACTTGCTTCCGAATGACATGTCTTGATATTGAGTTTTAGTATGGGGTCGGGGACCTCCATGGACCTTGCCGCTCTGGGCCTGGGGCTTCGGGCTACATGCGCCGGAGGGAAGGGTATACAGTGGAGTAGAGGTATACAGGGTGATTCCTTCCATGGAACCTGCCTGCTAGGCCCGATTGGCACCGGAGGAGGTACATACAGAGGTTCTATTTCATATCATGCATTGGATTCCACCCTTGTTTGTTGTGTGTTCAGTGTATGCTCCGATAGTATGGGATGCCAGAGGGTTTGCTTTCACTTGATTGTGTTCCTGGATTGTATGGGCTGCCGTTGGGACTTTAGGTAGACTATATTTACTCCTGTTTTAACTTAGAGCTTGTCTTGGCACCCGGTTCTTGAAAGATTAGTGATGGCTAGCCTGTTGAGGCTTTGTTTGTGGGATTTTTAATTATTGAGAGGGCTTTGGTGTCCTATCTTATTGAGGCACTTTTGTGTGGCCTTCTGAGCAGAGTGTGAGACTCTGGTTCTATTATTGTGGGAAGTTGAGTGGTATCTCTCGGTTATTGTGGCCTAGTTATTTCATTCTAGGGTTGTACTTGTGAGGTGATTCCATGGTTATGCTATCATCTGATTTGATTGGTATTATGATTTCCTTATACTGGTTGATTCCATTTTGAATATGTTAGACTGCTCTCCGTCTTTTCCTTCCACTTGAGGTTACCGGTATACCGCTATTTTCTCAACTCTTTCTCTACCTACTTATATTGTTGTGCAAGGACTCCAGGTGCGTTCTCCTTTCCTTCACCTGTGATTCAGAGTAATTATATCTCTATGCTAGCATGTGTTACTTGAAGCTCTTGGTCATGGATGATCTGTGCTAGCTCCTTGTGCCTTGCTTATTGCTTCAGTGACTGCTTTCTTTGTATCTGTTACTTACTGCTTTTATATCTTATATGCGCTCAGTCGGCCTATGATACCTACTGAGTACCCGTGGTTTTGGTGCTCATACTACACTTCTGCACTTTTTTGTGCAGATATTAGCTGAGCTTTCGCCGTTGATCACGTTGGAGACCGTGCAACTTTTGGATCTTTGAGACTAGGGTGAGCGCCTGACGGTCGGGGCTTGTCTAAATCTCATATGTTGTACTATTGCTCCTTGTACTTTCGGAGGTAATTTATGTTGTGTTTTGTTACTACTAGCACTTGTTTCCTTTATGTATTTATATTCGAGTTTTGCTTTCGCTTATTTCTGCTTGCTGGTCCATTTTGGTTAGGTAGTAGCCCATTACTAACCGTTCTGGGCTATGGGAATTGGTTCACCTACTGGGGGATTGTAGGTGCCATCATGACTTGAGAAATCAGGTCGTGACATTGTTTAGCCTCTATATAATTAAAAAGGGGAATTTGCTTATTGCATATTTAATAAGAGGTGAACCGGGGTTAGTCTTCAGACTGGATTTGACGATTCATTTTGTACTGGGAATAGGGTAGGTGATGGCTTAAGATTCCTGTGAATTTGTGTATATGTTTGTACTCTTATCTAAGTGCTTGTATGAATTACATTGCTTAGAGAAATTGTGTAGAATGTCTAAGGGTTCTGTTTTACAAATTGTGGATTGAACGGTGTGTTGCTTGTTGGTTTACAAGTTGATTATTTATCTATTGTCTGTGGATTGTTGACATTCGGTTGGCTCAGGTACCACACCTGGTACGGGAATACTAACGGTTGGCTCGGGTACCATGCCTGGTATGGGATACTAACGGTTGGCTCGGGTACCACGCCTGGTACGGGTTTATTTTACTGCATCTTTGCATTGTTATTGTTGTATTGCATTGACTGTTGTTGGTTCTATGAGTGGATTGGGATGTTTTACTGAAATGTGATACTTGTTTTGGTGGTCCTTGAGTGATCGAGAATTTCTGTTATAATTGTGGAGTTGTTCTTGGATTAGGCCGGGTTGTTCATTGACACTTACGTATTGTTTGGAGGGGATCCCAGGGTGGGTCTATGCTATGTGAAAGAGGAGGTTAAATATATATTTTTATTGTCATTGAGTGTGTCTTGGCGGTCGCGGATTACTGTGGTAACTAAGCTAAGGTTTAGTCTTGGTGTAGACCGGGGTAGCCTGTCAGGCACTTAGGTGTGGTTAAAGGGATCCTTAGAGGGTCTGGGTTATGTGATTCAAAAGGGGTCTTACACTGAGAGTCTGGGGTTAGAGTTTTCCGGTGGTTAAGAAAGGGTTAGAAGGTTGTCCTAGAGGTCCGTAAAGGGCCTAGACACTGGTAAGTAATGCTACGGGTATAAGTGGTTGGGTTGGGCAGTTAGTCGGGTTAAGTCTGAATGTTTAGTCAGAGCAGTTGACTTGGGTAATGGAAGGGCAGTCCAGGTGTGGGCATGGATATTGGTAAAAAATAAGTGAGGCTCGAGGAGTCTAAGGATAAGTGAGGCTTGAGAAGTTTAAGAGTAGGTGACTTAGGAGTCTATGGTTAGTGTGACTCGGATGTTTTGAGAATGAAGGGGTTGGTAGCGGAAGAATATGGGGGGGGGGATGAAAGTTATTGTATTATGTTCATGTTTTTCCCTGTTTTCTTATATGATGGTAGGAGTGGATTCGGGTCGACCGATGATGCCTACAAGTACGTGTGTTTGTACTGATTCTACTCCTGCTATACCCTTTTTTGGTATAGTCTGGTTGCAGGGTTGGTGATGTTTCATAGGTTCGCGGCGATGAGGATCTCCAGCAGCTTCTGTCCTTTCATCCCATGGAAGAAGTTGTGTCTTTTCTTCCTTTTGCATCATCTTGTAGTAGCTCTTGTACCTATTTAGACTAGATCCTAGGGAGGGGTGTTTTCAACTGTAAAACTATTTTCTATTTTTGGTGTTGTAATAAAAAGGTTTCATAAGTAAAGGTAAAGGTTAGTTTGCTACTTGCTACTTTTTCCGCATGTTACCTGTTGGACAGGTGGTGAGGGTTCGTCTATCTAGGTAGTTGGAGTAGGAGCCCGCATGGCCCAGTAGGTTGGGTCATGACACAAATACTGACCAAAGGTCCAACTAGACTAAAGTCCACACTCCAGAGCTAATGCAACTATCAGAATTTTATTTTGAGCATGATTGCTATGAATGTTGACTGAAGGCAACGATTTCCTAAGTTAAAGCACTAAAACAGGAAAACAGCCATAAAGACCAAAAAATGGCGCGGGCATTGAACTATTGATCCCAGCAAGCCATAATGACTTAGAGCTGCTACAAGCAAGCTCTAATAGTACAAAGAAGGCAAAAATGTGAGAATGAATGGAAAGGTCATTATAGTAAGCTTTTAACATAAATATTTATAACCCACTTTGATTGTAGTCATATGAAGATATAAAATCTTTTCATAATTTATATTCTCAATATAATAATTTTTCTTTTCAATTCCTTTGAAACTTCAAATTTTCTTCTGAGTCTTACTACAACACCAATACATACCATGAACAATTTTATTCCTCTGAGTAGCAGCACATTAGCTTTTTTAGAACTCTCAATTAATTTTTTGGACTACCATATATTCCATAATACCATACATATGGCGAGCATCTCCTTCTAGGAGAAAATTATTTTCATTATTGTCATGGCAAAAAAAAGTTATAGGCAAGAATGATTTCTTACTTTTACACTTCAGTAGATTATGATGAGAAATGCTACAGCACCAATGACTTTTATACAAAATTAAAATTGATTTATTTCTTCCAAACCTCCTTTAGAGGTGAATTTTTGTATTCATCCAACCTTCCATGAACATATGATTTTTATCCATAATTTTTCTTACATCTTGACACATTCATTTTGAAGAATTGTCGAGCAATAATGATGCTTATCACAAATCTCATTCTCTTTAATGAATGGATTATAATCATATGGACGTGCTTCATAAATTTTCATTAGAAGCTCATTTCATTCCTTGAAATTTATAATATTTACATGATCTACCTCAACATCACTTTGAAAAGTAAAGTGCACCACCACTTTATATTTCATTATTTTTTATGGAAGATTTATAGAACTTATAAATTTAGATGGCACAATAACAGCGCGGTCAATACTTCTCATACCAAATTGATTGTAAATTTACCTTCTATAAAACTCAGGTCATGATAGCACCTATTAAAATCAACTAGTAGTGTAACACCCCGTACACGTATCCAGCTATCTAAGTTAAGAATCTCAGAAAATTTCAAGTTTCCAGAGACGAGATCCATCATTTGGAAGCACAGGCCCGTCCTGTGCTCCCGTCGTCCCATCTCCAGAAGACCCCTCAGAGTGTCCCAGAAATGATGAGTCCAAGAAGGGTCCGTCCTTCTGGATGACGGACAATCTTCTCATCTTTCATGGTACTCATCGTCCTAAGTCCAGAAACCTATCTTCCAAGTGCCAGAAATGACGAGTCAAAGGACAGCCCGTCCATCTGGATGATGGGTCGTCATTCCAACCGTAATCCCTGAGGTCCGGTATCCCCAGACTCTTTCAGTCAAACCATGGTTCCCTTAGTCGGTCCGGCCTTCTGGACGACGGACCATCGTCCAACCCGTGGTCACTGACTTCAACAATTTTTCCAGCTTTTCTTAAATTAAGTACAAGGGCATTTTGGTCATTTCAAACCCTATTATGTATTAAGTGAAGTCGTTTTGATTACTTTTATAAGGGTTTTCACCCATATTAACCTAAGTCCCTCTTAAGTTCATCATTCTTCACTTAAAATGGAAAGTTGCTCTCAAGCTCAAGTCTCCAAGCTCCAAGTTGAGTCTCCTTATTGTTTTCCAATCAAGTGGGTAATCTTCCACTAAGGTATGTGGGTTTTTAACAAAGGGTTCCTTTCATCCTTGTGCCCAAATTCCCCAATTCTTATTTTGAATTATGAAGATATGACATTAGGGTTTTGATCCAAAAATTGGGAAAAGTTTATGAAATCAGTTTCTATGTTTAAATTCATGGTTTATTCTTGATTACTCGTGATTTAAGTATGATTCTCTTATTGGTTTTAAAATCCCAAGCATGAAAGTTGATTTATAGCATGAAACTATGAAATTGCATATTTTCAAGAAAAACTTGGCATGATTAGATATCATGGCCTTTATGTATTTATGAAATTGCATGCCTAATTTTTCAAGTATGAATTTAGAAAGAAAAACATGTTTTTGAATTATGGCTATGCTAAGCTTATGAACTATGATATGAAAGTTGCATGATACCTGGTGTGTTTACATGCTTTATGTATAAGATTTGGCATGAGATTATGCCCTTATGAATAAGATTTGGCATGAGAGTATGCCCCTACGAACAAGATTGGGCATGAGAGTATGACTTCATGATTAGGTGCTATATGTATGCATATTTTGGTAGTAGTATTTAGCACCGAGAGGACGGGGTGAGAGTACCCTTAGTCCCATAAACTACGTTGCCAACGTAGGTCATGATATGATATGATATATGCCTTAAAGGCTTATGAGAGTGGATCTACGTCTTTATATATGGTGTCCTTGACTTAGCAGGGCATAGGACAGCTTTGCCAACTAGGGTTATATAGTTGGGTATGGTGACTTGTTCCTTGGCAGGGTTAAAGTCAGCTTTGCTAACTGGGGTTATACAGTTAGATTCCATGTAGCTCACGTGATCTCATGTCAGTTATAAGAAACTCCCGTATGTTATGTTTTCAAGTTTTCTAAGCTTTATGAACCTTCTTATGAAACATCATCTTGAAGTTAGCGGAGTTGGAAGCGGTTCACCCAGTTTTCCATGTTTCCTTGTTGAATAAGTGTGTTGGCGACCCATGGAAGATGTGGGTGTGAAGGATAGTCTCACTTATGAGGAGGTTTCCATGGAGATACTTGATTGTCAGATTCAGAGGTTACGAAACAAAGAAGTCGCTTCGGTAAAAGTCCTTTGGAGGAATCAGCTTGTCGAAGGTTCTACTTGGGTAGTGGAAGAGGCCATGAAGGCCAAATATCCTCATCTCTTTCCTTCCAATTCGGTTCTAGCTTGAGGTACTAGTTTCCTCCTTAATATGTCCCTCCGATTCTACTCTGTCAATTCCTCTCATGATTTTAGCATGCATCCATGTTTTACGAAGTTAGTTTATCATGTTTTCAAGTTAAAAAGGTGTGGTATTGATGATTACCCCTTGATTTCTATGTTATGATGTTGGTTGGACTGTTTTCTCCTCAGTTTCCCTTGTTTAGCCTTCATTCGAGGATGAATGATCCCAATAGGGAGATATTGTAACACCCCGTACACGTATCCAACTATCTAAGTTAAAAATCTCAGAAAATTTCAAGTTTCTAGAGACGACGTCTCAGACAACGATACGTTATTTGGAAGTATGGGCCCGTCCTGTGCTCCCATCAACCCATCTCTAGAAGACCCCTCAGAGTGTCCCTGAAATGACGAGTCCAAGAACAGTCCATCCTTTTGGACGACGGACCATCTTCTCAGCTTTCCTGGTACTCATCGTCCTAAGTCTAGAAACCTATCTTCCAAGTGCCAAAAATGACGAGTTGAAGGATGGCCCGTCTTTCTGGATGACGGTTTGTCATTCCAACCGTAATCCCTGAGGTCCAGTAGCCCCAGACTCTTTCAGTCAAACCATGGTTCCCTTAGATGGTCCGTCCTTCTGGACGATGGACCATCATCCAACCCATGGTCACTAAATTCGACTATTTTTCCAGCTTTTCTTAAATTAAGTCCAGGGGCATTTTGGCCATTTACCACCCTATTATGTATTAAGTGAAGTCGTTTTGACTACTTTTAGAAGGGTTTTCACCCATATTACCCTAAGTCCCTCTTAAGTTCATCATTCTTCACTCAAAAAGGAAAGTTGCTCTCAAGCTCAAGTCTCCAAGCTCCAAGTCAAGTCTCCTTATTCTTTTCCAATCAAGTAGGTAATCTTCCACCAAGGTATGTGGGTTTTTAACAAAGGGTTCCTTTCACCCTTGTGCCCAAATTCCCCAATTCTTATTTTGAATTGTGAAGATATGAAATTAGGGTTTTGATCCAAAAATTAGGCAAAGTTTATAAAATCAGTTTCTATGTTTAAATTCATGGTTTCTTCTTGATTACTCATGATTGAAGTATGATTCTCTTATTGGTTTTAAAAGCCCAAGCATGAAAGTTGATTTATAGCATGAAACTATGAAATTGCATATTTTCAAGAAAAACTTGGCATGATTAGATATCATGGCCTTTATGTATTTATGAAATTGCATGCCTAATTTTTCAAGTATGAATTTAGAAAGAAAAACATGTTTTTGAATTATGGCTATGCTAAGCTTATGAACTATGATATGAAAGTTGCATGATACCTGGTGTATTTACATGCTTTATGTATAAGATTTGGCATGAGATTATGCCCTTATGAATAAGATTTGGCATGAGAGTATGCCCCTACGAACAAGATTGGGCATGAGAGTATGCCTTCATGATTAGGAGCTATATGTATGCATATTTTGGTAGTAGTATTTAGCACCGAGAGGACGGGGTGAGAGTACCCTTAGTCCCATAAACTACGTTGCCAGCGTAGGTCATGATATGATATGATATGTGCCTTAAAGGCTTATGAGAGTGGATCCACGTCTTTATATATGGTGTCCTTGACTTAGCAGGGCATAGGACAGCTTTGCCAACTAGGGTTATATAGTTGGGTGTGGTGACTTGTTCCTTGGCAGGGTTAAAGTCAGCTTTGCTAACTGGGGTTATACAGTTAGATTCCATGTAGCTCACGTGGTCTCATGTCAGTTATAAGAAACTCCCGTATGTTATGTTTTCAAGTTTTCTAAGCTTTATGAACCTTCTTATGAAACATCATCTTGAAGTTAGCGGAGTTGGAAGCGGTTCACCCAGTTTTCCATGTTTCTTTGTTGAAGAAGTGTGTTGGCGACCCATGGAAGATGTGGGTGTGAAGGATAGTCTCACTTATGAGGAGGTTTCCATGGAGATACTTGATTGTCAGATTCAGAGGTTACGAAACAAAGAAGTCACTTCGGTAAAAGTCCTTTGGAGGAATCAACTTGTCGAAGGTTCTACTTGGGTAGTGGAAGAGGCCATGAAGGCCAAATATCCTCATCTCTTTCCTTCCAATTCGGTTCTAGCTTGAGGTACTAGTTTCCTCCTTAATATGTCCCTCCGATTCTACTCTGTCAATTCCTCTCATGATTTTAGCATGCATCCATGTTTTACGAAGTTAGTTTATCATGTTTTCAAGTTAAAAAGGTGTGGTTTCATGATTACCCCTTGATTTCTATGTTATGATGTTGGTTGGACTGTTTTCTCCTCAGTTTCCCTTGTTTAGCCTTCATTCGAGGATGAATGATCCCAATAGGGAGATATTGTAACACCCCGTACACGTATCCAACTATCTAAGTTAAAATCTCAGAAAATTTCAAGTTTCTAGAGACGACATCTCAGACAACGATACGTCATTTGGAAGTATAGGCCCGTCCTGTGCTCCCATTAACCCATCTCCAGAAGACCCCTCAGAGTGTCCCTGAAATAACGAGTCCAAGAACGGTCCGTCCTTCTGGACGACGGACCATCTTCTCAGCTTTCCTGGTACTCGTCGTCCTAAGTCTAGAAACCTATCTTCCAAGTGCCAAAAATGACGAGTTGAAGGATGGCCCATCTTTCTGGATGACGGTTCGTCATTCCAACCGTAATCCCTGAGGTCCAGTAGCCCCAGACTCTTTCAATCAAACCATGGTTCCCTTAGATTGTCCGTCCTTCTGGACGACGGACCATCATCCAACCCGTGATCACTGACTTCTACTATTTTTCCAGCTTTTCTTAAATTAAGTCCAGGGGCATTTTGGCCATTTCCCACCCTATTATGTATTAAGTGAAGTCGTTTTGACTACTTTTAGAAGGGTTTTCACCCATATTACCCTAAGTCCCTCTTAAGTTCATCATTCTTCACTCAAAAAGGAAAGTTGCTCTCAAGCTCAAGTCTCCAAGCTCCAAGTCAAGTCTCCTTATTCTTTTCCAATCAAGTAGGTAATCTTCCACCAAGGTATGTGGGTTTTTAACAAAGGGTTCCTTTCACCCTTGTGCCTAAATTCCCCAATTCTTATTTTGAATTGTGAAGATATGAAATTAGGGTTTTGATCCAAAAATTAGGCAAAGTTTATGAAATTAGTTTCTATGTTTAAATTCATGGTTTCTTCTTGAATACTCATGATTGAAGTATGATTCTCTTATTGGTTTTAAAAGCCCAAGCATGAAAGTTGATTTATAGCATTAAACTATGAAATTGCATGTTTTCAAGTGAAACTTGGCATGATTAGATATCAGGGCCTTTATATATTTATGACATTGCATGCCTAATTCTTCAAGTATGAATTTAGAAAGAAAAACATGTTTTTGAATTATGGCTATGCTAAGCTTATGAACTATGATATAAAAGTTGCATGATACCCGATGTGTTTTCATGGTTTATATATAAGATTTGGCATGAGAGTATGCCCTTATGAATAAGATTTGGCATGAGAGTATGCCCCTACGAACAAGATTGGGCATGAGAGTATTCCTTCAGGATTATGAGCTATATGTATGCATGTTTTGGGAGTAGTATTTAGCACCGAGAGGACAGGGTGAGAGTACCCTTAGTCCCATAAACTACGTTGCCAGCGTAGGTCATGATATGATATTATATGTGCCTTAAATACTTATGACAGTGGATCCAAATCTTTATGTATAGTGTCTTTGCCTTAGCAGGGCATAGGATAGCTTTACCAACTAGGGTTATACAGTTGGGTATGGTGACTTGTTCCTTGGCAGGGTTCAAAGTCAGCTTTGCTAACTGGTGTTATATAGTTAGATTCCATATAGCTTACGTGGTCTCATGTCGGTTATAAGAAACTCCCATATGTTATGTTTTCATGTTTTCTAAGCTTTATGAACCTGCTTATGAAACATCATCTTGAAGTTGGCTTTTGCCTTATGATTTAGCTTTTCATGTTGATATCTTTTCATGATACTCTACTACGTATGAATTATGTTTAAGTACCATTTTAAAGCATGTTTTACTTACTTATGCATCGCTCAAATACTTAGTACATTCCATAGTACTAAAGCGTATTGCACTGCATCTTTTTATGATGCTGACTCAGGTACCCCTTCTCAGCTTTGTGGCTAGAGTCTCAGGCCACTTACTTAGTCAGCTGTGGTGAGTCCTCATGGTTCGAGGACTAGTTATGCTTTTCCTTATGTTAGCTTTCCTTTTATACTCTGAGTTAGCTAGGGTCTTGTCCTAGAAACTCTCTTGTTATGACTAGAGGCTTTCAGACATAGTTTGTATTCGAGTTCCCTTTTTGGATATTGTATGTTATGTGTCTCTTAGACCCTTATTGATGTTTCCTTATTGGATTTCCATATTATGCTTACACTTATCATTTGTTATGCTTGAGAATGTATGACCAAGGGATAGCTTGGGGCACTTGTGGTCCCAAGTCCCGTGTTTTGTCTAAGGGGTAACCTCGGGGCGTGGCAAACTTGGTATCAGAGCCTCAGGTTCAAGAGTCCTAGAATGTCTGAAAGCCGCATCGAGTAGAGTCCTTCTCATGTGTGTGAAGCGCGACACACATATGAAGAGGAAGCTATGAGGTGTCTTAGAAAAACTTCACTTATTCATGATCACATCGTGCGATAGAGCTTAAGTCTAATATTCCTCTAATCCTTATCTTATGCGTTTTAGATTATGTCTTCTCGACGTGCTATGCCTCCCCGAGCCACCCAAAATGCCACTCCTCAAGTTCCAGTTCCCGATGTCATGAATGATAAGTTAGGAATGATATTCACCTACTAGATCAGACTTTGGCAAATCAACAGGCTCCTGCCCCCGCTCTTCCTCATGGTGGGGTAGCGGCCCGAGTTCATGACTTTATCCGTATGAACCCACCAGAGTTTTGGGGTTCGAAAATGGGAGAGGACACACTCAACTTTGTTGATGAAGTGAAGAAGATCTTTGAGGTGATGCAAGTAGCTGGTGTTGATTTTGTTGAGCTTGCATCCTATCAACTCAAGGATGTGACTCATATTTGGTTCACGCAATAGAAGGAGGCTAGAGTGAGGGATACGATCCCCATGACTTGGGAGTGTTTTGAGAGAGCCTTTCTTGATAGGATCTTTCCCCGTGAGTTAAGGCAAACAAAGGTGGAAGAATTTGTGAACTTGAGGCAAGGTTCAATGTCAGTGCAAGAGTATAGTTTGAAGTTCACTCAGTTGTCTAGATATGCCCTCTCCATGGTAGCGAACCCGCATGATCAAATAAGCAAGTTCATCTATGGTGTTTCTGATATAGTGAAGAAGGAGTGTAGGTCTTCCTTGTTGTTGAGTGACATGAACATCTCTCGTCTCATGACTCATGCCTATCAGATTAAGGGTGATCCCCTTAAGGAGATGGCTAGGGAGAACAAGAGGGTTAGATCCGAGGGATCAGGTTTTGGTCATCACAGGTTCAGAGGTGGAAATCGCTCTTCATTCTAGAAGAAGTCATCAGGTCTGGTTCACTCTTTTACTAGTGCTCCTACCCAGGCTCAGAAGCCTTATTATGATAAGGGTGGTAGAGGGTATGGTTCTTATTCCCAGTCTCAGGGTAGTGTTACTAAGGGACCCTCCTACCCATCTTGTTCTAAGTATGGGAAGAATCATGTTGGCGAGTGTTTGGCCGGTTCAGGTGGTTTCTTTGGTTGTGGTCAGGCTGGGCATCGTATAAAGGATTTCCCTTCAGCTAGAAAGGGGCAGGGAGGTGGTAGGACTCAGTCTACCCCAGCAGCTTCAGGTGATAGACCAGCCCCGCAGGGCGCAGCTTCTAGTTCTAGTGGTCAGCGCCAGAACCATCTTTATGCTATGTCCTCCCATCAGGACCAGGAGAGTTCACCAGATATGGTTATCGGTATGTTAAAAGTTTTCTCTCTTGATGTGTATACCTTGTTGGATCCCGGTGCATCCTTATTGTGTATAACCCCTTATGTGGCTTGTAAGTTCGAGATCCGTCCTGAATTGCTTTTAGAACCCTTTCATGTTTCTACTCCTGTTGGTGAGTCAGTCCAGCCAAAAGTGTCTATCGAAATTTCCCTATCTCAATCCTTCATAGAGTCACTTCAGCGGATTTAGTAGAGTTGGAGATGACTGATTTTAATGTCATTCTTGATATGGATTGGTTGTATGCATGTTATGCCTCAGTTGATTGCCGCACTCGTGTGGTTAGGTTCAAGTTTCCTAATGAATCTGTCCTAAAATGGAAAGGAAATTCCTATTCTTCGAAGGGTCATTTAATATCTTATCTTGAGGCTCATAAGATGATTTCTAAGGGTTATGTCTATCATATAGTTTGGGTTATGGACACGGAGTTCGAGACCTTGACTAGTCAGTCCGCTCCTATTGTGAATGAATTCCTAGAAGTTTTCCCCGATGATTTGCTCGGAGTCCCTCCCTAGCGGGAAATTGACTTTGCGATAGATCTTCTTCCGGATACGAATCCTATCTCTATTACTCCCTATAGAATGGCCCCCGTGGAACTCAGGGAGTTGAAAGATCAGCTGAAAGACTTGCTTAATAAGGGTTTCATCAGGCCTAGTATTTCACCTCGAGGTGCCCCAATTTTGTTTGTTCAGAAGAAAGATGGTTCTCTTAGAATGTGTATTGACTACCGTCAATTTAACAAGGTCACAAACAAGAATAAGTATCCTATTCCTAGGATTGATGACTTGTTCGATCACCTTCAGGGTGCTAGTTTGTTCTCCAAAATTGACCTTAGATCCGGTAATCATCAGCTTCAGGTTCGGGAATGTGATATCCCAAAGATAGCCTTCAGGACTCGGTATGGTCATTATGAGTTTCTCGTCATGTCCTTCGGTCTAACGAATTCTCCTGCATCTTTTATGGATTTGATGAACCATGTGTTCAAACAGTATTCAGATATGCTTGTGATTGTTTTCATTGATGATATCCTCATCTACTCTCGGAGTGAGGAGGAGCATGTGAATCACTTGAAGGTTGTGTTGCAAACTCTCAAGGATAGATAGTTGTTTGCAAAGTTTTGCAAGTGCGAGTTTTGGATGCAGTCTGACGCTTTTTTGGGTCATATTGTGACTAAACATGGTATTCGGGTTGACTCTCAAAAGATCAAGGCGGTAAAGAACTGGCCTAGACCCACTTCCCCATCTGATATTAGGAGTTTCTTGGGTTTGGCTGGTTACTATAGGAGATTTGTGGAAGGGTTTTCCTCCCTTGCTTCCCCATTGACCCGATTGACTGAGAAAAAGGTTAAGTTTCAGTGGTCCGACTCTTGTGAGAAAAGTTTTTAGGAATTGAAGACTCGATTGACTACAGCTCTAGTATTAGCTCTATCCGAGGGCCTTGATGATTTTGTTGTGTATTGTGATACCTCCAGAATTGGTTTGGGTTGCGTTTTGATGCAACGGGGCAAGGTGATTACTTATGCCTCGAGACAGCTTAAGGTGCATGAGAAGAACTACCCTACTCATTATCTTGAACTAGCAGCCGTGGTTTTTGCTTTTAAGATTAGGAGACATTATTTGTATGATGTGCATGTGGATGTTTTCACCGATCATAAGAGTATTCAATATGTGTTCACTCAAAAGTAGTTGAATTTTCGACAAAGGAGATGGCTTGAGCTCCTTAAGGATTTTGATATGAGTGTGCTTTACAACCCGGGTAAAGCCAATGTTGTGGCAGATGCTTTGAGTAGATTGCCCATGGGTAGTATGGGCTTAATTGAAGATGGAAAGAAGGAATTGGTTAAAGAAGTTCATAGAATTACTCGGTTGGGAGTTCTCCTTATGGACTCGACCGAAGGTAGTGTGATTGTGACTAATGGTGCCAAATCATCCTTGGTGGCTGAGGTGAAAGCCAAGCAAGACCAAGATCCCGTTCTAATTCAGCTTAAGGGTGTAGTGAGTCAGCACAAGGTTGAAGTTTTCTCCCAAGGGGGAGATGGTGTGCTTCGTTACCAGGGTCGATTATGTGAGCCAGATGTAGATGGATTGAGACAACAGATTTTGTCTGAGGCTCATAGTTTTAGATACTTCATTCATTCAAGTGCCCACTAAGATATACCGTGATCTACAGAAAGCTTTTGGTGGAATGGTATGAAGAAGGACATAGCCGGGTTTGTGGCTAAGTGTCCCAACTGTCAACAGGTAAAGGTGGAACATCAAAGGCCAGGTGGTATGCTTCATGATATTGATCTTCCCACTTGGAAATAGGAAGCAATCAATATGGACTTTATTACGGGTTTGCCTCGTACTCGAAGGAAACCTGATTCCATTTGGGTGATTGTAGATCGGATGACCAAGTCATCCCATTTCTTGGTTGTTAAGACTACAGATACAGTGGATGATTATGCCAAAATCTACATTCGAGAGATAGTCCAATTGCATGGTGTTCCCTTGTCTATAATTTCGGATAGAGGTCCCCAGTTTACATCTCAGTTTTGGAGATCATTTCATAAAGGTCTTGGTACTAAGGTGAAGCTTAGCATAACTTTTCACCCTCAGATGGATGGCCAGGCCGAGAAGTACTATTCAGACTTTGGAGGATATGTTGAGGTCTTGTGTTATTGACTTCAAAGGAAATTGGGATGATCACTTACCTCTTAGCGAGTTTGCCTACAACAACATGTTCCACTCTAGCATCCAGATGGTTCTATATGATGCACTTTATGTCCGGAGGTATAGGTCTCTTATTGGTTGGTTCGAGGATGGTGAGGCAGCCTTGATTGGTCTAGATTCTGTGCATTAGACTATGGAGAAAGTTTAACTTATTCGAGAAAGGTTGAAGACCGCCCAGAGTTGACAAAAAATCTTATGCAGATGTGAGGAGAAGGGAGTTAGAATTTGAAGTTGATGATTGGGTTTTCCTTAAGGTCTCACCCATGAAGGGTGTGATGAGGTTTGTCAAGTAAGGAAAGCTCAGTCCTCATTTTATAGGTCCTTATCAGATTTCGAGGAGAGTTGGTAGTGTTGCTTATGAGTTGGAGTTGCCAGCGGAGTTTGAAGCGGTTCACCCAGTTTTCCATGTTTCCTTGTTGAAGAAGTGTGTTGGCGACCCATGGAATATGTGGGTGTGAAGGATAGTCTCACTTATGAGGAGGTTCCCGTGGAGATTCTTGATTGTCAAATTCAGAGGTTACGGAATCAAGAAGTCGCTTCGGTAAAAGTCCTTTGGAGGAATCAGCTTGTCAAAGGTGCTACTTGGGTAGTGGAAGAGGCCATGAAGGCCAAATATCCTCATCTATTTCCTTCCAATTCGGTTCCAGCTTGAGGTACTAGTTTCCTCCTTAATATGTCCCTCTGATTCTACTCCGTCAATTCCTCTCATGATTTTAGCATGCATTCATGTTTTACGAAGTTAGTTTATCATGTTTTCAAGTTGAAAAGGTGTGGTTTCATGATTACCCCTTGATTTCTATGTTATGATATTGGTTGGACTGTTTTCTTCTCAGTTTCCCTTGTTTAGCCTTCATTCAAGGATGAATGATCCCAATATGGAGATATTGTAACACCCCGTACACGTATCCAGCTATGTAAGTTAAAAATATAAGAAAATTTCAAGTTTCTAGAGATGACGGCTCAGACGACGATACATCATTTGGAAGTATGGGCTCGTCCGGTGCTCCTTCCAAGGGCCAAAAATGACGAGTTGAAGGATGGCCCGTCCTTCTGGATGACGGTTCATCATTCCAACCGTAATCCCTGAGGTCCAGTAGCCCCAGACTCTTTCAGTCAAACCATGGTTCCCTTAGATGGTCCGTCCTTCTGGACGATGGACCATCATCCAACCCATGGTCACTGACTTCGACTATTTTTCCAGCTTTTCTTAAATGAAGTCCAGGGGCATTTTGGCCATTTACCACCCTATTATGTATTAAGTGAAGTCGTTTTGACTACTTTTAGAAGGGTTTTCACCCATATTACCCTAAGTCCCTCTTAAGTTCATCATTTTTCACTCAAAAAGGAAAGGTGCTCTCAAGCTCAAGTCTCCAATCTCCAAGTCAAGTCTCCTTATTCTTTTCCAATCAAGTAGGTAATCTTCCACCAAGGTATGTGGGTTTTTAACAAAGGGTTCCTTTCACCCTTGTGCCCAAATTCCCCAATTCTTATTTTGAATTGTGAAGATATAAAATTAGGGTTTTGATCCAAAAATTAGGCAAAGTTTATGAAATCAGTTTCTATATTTAAATTCATGTTTTCTTCTTGATTACTCATGATTAAAGTATGATTCTGTTATTGGTTTTAAAATCCCAAGCATGAAAGTTGATTTATAGCATGAAACTATGAAATTGCATGTTTTCAAGTGAAACTTGGCATGTTTAGATATCAGGGCCTTTATGTATTTATGAAATTGCATGCCTAATTCTTCAAGTATGAATTTAGAAAGAAAAGCATGTTTTTGAATTATGGCTATGCTAAGCTTATGAACTATTATATGAAAGTTGCATGATATCCGATGTGTTTTCATGGTTTATATATAAGATTTAGCATGAGAGTATGCCCTTATGAATAAGATTTTGCATGAGAGTATGCCCCTACGAACAAGATTTTGCATGAGAGTATTCCTTCAGGATTATGAGCTATATGTATGCATGTTTTGGGAGTAGTATTTATCACCGAGAGGACGGGGTGAGAGTACCCTTAGTCCCATAAACTACGATGCCAGCATAGGTCATGATATGATATTTTATGTGCCTTAAATACTTATGAGAGTGGATCCAAATCATTATGTATAGTGTCCTTGCCTTAGCAGGGCATAGGATAGCTTTGCCAACTAGGGTTATATAGTTGGGTATGGTGACTTGTTCCTTGGCAGGGTTCAAAGTCAGCTTTGCTAACTGGTGTTATACAGTTAGATTCCATGTAGCTCACGTGGTCTCATGTCGGTTATAAGAAACTCCCATATGTTAGGTTTTCATATTTTCTAAGCTTTATGAACCTTCTTATGAAACATCATCTTAAAGTTGGCTTTTGCCTTATTATTTAGCTTTTCATGTTGATATCTTTTCATGATACTCTACTACGTATGAATTATGTTTAAGTACCCTTTTAAGGCATGTTTTCCTTACTTATTCATCACTCACATAATTAGTACATTACATAGTACTAACGGATATTGCGCTGCATATTTTTATAATGCAGACTCAGGTACCCCTTCTCAACTTCGTGGCTAGAGTCTCATGCCACTTCCGTAGTCAGCTGTGATGAGTCCTCATTGTTCGAGGACTAGTTATGCGTTTCCTTATGTTAGCTTTACTTCTATACTCCGAGTTAGCTAGGGTCTTGTCCTAGCAACTCTTATTTTATGACTAGAGGCTTTCAGACATAGTTTGTATTCGAGTTTCCTTTTTGGATATTGTATGTTATGTGGCTCTTAGACCCTTATTGATGTTTTCTTGTTGGAATTCCGTATTATGATTTCGCTTATCGTTTGTTATGCTTTAGAGTGCTATGACCAAGGGTTAGCTTGGGACACTTGTTGTCCCAAGTCCCGTGTTACATCTAGGGGTAACCTCGAGGCGTGACAAGTAGGTAATCCAAACCTATAGCCCAGAATGACAAGCAACAGGCTAATAAGAGAAAAGGATACGACTAGGATAGCAATACTAAATAACGGGGCTAATAAAGGAAATAAGCTGAACATACAAATATTTATATAGGGATGAAAATGAAAACAATATAAAAAAGATCCTCCAAGACTTGGTATCAGTCAGTATAATAGACGCTACAACATAAGGAGTACTAGGTAGGTAGGACATATACAAAACAATCTCAAAAAGTACAAAATAAGACTAGTCCAAAATAGAAGGAGATGGATCAACTCCAGTCGCTAGGAGTTCACCCTGTATCTATGATCATCAACTCCACACGCGGATGGCATCAATGATGATAACTCATACTAGGGTCTGCATCACGAAAAAGATACAGAAGTGTATTATGAATAACAAAATATGATGTACTCAGTAGGCATCTTCGACCGACTGGACTCAAATAAGATATAAGTATATTAAGAAGCGATTATACACTAAATGTAAGAATAAAGGAGTTAGAAAAAGAGTAATCGATCAAGGATAGACAATTAATAGAAGTATAATTAAATAACTCTAAAAGCATATAGTAATAATCTAACTGCAACCTAACCGGACACCATAATCCCGGAAGGTACAAAAAACAATAAATTTACCCAACCAACCCCATAAGCAGTTGAATGCAAACAACAAGTAATGCTAATTATATCACAAGCATAAAAGTAAATATGTGAAGAAGAATGCCACGACATGTACCATGAGATAAGTGAAGTGTCTAACAATACCGTATACTCCTCCTCTAGCATGGAGCTTTCAAATAAAAGACCCATAGGGGACTCACGATATCTATATACCTTGCCCAGAATTGAATCAGGGCTTAATAAGTAAATATGAATACATGAACATGAACTAGGGCTTATTAATTCATGTGCATGCCTAGACTCGAACTGATGATTAATAAGAAAACATGCATACTTGTACTCGAACTGGGTTTAATAAGTAAATATGTATTCTTAAACTCAAACCAGAGCTTAATATATAAATAGTCATGCCTTGACTCAAATCGAGGCTTAATAAATAAATATGCATACTCGGACTCAAACTGGGGCTTAATAAGTAAATACTCATTCCTAGACTAAAACCGGGACTTAATAAGTAAATATTCATGCCCAAACTTGAACCGGGGCTTGATAAGTCAATATGCATGTCCAGACTCGATGATTCATAACACCTGGCTAAAGCATATCCTCTAGAACTCGAATAGTCTACTCAATTGACCATCAGTCTGTGGGTGGAATATTGTGCTTGGCTCAACATAGGTACCAAACTCTCCCAAAATCAACCATTAGAAACACGATATAACTAAGTGCCATGGTCAAAGAGGATAGGGACAAGAACCCCACACAAACAAACAACCTCCAAAGTGTAGATCTGTGCCAACCTCTCTTAACTGTACGAGAACTGAACAGAAAAATAGTGAGAAGACTTGGTCAACCTATTCATTATGTCCCATAACACACCAGATCCTTACAATGTATGTGGCAAGCCTACTACGAAGTCCATGTCTAATCACTCCCACTCTTACCCAAGAATAGGTATCCCGTTGATATGATATCACCTAGTACAACTCCTACGAGGCCATTCCTTAGAAAATAAGCTAAAGAACTCCAAGCCTTAAATCTTTATTCATTAAGAAAGAGGCTTTGGAGACCATTTAGGAGCGTCAATCAAGGATCTACAACTTATGGATGATCGCATGGGAAGAAGAAGCTGCCAGTGATTCTACTTATAGGTGCGGCCTAGGGTGCGACATGCATAACCTTTAGTGTATTTTTTACAGAAACTTTGCACACCCTATGCGACCCAGAGTGCATTGGGAACTTTTCCTTGTGCACCTGGCACATCAACTCCCACCAGACCCGTCATGGGACAAGTTTAGAGTCTTCTAAGATCACTTTAGGGACTTTAATTATACAAGGAGAACACTATAAATACATGCCTTATTCATTTCCATTCCTTTGATTTTGATGAATATTGAATTGCTTTAAAAGCTTCTAGTTTCTATTGTTAGCTTGTAGTTTTGGGTGGATTCCCAATCTAGTTATCTAGTTGTAGAAATCTATTGGGTGAATTTCTAATAGTCTATTAGGTATTTTCCTAGGTAGTTGATTGATTAAGGGTGAATTTCTTTGATTACTTGTTAACTTCTTTTCTTGATTAATCATATAGAGTTATCTATTTGTGGATTCATTTATTTGTCTCTATTGTTTGATTGAGGAATTATTGTTGGTTGATTAGGTTCAATTGAGAGGTCAAGGTATGAAGTCCTTTGTTGCCCATAAACTTGATTTATTAGCTTTTATTCACATATCTTTTATTTATTTTATTTCTGCATTTTGATTTCGATTAGTATCCCTAATTGAAATCTTATCATTTGGTATCAGAGCTTAGGCTAAAGAATTGACCTCACAATTCTTAGTCCTAGGTTTATGAATCTGAAAATTTCAAAAAAAAGGGTAAAAACATTTTGAGAATATTTTTGCAAAAGAATTGTTCGATCTGGTGTTTGATTGAAATTTTGATATTATAATCATGTTATCTAGTGTTAATTGAGTCGAGATATGAGATTTGAGCTTGTTTGGAGTTGAATTAAAGATTTTACAATTATTAGGTCAAGAATTTTGAATAACAGGTTCAAGGGTTTCGTAGATCTGGGTTGATTTGAGATTTAAAACATAATGGGTTTGATCTCTTATTCACAAGGAGCTTGAATCTCAAATTTTGAAGAATTTGGTTAAGGTTTGAATGATCTACCATTTTTTAAGTTTGAAGAACTTGATGAACACAAAATGGGTCTCTTCAATTTGGATTGAATTGATTTTAATTTGTACCGGGGATTTGTTCTCTATATCGAGGGGATGCTACATTTCAAATTTGAAGTCGATCTGAGTTAAATTGAGAGAGTTGGAAATTTGAAATTCAAAAGTTATTCTTAGTGTTCTTCAAGGAATTATTGAAGAAGAAGAAGGTAAATTAAAGGTGTTTCATCCAAAGAAGAAGAAAGGAGAAAGAGTACTTATGTTAGTACAAAAGCAAATTTACCAAAAAGGGCAACTACTAGGAGAAAAGAAGTACAAAAATCAGAAAAAGAGTACAAATTGGTAGCGCCAGGTGTTCTGCCTAGGGCAAGTGCGAAGCAGAGTGTGTTGGGCACTTTCCCTTGTGCATTTTATACCAGCACTTCGCCCCAGGGACATTGATATCCTTTTTCGGTGTGCAGAGTTGAGGTGTGTTAGGCACTTTGCTTGGTGCGTTTCACATCATCCTCCGCATCCACAGACAGTTGCAAATCCAATTCCCTCCAACAAATCTCAGGTTCTATCTTCTTAGTTTCATTTCTTTTGATTCTCCCATCATCGAGAAATCCTATGATGAATTAACAACAAGTATTTAGTCTACTTAGTTGTGATTAAATCTCTTGTGTCCGTTTTCATTTTGTACCAATTTCTTGTGAACTTTTATCGTTTAAGCATTCATTGGAAATCTTCTTGGCTCCATCCATTTGATTTCGAGTCATCCTTCTTCCGAGTAACAAGAATCCATTCCTCCACAAAGGATAGGTGACCTTGTGACTTGGGTGAGCTAAGGAAGTTCACTATCAATCTTTGGAAGATGGATAGAAGGTAAGTTGAGCGTTCACATACGATAAGTGTGAGGAACCTTTTCTACTAATCTAGTTTGTTGACTTTTGCAGGTACAATGTCTAAAGCACTTGATTGTTCTCATGAAGGACATGGTTCCTTTAGTATTCAGGCAGCCTTTGCCTCAATCACAATGCAATTACTAGAGATAAATGGAAAGATCGCGGAAGTGAATGGAAGAATGGATTGTATGGAGGATAGGATGATGATTTTTGAGAGTCCTAATCGGGAGGCCTCACCTCATACTACTCGTGGGTCGAGAGAAAATAGGAACATGAGTTGCCTAATGATGATTAACCTGGGGCATGCACGTGAGTTATGTAACCCCTAAAACAATCCAAGCCCCACCCCACAAATCCAACAACCTCCTTTCCAAATGTCTAACTATCCGAACAACATTAGAAAAAGTTCCACTCATCCAAATTACTGCTAAAAGAGGAACGTCCTTTTGTAGCAAACAAAACTGAACTCTACTTCGAAATGCATCACATGCTAACTTGCATGTACCAGATAAATAAAACCAAGAGCATTACCAAGATAGCCACCATAATCCACTCTATAAAGAGTATGAGGAGATGTTTGCTAATAGAAACTATGATGGACCTCAACATGGTTTAAGACAAGGTTATGGTGCACCAAGAGATAGAGTGCAACCCATAGGTTATGGTCGGAATCAAGGTGCAAGATGGCGAGGGCATGGAGATCGAAGTGAATGGTATGATGATCTCCATGGTGATCATTATGGTAATTAGGATGATAGATATGCTTTTGACTATGATAATTGATATGGTTATCATCAAAGAGATCATGATGACCATGATAGAGGATTAAATACCATTAAGGTTACTCTTCCAACCTTCAAAGGTAGTAGTGATCCAGAAGAATTTTTGAATGGCGAATGCAAAGTGAGCAGGTCTTTTTCACCAACAACATTTCGGATTTTTTGAAAGCCAAGTATGCCAATACTCAATTTGAGGTATATGCATTAACATGGTAGGAGTCCAAAGTGAGAGAATGAGCCCAAGATATTGTTCATGATTTGTCTACATGGCAAGAGTTTCTAGCACTAATGGAAGTGAGGTATGTGACACCTACCTATCATTAAGAAGTTCTCAAGAAGGTGCACATGCTTCACAAAAAACCAAAAGTGTTGAAGAGTATTATGATGAGTTCAAAAGTCTGAGAATGAAGTTTATGCTTGATGAACCAATGTTGAACTTGGTTATATGGTTTGTCACCAACATGAAGCAAGACATCTCAAAGCCGAAGTGACTCAAACACAATGCTAGCTTAGAGAAAGCCTATCATGATTCTACCAAGGTAGAGATTGACTTGAAAGATGAGAAATCATTCAAAGCCAAGGGTACTACAACTTCCTCACGGAACAAGAGCAATGACAAGTGGAAGTCATCTACCACTTTAGAATACACAAAGGGTAGTGGTCAAGCTACTGAAACAAAGATTGACAAGCCAAAGTGGAATGACAAGACTAAGGAAGGTAACCACTCAAAACCTAACTTTCCTCATCCTTCTACTATTCAATGCTTTAGATGTCAAAGAAGGGGACACATTGCTAGTGAGTGCCCCAACCAAAGGACAATTGTGGCTTACAAAGATGGGTACCATACCAAAGAAGATGAAGAGTGTGGTGAAGATAGTGGAGATGATAAACCCAAAGGTGATGATGATGAAGCACCTTTGAATGATGATGATGAGAGAATAGAAGAGAGGCCAAACTTTTCTTGTCTATTTAATACAAAGGTTCCTCTAGAGTGTGATGATGATGAGCTATTGCCCATGAACATGAACTTGTCTTGTGTTGTGAGGTGAATCATGGGAGCTATTACAAAAGAGGAGCTTGATCAACGGGAAAACTTGTTTCATGCTAGATGCAAGATCCTAGACAAGATTTGTGCCTTGATTATTGATAGTGGGATTTGTACGAATGTTGTGAGCAACAATTTGATGAAACGAATGCAACTTCCTACCATGAAGCATCCTAATCCTTACAAGCTCTAATGGCTCAATGAAAGCGGTGAAATGAAGGTTCTCAAGCAAGTAAGTATCAAATTTAGCATTGGTAAATATCAAGATGATGTTCTTTGTGATATTATACCTATGTTAGCATGACATATCTTTCTTTGATGACCTTGGTAATTTTATATGGATGTTGTACACCAAGGGAGAACAAACAAGTATTCATTTGTATTTGGTGGTAGAAAGTTCTCTCTTTCACCCTTAACTCCCTACCAAGTGAGTGAATATTACTGTATTATGAAGAAACTCTGGTATAAAATGAGAACGGTTGAGGATGTTAGTGAAAGCTCCATATGTGTGCAAAAAAGGGGAGAAGGATTGGCTAAAAGGAAGAAAACGATGTGTATGATATCCAAGCCAGGCAAATTTTTGAAAGGTATTGATGTGGAATTCTTTCAAGTGTACCTTATTAAAACGGATTTATTATTGCATTCTAACAAAGATACAAGCACTTTGCCTAGTATTGTGTCTTCTCTTTTTCAGGAATATGAGGGTTTATTTTCCGAGGAGATGCCTAATGGATTGTCACCCTTAAGGGGTATTGAGCACCAAATTGATTTGGTGCCCGAATCTCAAATTCCAAACCGTCTGGCATATAGAAGCAATCCAGAAGAGACTAAAGAGTTACAAAAGCAAATTGATGAACTGCTTGAAAAGTGACTTGTCAAAGAAAGTCTTAGTCCTTGTGTCATATTGTTGATCCTTGTTCCCAAAAAGGATGGCAGTTGGAGGATGTGTATTGATTGTAGAGCCATTAATAAAATAATGATGAAGTATCGACATCCTATCTCTAGGATTGATGACATATAGGATGAGCTTTGTGGCTCAAGTGTATATTTTAAGATTGACCTTTGAAGTGGATATCACCAAATTTCAATCAACCAGGGGGGTGAATGGAAAATGGCCTTCAAAACAAAGTTTGGTTTGTACGAGTGGCTAGTTATGCATTTTTTCTTGACTAATACCCCTAGGACTTTCATGAGGTTAATGAACCATGTGTTTAAGCCCTTCATCAACAAGTTTGTAGTCATTTATTTTGACGACATACTTGTCTATAGTAGAACCATTGAGGAACATGTTGGCCATTTGAGGCAAGTATTTGTTGTTCTACTAAATGAGAGGCTCTATGCAAATCCCAAAAAGTGTTTGTTTTGTGTTGATAAGGTGGTATTCTTGGGGTTCGTGGTGAGTGTTATTGGTGTAGAGGTGGATGAGAAAATAGTAGACTCCATTAGATCTTGGCCAACTCCTCCAAATGCAACTAAAATGAGGAGTTTCTATGGGTTTGCAAGTTTCTATCGACGCTTTGTGAAAGGCTTTAGCACTATTGCTTCCCCTCAAACTGAACTGATAAAAAAGGACACACCCTTTAATTGAGGAGATTTTAAAGAGAAGTCCTTTCAAGAGTTGAAGTCTATGTTGAACACTTCTCCTTTGCAATAATTGCCCGACTTTGATAAAGCCTTTGAAATTGAGTGTGATGCTTCGGGTGTTGGAATTAGTGGAGTGTTGATGCAATAAAGGAAAACTTTGGCCTACTTTAGTGAAAATCTAAAAGGGTCCTCATTGAACTACTCAACATATGATAAGGAGTTGTATGCATTTGTGTGTGCGTTTACTCATTGGTAACACTATCTATGGCCCAAAGAGTTTGTGATAAGGAAGGATCATGAGTCCTTGAAGCATCTAAAGATCCAATCAAATTTGAACAAGTGCCACGCTAAGTGGGTGGAGTTTATCAAAATATTTCCTTATGTGATCCACTATAAGAAAGGGAAAGAAAACATGGTTGTTGATGCATTGTCTAGAAGGTTTATATTGGTTAACACCTTGACTTCTAGAATGATGAGGTTTGAAAGCCTAAAGGACTTATACTCTAAGGACTCCAACTTCAAGGAAGTTTATGATGAACGTGGTCAAGGGAAGTGTGTGGAACATTTCCTAATGATTGATGGGTATTTGTTCAAGGATGGCAAAGTGTGTGTACCTATGAGTTCGTGGAGGGAGCTTTTCCTCAAAGAAGCTGATAGTTGTGGAATGATGGGAGACTTTGGTGTAAACAAAACACTTGACATTCTCATGGAATAATTCTATTGCCCAGGGATGAAGCATGATGTGGAGAAGCTATGTGTACAATGCCTCGAATGCAAGCAAGCCAAGTTCAAGACTTGGCCCCAAGGTATGTACACTCCTCTTCCCACCCCTCTTGGTCCTTGGATGGACATTTCAATGGATATTGTGTTGGGACTTCCAAGAACCAAAAGAGGGAATGATAGTATCTTTATGGTAATGGATAGGTTCTCTAAAATGCCTTTCATGCCATAAATGCGATGATGCATCTCATGTGGTATCTTTGTTTGTGATTCATATGCTTAAATTGTATGGAGTACCTCACATTATTGTTAGTGATAGGGACTCCAAGTTTCATTGTAATTTTTGGAAGAGTCTATGGGCTACACTTGGTACCAAACTCATGTTCTCTGCTGCTTGTCATTCTCAAATGGATAGTCAAACTAAAGTAGTCAATAGGACCCTTGGTATCATGCTTCGTTGTATGATTAGAGGATCCGAAGTTCTTAAGAGGACCGTTTACCTTTGAGTGAATTTGAATACAATTTGTCTCTTCATTCCTCTATTGGCTTGACTCCATTTGAAGTATGTTATGGGTTCAACACATTGATTCCATTATCCTTAAACCTTTGTCTTGTGAGCTTAGATGCAAAGCAAAGGGCAAGGGAGATGGTAAAGATTCACACCAAGGTGAGGGAAGCCATGGAAAAGAATAACTCCAAGGTGGCTCTCCGCCAAAGTCATCGTAGAAAGAAAGTGATTTTTCAACCCAATGATTGGGTTTGGGTCCACTTTTGGAAGGAATGATTCCCACAACTTTGCAAAGAAAAGTTGAGTCTAAGGGGTGATGGCCCATTTAAAGTGCTTGAAAGGATCAATGACAATGGCTACAAGATCGATCTTCCATGGGAGTATAATGTTCATAATGTTTTCAATGTAAGTGATCTATCTTCTTGTGTTATAGGATTCAAGGACAAATCCTTTTCAAGAAGGGCAGGATGATACGATATCACCCGGAACATCCCCTACAAGGCCATTCAATAGGACCCAAGCTAAAGAACTCCAAATCTTACAAGATCTATTCATGAAAAAAGAGGCTTTGGAGACCATTGAGGAGCGTCAATCAAGGATCTACAAGTTATTGATGATCGCGTGGGAAGAAGAAGCTACCAGTGATTCTGGCTAGAGGTTTTTCCCATGGTGCGACACTCAAAACCATTGGTGCATTTGGTACAGTAACTTCGCACACCCTGTATAACCCAGGGTGCATTGGGCACTTTGCCTTATACGCCTGGCACATCTGCTCACACCAAACCCATCATGGGCCGAGTTTAGAGTCTTCTAAGGTCACTTTTAGGCCTTTAATTGTACAGGGAAAACACTATAAATACATGCCTTAGTCATTTTCATTGCTTAAATTTTGATAAATATTGAATTTCTTTGAAATCTTCTAGTTGCTATTGGTAGCTTATAGTTTTGGGTGGATTCCCAATCTAGTTCTCTAGTTGTAGAAATCTATTGGGTGGATTCATAATAGTCTATTAGGTGGATTCCTAGTAGGTAATTGAGTGATTAAGGGTGGATTTCGTTGTTTGCTTGTTAACTTCTTTGCTTGATTAATCGTATAGAGTCATCCATTTGTGGATTCATTTATTTGTCTCTATTTTTTGATTGATGAATTATTGTTGGTTGATTGGGTTAAATTGGGAGGTGAAGGTATAAAGTCCTTTGTTGCCCATAAACTTGATAAATTAGCTTTGATTCACATATCTTTTATTTATTTCAATTTCGATTTTTGATTTTGATTAGTCTCCCTAATCGAGATCTTATCAGCCGTGAGTCAAACCATCTGGTCTCTGGCACTCATATCTCACCCACTGATTGTTCAAACACCTAGATACGAACCTAAAATAGTCCTCTTCATCCCACTGCACAAGTAACGTTGTCTCAAGTCATAGTACATTTTTGCTGCCCCCGAATGGGTAGAATATCCATAACACTGGGCCTCCTCCATAGTCAACCCAATGAAAACTCCAACTCTATAAACACAAACACGACCCTCAATCCTCCAAACACCCTCCAGATCTGAGTTCACCTTCTAGATTCACCACTCAGCACCTTATCCCAAATTATCCTCAACTTTGCATCCTAGAACTGCTGAGCCCAAACCTACTCCGACCAATAAAACCAAGCCTCCACATAAGCAAGAATCTGCTCGGCTTAGAATTATCAAGTTAAACCAACATGTTGGCTATGTATCGGATGGCTGAAGCCAAAGGTCACTCCTCTGCCAATAGAAAAGCCAAGTTCCCCATACTCATCAACTTTTGGCTCAAAGTATCTACCATGCTACATCAACACACAATCCACCAACCCTGTAAGCATTCAATATACGATAGACCCCTAGCCCTGAACTAGCAGATTCAGTACTTGATCTGAGATCACTAATTCCTCGAGCTTCAGAAATCTTGCCTCACACTTGTCTGACCACTAGTATGGAATATATTCTTAGTCAATCCAGTTAATTGTGCTGCAACTGAAGGAAACCTCTCACCAACCATCAGAAGTAACCCCCTAACCCATAAAGTTTGAAGCCCAACTTTCCACGCTGCTCACACTCCTCCCTACTTCTTGAGTAGGCTGAGATGTCGTCGATGAACACAAGGACAACCAAATCCTAACAGGTTCTCAAATCCACAAATGTTTCTGGGGCATTAGACTAACCAAAAGACATAGCTAGGAACTAATAGTCGGTGGAACAAGTCTTAAAGGTAGTCTTTGGAATGCCTGCCGCCCTGATCCTCCATAGGTGGTAACCTGACCTCAGCTTAATCTTTTGAAAACCTTGTAGCACCCTACAACTGGTAAAACAAAACTTTTAATACGCGGTATCGAAAACCTATTCCTTAATAGTCACCTTATTTAGTTGGCCAAAGTTGATACCCATACGCAAGGAGTCGTCTTCTTTCTTTAAAAACCAAACAAAAGCACCTCATTGAGATACACTAGGCCAGATAAACCCCCTTCCTTAGAAGACTCTGAAGATGCCCCTCTATCCCTCCCAAATCTATTTGTGTCATCAGATATGCCAAAATAGGAATGGGTTGAGTATCTGCCTTAATCATCAATGTCAAAGTCAAAATCACGACTAGGTGGAAACGAGGAAGAACAGTAGGAAACACACTGAATGCTCTCTAACCATAGGAACTAACATGAAAGGAGAAATATCAACACTAGCATCACGAACATAAGCAATACAATTCAAACACCCTTTAGGCTACCAACCATCACGCCCTCAGGGATGACAAAACTCCCCTCTGCACATAGCTACCAGGACCCTTCCATACAAATTGAGGGATACCTGGCATAGGTAAGGTAACCGTCTTGATATAACTACCTAAGACAGCTAGATATTAGAATAACCAATACAAGACTAGAACAACCTCAAAATTCTTCAATTAGTATAACAAGGTCTACCCACGCGTCATATCCCCAAGGCAGTCAACCCCTTCACCAAGGTTGATGTACTAAATCCATTACTAAAAGAACTTCCTATAGGGAGCTACATGCAAAAGCACCAACATGACTCATATAGAAACCCAGATGAGAAACAATAGAAGAAGATATATATACACGAACATGCAGACCGCATATCAAGCAATGCAAAAGTTGACTAATGACAATAGAGATCATACATGTTATGATGGCACCTGTTGTCTCCACCAATGGCCTACCAGGAAAGGCATATAGTTGTCCGTGTCCACCACCGGACTTAGTACATGCACGATCACCTCTTCTGCCCGGCTGAGCACCTCCACCAGCACTCTAACTACCCTGAGCACCCTCTTTGGCTAGTGGCGTCGCTGCTCATAGAGGATGAGCAGTTCATTTTGAAGGCTCGATCATCCCATGCCGGGGACATTCTCTAGAAAAGTGACAAACCTTCCCACAATCATATTAAACCTGAGTTGCTTTGCCCTGATATGAAGTATTGCCGACCTAAAACAGCCACCACAGCTTGAAGACTCAGAATAAGAAACCCGCGAAGACTGACTGAAGCTCTATCCACTCTATCTAAGTTGGCTTCCACAAGAAAGCTAAAGTGCGGCATGTACGGGCCTGCTAGCTAAAAGTTGTGATGTTGACCCTTTCTAGAGAATCTTCTACCTCAGTACTGAGAACCCCTGAAACTTCCCTAGCAGTGATGCCTCTTATTGTTGCCTCCATAGCCTCATAACATAACCCCTCTACAATCCATGAGTTATCAACCACCTAAAAAGAAGTAGTCACAACCATCACTAAGTGCTCTATCGCCAAATGGAGTGGTGAAATCAGCCCTCTGACAAATCTTTACACTTTCTCATACTCTGTTGGCATAGTCAGTGTAGCACGACTAGTCAACTCATGAATCCTTGCCTCTTACTATGAAACAAACAAAGAACCCTACTGATGATCTGCAAAATCATCCCTAACCATAGTACCGCTAAAAGTACCGGTCCCTGACCTTGCTTGTGACACACCCTCAAGAACACTCGGAGTCCTAGTCATGGTGTCCTAAAAAATTTTGTAGCCACAAATCCTACCAAAGGATGGTTGGCCTCAAATCCTCTAGCTAAACTGGTATATCGTCAATCCCTATCTTTGGTGTTGGTGAAAGTGTTGTAGCAACAAGCATAAGAGCCTCGTCCTCACCCACTGTTGTAATCATCTTAACCATTTGGGAAGGTATGGAACAAATAAAGTTTAGTAGTTAATAGAGTTAAGAACGCACAATAAAAAATAAAAAAGATGGAATTTTCATAGGAATGCCTTATAGGCTCCCACATATATGATACAGATGTTATCGTACCTATCTGCGAGACCTTACAAGACACATGCTCTTGTACCAACTACAACAGTGAACCTAGGTTCTGATATCAAGCTATCATGACCGAAAAACTCAAGTCATTATTGCACCTAGAATAATGCACCATTAGGTAAGCCAAACCCATAACCTTGAATGACAACCAACGAGCTAATAAGAGAAAAGTATAAGAAAGGTATAGCAATACTGAATAGTGGGGCTTATAAAGGGAATACGCAAAATATAATATTTATATATATATATGTGTGTGTGTATATATATATAGGGAGGAAAAGGAATAAAATATACAAAAGATCTCCCAAGACCTGGTATCAGTCAGTACCAGAGTCGCTATAACATAAGAAGTATTAGTGGCACGACCCAACTATGAGGATCCTACGGGAACCTAGTATAATCTATATAAATAGAAGAACCCTGAACCACCCAACCATAAACATATGGAAGTCATTAAAATAAATTTTGCCAAACCATTATATTAATAAAAAAATCTTACAAAAGTTTTTACAATATAATAAAGGAACAATATCTTTCCAAGGACCTAGTCTAGACATGTACAAGAGTGTCTAATACAATGAAGGAAAATACAAAAGACACAGCTCCCACCGTAGGAATAAGATGAACAGAATTTGTTGATGAATACTCGCCACTTCACACAACAATATCAATTGGTCCTGCAGTATCACTACACCCCAAAAAGGATGTAGCAAGAGTAGAATCAATACAACCATATGTACTGGTAGGTATCATTGGCCGACAAGGATTAGATCATGAAACACCACATAAAGTCAACAAGATAAACATGAAAACTAACAATTAAATACACACCACTTTCACCCTTTTCTGCTAAGTTCCTACGTCATTCATTAATCCACTTCAATTCACAACAATTGAATTAATCTTCTAAGATCTGATTAACCTTAGCAGTTATGTCTAACCCCTTTAACATAGTTACAAGGATAAGTTTAACACATTTTGGCCTTTCCATTTAGGAAATCAACAATTATTCACATATACATATCAAGTATAGCCACCAACGGTCTAAAAGTAACCCATAGAAATAAAATAACACAGTCAAGTGCATTGTATATAGTAACAGTCATCAAATAAACCAACCAAGACAAATCAGACACTAATATGTATCAAATCACACAAAATACTCAGATCAGATGCAATCACCAAACAGTATGGGCCATTGGATCTCATGCCCACTCGATCCCCCAAGCATATGGTCTCTATAACTCAAAAATCTAAATATCACATCAAGCCTCACTAGCTAACTCTTGCACCACTCAAGTAACCTTAGTCTAATCTCTCAGTATCGATAACATAAATATAAATGTGTACACACATGCTAAAGAGTCTTTTTTCTACCCAACTAGTCATGACCTGCAGGGGACACACTAGGGTTCATGTACCCACTGGAACAATTTCCTATTGGTGCAATATCAATCCATACCGGCTTGTGGTACACGATACTAAATAAGTAACAATATCAACCTGTACTAGCATGGTACCCGATCCCAGACTAAAGAACAGTATCAACCTGTACTAGTATGGTACCCAATCCCTGAATAAGTAATAGTGTCAACCTATACCGGCGTGGTACCCAATCCAGGGAAAATGTAACAATATCAACATGTACTTACATGGTACCCAATCCCAGAATAAGTAACAGTATAAATGAACCTATGGTTCTCAACCTTATCTCTCAGGATTACACAGTGCACTAAGTCACATGTACACTTATTCATCCAGGTCATTAATCAGTTCATGTATACCTAGATTATTCATTCAAGCACAATACAAAAACACTCATCATTCAAATTAATTATCAATTTAGGATCAATAGAGTATACCAAAATGCAAGTACACATATTTTCTAGACACTCAGTTAATTTCAATGTTCACCATTTCATGTAAACAACTAATATCCACCAACACAAAAAATCAAAAGTATGCTCGAAGGACAATAAACAGCTTATAATACAGACCTTATCAAACTATATTCATTGAATTCAAGTATATCCAAAGACCAATAAATCAAGTATTCATTTCAGAAGTGTACATTCCATAAAACTTGAGTCTATACTCTAATTATATAATTATATATTCATCCCTAACTACAGCCCCGTTAACTCCTCAAACTTTCCACACTTAATCCTCTATTGCGATTAGACCGCACATTAATATTCCACATATGATAGTAACCTTAGTTTAATCATCTTACAATATGTTATGTTATAGTATCTAACCAAGTCTTTCTATAACCTTTATGGTAGAACATCGTTTCAATTATTTATCGATCAAGTTCTAACCTTAGCCATACTTTCTTCTTTGAGATGATTCTCATTTAAAACACCATTCCACTCCACACTCAGAAGTTACAACAATTAGTTTAGTAATTCAAGAACCTTAAGCGAATTATGTAAGGTCTAACACAATTTCACATAAATTACCAAGTAGTAACACAACAAACAAGAATACATGTTTAAATGTTTGATTTTGTCGCAATTCTATTTCATATCTCATATTTTCTTTCGGCTTCAACTGCCACAATGAATATATATCTCTTCCTCATACACCACATGTCTTAAATCTTAATTCACATTCACATCAAGTTACATAAAACGTAAATATGTCTACTTTCAATGATTATAGTCATATCAATTTATTATAACAAAAGGCCATCCAGACTCCATGCCTAAAGGCCTAATCATGCATTCTCCCATAGATTCTACATGGTGCATACATTTAGCTAATCTAAGTCTACTACTCATAAACTATAAACTACCTCATCCAATGATCTTGCAACAAGAAAGCCACAACATGGTTGTTCCTTCTCTTCCTTCATGCCTCAGAATATACAATCATCTAATAAACAAGCAATTATAAGAGTAATTAATCAATTACTCTTCAAATAAACCCTTTGGGAATTAAAAACCCACTAATTCTTCCCTTATTCATGGTCTATAACATTACCCAATGGTCAATTAACCATTAACTAGTTCTATCATACTCACCTTATCTCCATTAATGGAGTTCTAATGCTAAATGTCCCATCTTTATTCACTCAAGGTTCCCAACAACCAAAATTCATGTTTTAGAATAATTAATTCATGCTAGGAAGTGTTAGTTTCCAATCTAGAAGTAATTCTAGGTGATATTACCCCAACCCATAGATTTTCCCCACAATCTCATGAACCTAGGGTTCTAACCCACAATTCCACCATTAAAGATTATTCTAATGATTCTAAGTTTCTATTGGGTTAATAGAAGATGAAGTTGATGGAAGAACTTACCTCAACAAAGAATTTTCATCCTAACCATGGGAAAATCGCCCCTGTAAGATTTTAGAATGAGGTTTCGGAGTTATGGGACATAAACAACTGAAAAATGCATTTAATAGGTATATGTCTTGCATCACTCATCACCATAATCTATTTTCTTTCTACAGTAGATCACTATTATGAAAGCCAGTTCGCTATGGCAAGCCCCGCTTCCCAACAGAGTCATCCTTTAGTAAAATTGCCATAACTTTTCTAATTTGGAAATTAAATAACAAACGATTTGTGGAGTTAGAAAGAAGACTTGAAGACCTTTAATATTGTAGGTCTTGTGCCTCGTAACTCTTTATATTATAGGAAGAGTGATTGTTTGAAGTTGACCCTAGTAAAAACTTATGTCAAAACTCAACCGGTAAGAATGTTTTCAACTCAACTTTGAGCTAGGGGTTTTGTATAACCTTAAATCATATCTAATGCACTCAACACTAAGGGATTGGACCTTGCACTCCCGCACTAAGGGATTGTCCCTAAAACCTCTGAAAATTAAGATCTTATCCGTTTACCGGAATTATTTTAAGTAATGATGGAACAAGTTGTTACATTAGATATAAATTTACCATTCATTGTCCCCAAATGGGCATTGGGTGAAGATCAGAGGAATGAGGTCTGAATTGAAAGGACATTACTCTTAGGGTCACTTATAATGTACCTTGTCTGACTTAAGTTCAGGGAATCTATCCCATCTTTCATCACGATGGGCCATATCTCGCTATAGTGAGTTGTTATGGCAAGAACTGACTTGCTACGATGGCTTATCATGGCGAGAGTATGTCCACTACGGTGAGTGCAAAAATGAATGTCAAAAACTCACCCAAAACTCTCCATTTCACAACACAACCTTGGTTCCTAGACATAAAGTACTAAACCCAACACGGTAATCACCATAATAGGAGTTTTATTAACCCGATTACCATCTCGAAACTTCCTATGGAATACAATATCTATCAACTATCCCTAAAAACTCATCACCATGAATGATCACACCATAATCAACAATTCAACCATAAACCACACAACACCATATTTCCATTGTAAACTGCCCTAACATGAGATTTTATCAACTCTCATCTAAGGGAAAATTCTATCTGAGTACCTACACCCTAACCAATGTTATAACATATACAACACCACAAATAACTACACCATGTTCTCCCCCTCATACACCCATGTTATGTCTTTTTTTCACACCTTGATGGTCACCGCACAAGAATAAATCATCTAAAGTACAAACACTAACAAACACACAACTATGAGTTTTACTAACACCTAAATTCTCCATCACCACTCACATTAGCCACTTGTCGACCTTTCCTTACTCAAACTATTCCCAGTATATATATATATATATATATATATATATATATATATATATATATAACAATTAGTAGCTACAATGCTTCCACTCATTTACATAGACCACAAGAAATAATTTTCCACAGAATTAACACACCTTTCAAGAATACACAGAAATTGGTTAATTATAACCATGAATCTTTTAACCAATCATGTTATTATGCTAGGTTGTAGTTACATTATAGGTGACTCTCTAATATAATCCAATTTTATGTTTTTTTCACATAAAGGATCTATAATAGTTTGCCAAGATAGTTCACTAGAATATACACACCGCAATCACATGCTAACTAAGGTATTATCCAACCATAACAACAATCCCAATCATGAACAATTATCAACACAGACATCAGCACATACAACGAAATAACTATTCAACTAAATCAACAGTACAGTCAATTATATAGAGTTTATAATTAGAGAACATAAATCATACCTGGTATCATTATAACCTCCACTCTAAAACCAGAGTCATAACATCACAATGACAAGTAGTTCAATAAGTTTAACAAGTCAAAAAACCATAACCAATAGTGCCATACACAACCACGTAAGCAATAATAGTATGAACCACCTCACAAACAACCACAAAAATAGTAGTCAAAGCATAACTCAAACTTTTTTATCTCAATATCCTATAATCTAAACACAAAAGGAATTTTCAATCGATAATTCAAGAAACACTTACTATGGACACTTCATGGAAATCAATACTTATACTTTATCATAACTCTCACTGTCCTATACTAATTGAAATTGGCTAGATACCAATTAGGTTCATCCATATGCCAATTGGAATCGACTAGACATCTTTTGAATTTATTCAAATACCAACTATCTGCATCGAGATACCAATTAGAATTGGCTAAATACCAATTAAACTAAACTCAGGGAGACAATAGACTGGGACAACATGATAGGGAAGGAGAATTTTGTGCTTATTTCACTCTGAAACTTGACCAGACACAACTCACAAAGAAGCTTTTGGAAAAGCTTTGTACATATCCAGGGAAACAGGAGACCAACAAAACGAAACCCCAACAGGGAAAATACAGCAAACCAGCAGATAAGCCAAACATATAGTTAGAGGATCCATCTTGAGACAACAACTTACAGACTCTGTCCTCTTAAAAATTCAAAGGAAACCTCAGGTGGACAAAACTCATAATAAACATGAATCATTTCTTTTATTTAACCATGGATCGCTTTGAAGAGATTAACATGAAAGAAGAATAAAATAAAGTTATGAGTCAGTACATGACCCCCATAGATACAATCAACTGGTTCATTCAACACTGAAATAATGAAATCTTTGTTGATCAAAGTTGCTAAAATGCCCAAAAAACAATCATACTCGGACAATATTGAATTTGCCACGTACTGATCAAACATCATTGATAAACAAAGAAAAACAGAGTCAGTTTGATTCATACTTGGGTCATTTGATTGGAAAACCTGCTCAAACAAATTCAAAACCATCGCATTTGAGTCCTAGGTGTTCATAGTAAGGACTTTCATAGATGAAATACATATCATAAAGAGGATATACTTTATCTCTAGTCCTACGTTTGAGAATAAACAAGTAAGGGAGAGAAACACTCTTCCATAAGTTTTACTTGATATCAAGAATCAAGAAAACCTTCACGGAAAATTTCTTTCACCTCTACACGAAGCAACGCTGGCAAAGAACACAAACAGTAGTGAAAAACAACAAGCAATATCAGCTGAAAATTTTGGCAATTTCTGAACTTCACACAACACCTCTGAAATAGATAGAGTAAATTCTAATGTTTCACTTTTAATTTCAAACACATAGTATCAAACAAAATTAGCAACACAACAAATATTATCAAACAAAATCATCAACACATAACAAATGTATAATATCAAACAAAATCAGCAACACAATAAATATTATCAAACAAAATCAGCAACACACAACAAATGCATAATATCAAACAAAATCAGCCTAAAACAAACATGAGTATTTATATGAACACAAACTCGACATATTCCTTAAAAGAAAATGAAAGGGTGAAGCGTTTACCTTCTTTGGTGCAACAAACTGGAATGGACGAGCTACGTCAGAAACTTCTTCACCACCGAAGTTCAGTTTCGACTGGTCGGAGAATAAAATCTGGTGTCTTTTTTATCTGAAACTTCTTGGTTACATGGAATTAGAGGAATGCTACTCCAGAATCCCCAATTTCACCCCAAAAGGCCAACTACTCAACTCAATAGAAGAGGGGGTTTATATAGAAGAATTTCTGGGTGGAAAAAAGAGGTTTTTTTTGGGGATTTCCTTTGAGGAAATTTGAATTTAAAACTGGAATTTCTTGAAGGAAAAGGGATAGAAGCCATGTATTGTACTACTTAGTACAAATTTGAGCGATTTGGGGCTGATTTCTTGGATGTGAACGTTAGATGAGGCCAACTGTCCTCTTTCTAGAACCTTCTGGGTCTTGACAGCTCATCAATTAGATGGAGACAGAGGGATTGGATGAGGTTTTGACGGATTTGAAGTCGTTTGCTAGTGATTTGAGCTGAGTTTGATGGAGGATTTTGGTTGTCTGTGTACTGGGTTTGAGAAAGAGATGAAAAGAGAGAGGGAGAGGGAGTATAAGGATAAGGGGTTGTTTGTCTTTTCATTTGAGGATGAAGGGGAAAGAAGAGGATATAAGGGTGACGTTGGTGTTGGGCTCAGACGGGTCGGGCGAGTGGGTATAGGCGGGTTTTGGGTGAGGTTTGGCCCAACAGGGGATGATACAAAGCTGGTGAGGGGCCATCTAAAATATGGCCACATTAGCAAAAATGTGGCCATTTTAAATTTAAGGAACAACCAAATTGAGGGGAAAAGAGTGAAAAATTGGCTAAAATTTAAATAATTTAAAGATATAGGCTAGAATAGGAATAAATGTGAATTAATTATAATTAATCTCGAGCTTTAATAAGTTCAAAAAATCAAAATAATTATTGTATTAAACATAGAATTACCTCTTTTATAATTATGAAATTAATTTATTCAATTAAGCTCTCGTTCGAATTAATTTGAAGGAAAATCAAACGTTTAATCTTTTAAAAGGATTTTCTTACAAAATCAAACTCTAAAATAGTTCTTTAAGTAAACTTATATAAATTCCATACAATTAAACATGAAATATATACATTATTACTCAGAACTATTAAAAAGCTTATTTGAAAAATATTTTATCCCTTTTTACAAAAGAATTATTCCAAAATTGTTCTAAATCTAGAAAAGGCTAAAGATTAATTCGTAATGTGGCGGATAAAAATTAGGTGTCAACAACTGCCTCTCCTTTTGGATAGGGTGAGTGTAATAAACCCTGGGCAAAGGGAATTGATGTTCTCAATTTTATCCGAGCACAGATTCATCTTCAGGAAGCGGTTGGCTCTAGCATGAAGTTCAAGGAATCATGGCCGAACTCAAGTATCAAGTTTCCTACATATCTCAAGTTACATAAGAATTCAGGATACTTATAGTTCAAAAATTCTTGACTTTATGCACGATTTTGAAAGAATTCCAAACTATTTTGCTTTCAAAATATAGAGAGACCGGAACGCAGGAGAGTAAGGGGATTGGGGGGGAGTTTGGAATGCAACCGAGTTTTCAATATAGAGCCCACCTACATATCCCAAGACTTTGGGAATCAGGCTGCTTTTAGTTTTACTCAATCGGTGAAAAAGGTAATCTTTATATTAAGATAACCTTTGGCTCGGGATGAGTGATGAATAAGTTGAGCTATAAAAACAAGGCTTGTAACCTCTCAACTATGAATGTGGCATGCTTGACACCCATAAATAAGATCTTACTTGGACATAATATCCAATGCCCGAGGTGTATCATCACCCGGATTTGAAAAGACAGAATATTGCGTCCAGTGTGAGTTCAAAAAAATACTGTGGATGCGAAACTTAGACCCAAAGATAGGAAAAACCCATATGCCTTCTGCCAGGGGTGTGGTTTGATGGCGGTGGTAGTTGTTCCTCAGCTCACGTCCAAAGAGTTTGGTAGTCCTCTTCGGACTATGTCCCAGTTTGCTGCTAAGAAAAAGTTCCACGTTGTGATGCATCCTTTTTGGTGTATTCTGCACCTGTGGTTTTGCTTTAAGAATTTCATCCTTCTCGGATGCTCTCGACAATATCTCAAAACAAAATTGTTAGTAGTAATATAATTCCACTTGGATATATAGTTTAATGGCCATACCTCATCCTTGGGTTATGTCCGAATCTTAGGTTGTGACATTTTTTTGATGTGCTTTGCACCTGTTTTTCTAATTTGAGATTTTTATCCTCTCGGATGTTCTCGACAATACTTTTAAACAAAATGGTCAGTAGTAAGTAGCTCGATAAAGAGAGAGAGCGTTGTACCTCATTTTTTCGTGTTTGTTGCTTTCTTGAAGAAGATGTCATCATTTCCCATCTCTGTCTTAGGAAATAGCATTTTCCATGATGGTTAAACATATTAGCCTTCTTGGCTATCAGATTGAATTTCCTGATGCGCATTCCCATTGTTGTGAATTAACACTTTGCGCATTCCCGTTATTGTACCTTAGAAGTACTAAATTTTTGCATTCCCATTGTTGCGACTTAAACACTTTGTACATTCCCGTTGTTGCGGCTTAGAAGTGCTAGATTTGCGCATTCCCATTATTGCAACTTAAACACTTTGCACATTCCCGTTGCTGCGGCTTAGAAGTGCTAGATTTGTGCATTCCCGTTGTTGCGACTTAAACACTTTGCGCATTCTCGTTATTGCGACTTATAAGTGTTGATAATTTGACTGTAACGAGGTAGTTGAATGTGGTGATCTTTGAATATGATGACTTTCATAGTCATTGTGATGGTGACGGTCTTCTTGACCATTTATGGAATTCTCTTGAATTTGATAGCCTTTTTGGCTATTGGTAGCGGTCTTTTGCATATTCCTTCGGGGTGAATTTTGCGCATCATTTGTATCGATACGACTAACAGATATTTCCTGCATTGTAGGGCTTTGGGTAATCTAGCACATCATTTGACTTTGGATAGAGTCGGCTTACAAATGCTTTTAACTTGTCAACTTCTAGTAATCTTGCACATCATTCGACTTTGGATAGAGGCAGCTTACAGATGTTCTTCGAATTGCCAATTTTTTGGGTAATCCTGCACTTTTATCAGATCTTGGATGTGATGCGATTTACAAATTTCCCTTGATTTGCTAGCCTTCGGGTAGTCCTGCACAATATCAACGTGGATATGCCGTGGCTTATGGACATCCCTTGGATAATCAATTTTTGGTAGTCTTGCACTTTATCCAATTTAAGATAATATTGTGACTTACGCATTACCCTTAAACTATCAATCTTTAGGTGATCTTGCACACTATCCGGTTTCAGATATCACTGCATCTTACAGATAATTCTTAGTTTGTCAAGTTTCAAGCAATCTTGCACACTATCCGGTTTCAGACATCGCTGTGACTTATAGACAACCTTTGGCCTTTCAATTTGAGGAAATTCAGTTCATCGTCCGATTTGAATGGTGTCTTACAGACATTCCTTAGACTATATACTTTTGACCTCAATGGCAAGTGGTATTTGCTTATCGGGGGTGATAAAGCCTTTGCCATACGATCAAATATAGCTGCATTTTCTGGCGATCGACGCTTTCAAATAAGAGTGCATAAATATCCTCAATGTCAGACTCCTCCGTCTTACGCGATATCGGATATAAATATGCTGAATGCCAGATTTGGCATAATAAAGGAGCAGATATACCCTCAACATTAGACTCCTCTATCTTACGCGATATCGGATGTAAATATGTTGAATGTCAGACTTGGAAAAATAAATAATAATAATATCATCAATGTTAGACTCCTCCATCTTACGTGATATCAGATATAAATATGTTGAAGTCCATATTTGACATAATAATTGATGGTAATGATAATGATGATAATGATATCCTCAATGTTAGACTCCACCGTCTCATGCGATCTCAGATATAAGCATGCGGAGGGTCAATCCTGTGCAGCAAGTGCGACCTAGGAACGCCTATAAATGTCATCCTCGTTTAAACCAGCTAGTAGAGGGAAATAGTCTTCGCAGGGGATGTGAATCTACGGTATTGAATGATAATGTGGATGATCATGCAATGGTCTTCTTGACATGGTCCTCACAACATGTAAATATGATGGCCCTCGTAGCATGGTCCTCTCGACATACAGATATGATGGCCCTCGTGGCATGGTCCTCTCGACATGTAGATATGATGGCCCTCGGGGCATGGTCCTCTCGACATGCAGATATGATGGCCCTCGTTGCATGGTCCTCTCGACATGCAGATATGATGGCCCACATGACATGGTCCTCTCGACATGTAGATATGATAGCCCTCGTGGCATGGTTCCTGCGATATAATGACATACAATACAATGCAACATAATATAATATGATGCAATACGGTATGACATAATATGATGCAACATAATGCTTATGCCATATAATGCAGTATGATGCAATGTGACATGGTGCAATATGAATGCAAAATGTGATTCAATGTAGTGCCATGTGATGCAATGGCCGATGGGAAAGTCATAGAAAACATCACCTCTGGTAGTCATGTCGACTCCTTTATGGGTACCTGTGCTTAAGGCAAAGGGTTAGTAGACACGGTGTCTCTTTAACTAGCGACTGCAGTCAAATTTGAAAAAATTTAAAGACGACATTTATGAACCTAATCAAAATAGACTTTTATTTGAAATGTGAATGAAATGGTTGTGTCCATTTCTGGGGACAGCCATAAATACTGTCTTTGAACATCGTCTGTTTGTTGTAATTTCTGACTTGTCGAGGATTGATAGAGAATGACGTCAAACTCTTGTTTGGTGTCCCAATTCAAAACTAACCAAAATATCCCTATCCATTTGGGGACTTGAGGACGTTCTAGGGACTTTTGCCATCTTTGGCTTCTTTCCACTGCTTTGGCTTTTCTCGCTAAATTTTGGGGTGTCAGGTCTCATTGCATTTCTTTGAACGCACTGGATAACCAGGCACTGCCTTCTAACATGCTTTTGGGGACAACCTGCATCCACAGAAAAATTGTTAGTTTTTTGCCGAAAGTGGTCTGTGTTGATCTCCTTCGATCTTTTTCTCCTTGCTTTTGTCTCTTCTAGATGCTTTCCACTCTTGGGTACTCATCGTCCTCAACTCCCCGGGTCATAGTAGAAGTAAGGCAAAGTCAAATTATAAAGGAGTAAAACTAATCTGTTGTAAAGATTTTTCAAACAAGTTCTTTGGAAAATAATGATTTTGAGAAAGGATAGTTTAAAAAAGTCTTTGCCCATCATGTCTGTGCTAGCTCAACGAATGTCCTTTACTCGAGGCTTTATCGTTTTCTGACATATTACTGGAGGACTCTGGAGATCCTTCACCATCCTAGCTGGGGAGTTGGAAATAATCGTTTGAGAAATTTGTCTTAGGTGGGGATTAATCCATCTCGGACTTGTTATAGCTGGGGATTTCTAAAGCCGACTATGATCTCTCAGTGCTGGGGAGCTTTTCGAAGTTTAATTTTGAACTCCAGGATTAAGCTTGGTGAAAATTTTGAGGTCTTCCTCAAAATTTCTGCCCTAGTTAGAGGTTATGTGATGAATCTCACTCCATTGGCAAGGGACTTGAGACTCTGTGGGAATTACGAGATTCTTTCTCAATATTTTTTTCGGTTACTCTTCGGCACATTCTGTATTCTTACTTGTTAGAGATGATATTTGCCTTCTGAATTTTCGAGATTCCTTTCTCGAAAATTTTGCCCCAATTTCCATTTTTTGGGTGATATGACTGAGCCGTTGTGGAACCTACATATCTCATTGAGGCAGGAATCAGGTCAAACGTAGTTCCCACTCTTGAAGTGGGAGAATGTTGAAAATAATTAAAGTGATGACCGAGGCCAACAAAGACCTCCTACGTATCTCATTCTTGAGAATTCAGGTCAGACGTAGTTCAAGATAGGAAAGGGAAAGATAGATTTTCCTTAGAGGTCGACCGAAGCCGACATAGGTCCCCTACGTATATCATTATCAGGAATTCAGGTCAAACATAGTTCGTACATGGAGGATAGGGAATTCTTAAGCTTTTACTAAGCATAAAACAACTACAATCAGAAAATGCGATTACAAGGAAAGAAATAGAAGGAAAAAAAATCGTCTTCAGGCGTAGTATCTCTTCGCAGCATTGGAGTTGATATAGGTTTGGGACATAATTGATCATCCATCTTGGACAAAATCAAAACTCCTCCTGATAACACTTTGTGGACGACATATGGTCCTTGCCAATTTGGTGCAAACTTTCCTTTGTCCCGTGGGAGGGAAGGATTGACTGTCTATTCCCTGGATTGAATTCTAGATTGACCAATAAATTTTGGGAGATGATGTTTGTACTCATTCTTGTCCTATTATTATAAGACCAGTCAAAGATATCGATGTATGGCTTGAGAAGATTGATATGTTCTTTCTTTTGTCCTTTTGACAAATGAACACCGATGCTGATTTCTTCAACTTGACCATCATTTCCCAGATTGACCACCTCAAACACTTTTAGGTGGGGCCTTTTAAGGACCATGATTTCTTCAACATACCCTTTAACATCATTATTGTCTAGCTTGGTTTGTTTGTTAAGCTCTTGACATGACACGACAGTGGAGGGTTTTATCTTATTGTTATTGAAACCAAAACAAAACAAGTTAGATGGTACCAAGTAAACACAAATAATTTTGAACAGTAAATGTTTTCAACATAAGGAGGCTTTCTTTGAAATTCAAAATATTTGCAACTATGGCTATAACCCGTATGAATTACGAGTTTGTGCCTTTTGGAAAGCGGTAAAATAGTATGAGGAAATGGAAAACATAAAGGATGTGTCGCAGAGCCTCATCCAGACCATCACCGATTTTTCATAAAGCAGAGTCTTTATCTACCCAGCCAAGTGGAGAGTCACGAGGAGAGTTGTGACCCAATTCTGTAGCTTTTCATCAGGCTTGGCATCCCTAACCGTGGCTGCTTCGCGGATAGCATCGCATTCCTTGAACAGATCTCCTATTCCATCCTCTAACCCATCGCTTGGGGAACCAATACGCACTGGTAATGACTAATAGGTGAAGTAACGGCATTGACAATCCTGACTGATTCTCTGCCTTGTCTTCATACTTTAAACCATGCTTGATGAGCTTTCCAGGGATGCTTATTGGCTCTGTCATACCATCAGAACTCTTGCCTAATCTGAGACCCGGTTCATATCCACTCACTAGTATCGCAGTTTCAAGCATTTTATAGATAGGTGGCATGCAAATTTGAGGAGCAAGATCTTCTCCCGTGGCATTGACAATCTCAACGGTGTAGAAATCGCTTCCTTTTAGGACTTCTTCAGTCACAGGGACACATCCATTAACGTATAAGGCCTTGTTGCGTATTAACCCTTCAAAGGGTAGCTCAACAATACTCAAAGTTGTTGTAGCTTTTTCTGGCATTTTCTGCTTTTTAGGGCTAATCGGCACTATTAACTTGCCCACAACCCATTCTGCATTGGCCTCTATCATGTTAATAGTGGCTCCTCCGTGATTTGGGAGTGGGTTATTATTAATATTTGGCGGTGTAGTTTGTAGTGTGACCACTGTTTGATCAATTAAATCCTGAATTTTGTGCCTTAGGTTGATGCAATCTTTGGTATCATGTCCGACTCCTCCGGAAGGATAAGCATAATGTCGGTCGTCCCTGAAGAAAAGAGAGTAAGAATAACCGAGTTTGGATTATATGGGCTGAATAAATCCAGCAGCTTTCAATCTCTCATATAACTGAGTTCTGGTTTCAGCTAACTGGGTGAAAGTCCGAGGAGCTTCCTTTTCCAAATTTGGACAAAGGAGATTGATATTAGCGGGAGGCGGAACCTGGCGATTATTCTGGTTCTCGGGAGCCTTTTTATGTACTTGGAAGTTTTGAGGAGGAGCTTGGTAAATAGGTTGCACATCTGGTTGTGGAACTTGGTATATGGGCTGCACGTTTGGTTGTGGAGCTTGGTATATGGGCTGAGTATAGAAGATTGGTTGAGGACTTTGTGGATCTAGGGGAGGAGTTGTTGGAACAAGTGACTTTTTATAGTTGTCTCCGAAGGGTTTTCGCAATCTCGGGATTCCCAACACCGTTAAAGGTCTCAAACTTGGGAATCTTAAATCCGTCTGGCAAGTCCATCTCTAGATGGATACAAAGATCATCGTAGTCATAGCCTTTCTCATAAGATGATCCCTGAAACTCTCTGATCCTAGCTATCTCTTCATTCATTTGAGCCATGTCATGATCACACTTTTCCTCTGTGGTCCTCAACTTTTTCTCTTTCTCCTCATAGTGGTCAAGCTCGGGGCTTTTCGGGAGAGCGGTGTATCATTCTATCATAGCATGAAAAGTAGGAGGTAGTGTGTTTTGGACAAGTGAAGGTTGTACATGTGGAATGGCATTTGGAAATGTGGGGTTATAGTTCTGTGGATTGATGAGGTTGGGATGGTCGTTCTGGGAGTTGTAGGCATTCGGTGGTGTATTCTGGTAATTTGGACAGAGGTTTTGTTGATTGTAGGCACTTGGGTTATTATTTTGGTTAGTGTGCTGGACAGGAGGAGTATGGATTTGGTACGAGGATCCGATATGAGGATTGTTAGAGAGACGTTCGTTGGAAGGTCTAGGTGCAGAGGAGGAAGGGATATCTCTTGGTTGGTTCTCAGTTAATAGAGAATTGAGTTGAGGAATTTGGTGAGGGTTTTAGGCGCTTCTGAGAGTTGTGGTGTTAGCGGCAATAGCCAGGCTTGCCATATATTTGGATTTTTGCACCTCTTCTTGCATCTTCTCTAACTTCCTTGCCAGTTCAGCAATCATTTCACTCTGTTCAACAATAACATTGTCTCTTACAGCCAAAGTGTTCTCTGCTTCACTACCAGTCATTTTACCCTTAGCGAAGCGAGGGTTAGAGAACGAATCTATTTGTGCCTTCGAACGGGTGAATTAGGGATGTTCGACCAGTTTTGTCAACACATATCGATTTCTATTACTTGTTGAAGTAAAACAACTCAAAGGTTGATATGTTAGATCTTGTTAGTGTAAAACAATACAAGATATCTTACCGAGAAGAAACACATAAAGTTGCTTATCATCAAGGCAAATTGATCCACGGGTGTTTATTGGCTCGAGGGACAGGATTGATTCTGGGTAGGTAGATTCTATCACGAGATTTGACTTGTCGAGTCTTCAGCACTTGATGCATCTTCTGAATTCTTTGGCATTTTTTTTAAGTGGGGAAATGAAAATTTCTTAAGGATAAGGGACGGGCCCTGAAAGGATGTAGTTTGGATAAGGCGAGTTCAGTTTTCGAACAAGACTTAAAAGGGTTTTAAGAAGTCTTTGGATTTTTCTGGGAAATTTGAAGAACTCCAAAAGCGATTTTGGTTGAATTTTGCACGGTGGGATTTTATCCTGCCTATGGGTTCTAAAAATATAGGAGTGAATCAATTCACCTTTGATTTGAGCAACGCACATAAGCACATAAGACAGTTATATAACATAACAGTTCATAGCGCGTCCTATACGGATATATGACCTTTTTACGCCAAGGTAGGCCTAACGAATTGAAGGATATGTATGTTGTTTGTAAAAGTTCCATTGCCCCAAAATATATTTACACATATCGATTAGATAAAATGTGGGTACAAAATTATGGGAAAGGAATGTACATCAAAATCAGTCCCACGCAGTGGTACAATCCTAAACTAGGCTGTCGTGGTTGGTCCTTCGTTCTCAAACTTCTTAGACTTCTTGTAAATTCTGAACACCTTTCGGATGAAAATCTTAAAAAAATAAAAGACTATCTAAATATATCCCAATCTCGAGGGACAATGGTTCGGACAACTCGACATCATATCCTTCAATTGAGCATGTAGGGGATGATTGTTCTTTCGGGTCGTGGGCCATTTCGAATACAAGGTGGTCTTACTAATGGACTTAATATCCCTTGGATATTAAGACATCTTAGGTCAATGACTATTTTGGGATTTAGTTTCTCTCTATCTTGGGTTTACTAGAATAGGTTTCGAAATTGATCGGGAACCAAAGCGGACAACCAAGGCTAAAACAACAAGTGACCGTTAACTGACGGCGGGTCAACTACTTCACTCTTCTATTTTGAAAATTGTGTGTTTTGTTACGAAAGATCGCAAATACTTGCGTAATCACCTTTTTACCCCTAATACAATCTAATGCTTTGCCAAGGGAGGCGGAAGATGTCATGAACAATTTATAATTGCGAAAAAGTAAATAAATAAGGAAAGCAATAAAGTTACTAATTATTACAATCCGAATAGTTAGCCAAATAAGTTAGTTGCAAATAAAGAAGTTAGAACCTAGTTGAATTATCCCCAGCGGAGTTGTCATTTTTGTTTTACGAGAAATATGACTTGTTTTGAAAACTATTTCGAAAATCTAGTTTAAAGTTTCAAAATAATTTCTATTAAAAGCAAGAGTCGCCACTTAAATTTTATAAAAGTAAAAAAAACCAAGAAAAAACTTATAAAAATCTTTAAATTCACAAAAAGACATAACTTTAAAAATTCAAGATTTGGGTAAGAGTTCAAATTAATATACCGAGAAGGTTTTGAAGGCACTCGGGATATTCGCTAACTTGCGGTTATCCGAACTTGTTTGAAAATAACTTATTTTGACTAACTTTTTGAAAAGATCTTTATTTGATTATTTGAGAAAATCATCTTGTTTTTAATTTGATTTAAGGAACAAATGATACTTATATTTTAGAAAGAAGAATCATATAAAGAGTTGGTTTTTTAAATGAAAGAAGGAAACATGCTTGATTCGAATAAACTAAAATTAAAGATGCTTTACTATTAATTTTTTCATGAAGAAAACACCAAGTATTTTAAACCAGAAATTTTTATGTCTTTTGAGAATAATTCGACTAAGTTAAAGGGTTAGTCCAAGTTAACACAAGATAATTCTAAATTACAAAAATAAGGAGTAAAGGAGAAGAGAAATTAAGCCTCGAGCTAAATAATTTGGACTTTAGTCCAACACCTGTCCTAAACTAAATTTGGACCTTTAGGCCCACTTGCTGTGACACTTATGGACTTTTAGTCCAAATTCTTCACATCTTTTGCCCATTTGGGCTGCTCACGGTAGCTGTTGCTTCATGCTAGACCATTTTGGCCCATTTCATCATTTTCCTGTGCGGTGACGGATCTGACTCGATGAGATGTGTTGGATTTTCAACCAACAAATAAATGCGGAGAGGATTCTCTCGGAGTCCCAATGGACTCGTTGGTAATTCCTGTGACAAAAATAAAAGAGACGGGGATTAGTTTATGGCAAGCGAAATAAATCTCAATCACTTATGTCGAAGATAGATCAAGTAATCCAAAGTGTCAGCAATTTTCAGACAGAATGCATATGGGATTAATGAAAATAGATCAATTCGGTACATTTGTCCTCAAAGAGCAAAAGGAAGATAAGTTATATACTCGAGCCTTTCTCAAAGAACCTAATCAGCCACTATTCTTTTCTTGCTTGAGATAAATCCTCAAGCCTTATTAGATTTTAAACTGATTTTGAATTAGTAGGACCATAGTTCTTCACTGTATCTTTGATGCATTTCAAACAGGAAAGTTCACGTTCATATTTATAAGCAAACAAACATAACTTTAAACATCTTCCGAAAAAAAACTTGAGTAAGGAAACATTATCATTTCAATCAATAGTTAGATAAAAGGAGGTGAGGAAGACAGTTACTAAGCTTAGCTAGGATAAACAGACGATCACAAATCTTTCAACTACGGTCAGCTTCTAGTATAGAGCTATGATCTGGATATCATTGGCTATTGTGTTTCAACTAAAGCAGAAATAGTAGAAAACAATCATATACTTTACTAGCTATCCATTTATGTCTAGACAACCACATAGAGAACAAAGAATGAATTTAAACCAAAAGATGAATCAAATTAACTGTTTCCAAATATACGAGCAGAGAAATAACCTTCAAGAATCATCCATATCTTAAGGAAGTGGAGAAGTTTGTGCTTATTTCACTCTGAAACTTGACCAGAGACAACTCACAAAGAAGCTTTTGGCAAAGCTTTGGCAGACAAATGTACACGTCCAGGGAAAGAGGAGACCAACAAAATGAAACCCCAACAGGGCATATACAGCAAACCAGCAGATAAGCGAAACGTATAGTTAGAGGATCCATCTTGAGACAACAGCTTACAGACTCCGTCCTCTTAAAAATTCAACGGAAGCCTCAAGTGGACAAAACTCATAATAAACATGAATCATTTCTTTTATTTAACCATGGATCGCTTTGAAGAGATTAACGTGAAAGAGGAATAAAATAAAGTTATGAGTCAGTACATGACCCCCAAATATACAATCAACTGGTTCATTCAATATAGAAATAATGAAATCTTCGTTGATCAAGTTGCTAAAATGCCCAGAAAACAATCATACTCGGACAATATTGAATTTGCCACGTACTGATCAAACATCATTGATAAACAAATAAAAACAGAGTCAGTTTGATTCATACTTGGGTCATTTGATTGGAAAACTTGTTCAAACAAACTCAAAACCATCGCATTTGAATCCTAGGTGTTCATAGTAAGGACTTTTAGAGATAAAATACATATCATAGAGAGGATATACTTTATCTCTAGTCCTACGTTTGAGAATAAGCAAGTAAGGGAGAGAAACACTCTTCCATAAATTTTACTTGATATTGAGAATCAAGAAAACCTTCACAAATTTTTTGTTCACCTCTACACGAAGCAACGCTGGCAAAGCACACAAACAGTAGTGAAAAACAGCAAGCAATATCAGCTGAAAATTGTGGCAATTTCTGAACTTGACACAACACCTCTGAAATAGATAGAGCAAATTCTAATGTTTGACTTTTAATTTCAAACATATAGTATCAAACAAAATCAGCCACACAACAAATATTATCAAACAAAATCCACAACACAAAACAAATGCATAATATCAAACAAAATCAGCAACACACAACAAATGCATAATATCACACAAAATCAGCCTAAAACCAACATGAGTATTTCTAGGAACACAAACTCGACATATTTCTTAAAAGAAAATGAAAGGGTGAAGTGTTTACTTTCTTTTGTGTAGCAAACTGGAAGGAACGAGCTACGTCGGAAACTTCTTCACCACTGAAGTTTAGCTTCGACTCATCGGTGAATAAATTCTGGTGTCTTTTTTATCTGAAACTTCTTGGTTACGTGGGATTAGAGAAATGCTCCTCCAGAATCCCCAATTTCCCCCCAAAAAGCCAGCTACCCAACTCAATAGAAGAGGAGGTTTATATAGAAGAATTTCTGGGTGGAAAAAATGGGGGAAAACAGAGGTTTTTTTGGGGGATTTCCTTTGAGGAAATTTGAATTGCAAACTGGAATTCCTTGAAGGCAAAGGAATTGAGGCCACATATTGTACTACATAGTACGAATTCGAGCGATTTGGGGTTGATTTCTCAGATATGAACGTTGTATTAGGCAAGCTGTCCTCTTTCTAGAACCTTCTTGGTCTTGACAGCTCATCAATTAGACAGAGACAGAGGGATTGGATGAGGTTTTGACGGATTTGAAGTCATTTGCTGGTGATTTGAGCTGAGTTTGATGGAGGATTTTGGTTGTCTGTGTACTGGGTTTGAGAAAGAGACGAAGATAGAGAGAGAGGGAGTATAAGGATAAGGGGTCATTTTTCTATTTGGTTGAGGATGAAGGGGAAAGAAGAGGATATAAGGGTGATGTTGGTGTTGGGCTCGGACGGGTCTGGCGAGTGGAGCTTTGGGCTAGATATAGGAGGGTTTTGGGTGAGGTTTGGCCCAACAGGGGCTGATTACAAAGCTGGTGTGAGGGGCCATTTAAAATATGGTCACATTTTCAAAAATGTGGCCATTTTAAATTTAAGGAACAACCAAATTGAGGGGAAAAGAGTGAAAAATCAGCTAAAATTTAAATAATTTAAAGATATAGGCTAGAATAGGAATAAAGACGAACTAATTATAATTAATCTCCAGCTTTAATGAGTTCAAACAATTAAAATAATTATTGTATTAAACACAAAATTACCTCTTTTATAATTATGAAATTAATTTATTCATTTAATCTCTCGTTCGAATTAATTTGAAGGAAAATTAAACGTTTAATCTTTTAAAAGGATTTTCTTATGAATCAAACTCTAAAATAGTTCTTTAAGTAAACTTATATAAATTCCACGTAATTAAACATGAAATATATACATTATTACTCAGGACTATTATAAAGCTTATTTGAAAAATGTTTTATCCCTTTTTACAAAACAATTATTTCAAAATTATTCTAAAATTTAGAAAAGGCTCAAGATTAATTCGTAATGTGGCGGGTAAAAATTGGGTGCCAACACCATACATCTATCATTCATCCCTAGCTATAGTAATATACTTCTCAAAATTTACACACCTAATCCTCTATTTCAATTAGACCGCCCTTAAATATTCCACATATGATAGTAACCTTAGTTTATTCATCTTACAATAAGTTATGCTATAGTATCTTGCCAAGTATTTCTCACCTTTATAGCAGAATATTGCTTCTATTATTTACCAATCAAGTTCTCACCTTAGCCATACTTTTTTCCTTCAGATTATTCTTATTTAAAACACCATTTCTAGATAGAGCACGGTAACCCACAACCCCCTACTCTACAAAACAAAGAGTGGAAAATCTCTTCATAGGGTACTGTAGCTGTAAGTCCAGGATGGCCCAGCTACGCCAGGGAAAAGAATAGAAGAAGCATCTAACTACTTCATTCATGCTCCACTTGGCTCAGGGGGATATAGCTCAGTTGGTAGAGCTTCGCTCTTGCAATTGGGTCGTTGCGATTACGGGTTAAGCTTTGATGCCCCTACTCCCAAGAAGTTGCTGGTCGAGATCGTGGAACTATCGCTCTAGAAGTAAGAAGCTGATCCTTGTTTGGGCATAAGGATAACAGTTCTTCTCAGGTCAGGGGCGGCCAGGCCGGGGCCGCGATTGGTAATGGCATTATGGAATCGCTTCCCAACTGTCTGTTCAGGGTTCCTTTAGATCTGATTCTAAATTCTATTTCAGGAAAGATCCGACATAGTTTTATACAGATACTGCCAGGAGATAGAGTCAAAATTGAAGTAAGTCCTTATGATTCAACCAAAAGGCATATAATTTATCGACTCCACAACAAAGATTTGAAGGATTAGGTTTTCAATCCCAGCATACCCCAGAACCTCTTAACATTACACCACTGAATTCCCAATCATTTGCTTGTTGTGCAGTGACAGTACCAATATCCACTAATCGTTGTTTCCAGATACGGTTGTCGGTTGACATCTCTTCTAATTCATAGATACGAGAAGTAAATTATTGTGTGAATGAATCAATATCTATACATAAGCTAAGAGGCAAATCTTGTGCCACTCCACCTGGTCGTATGAAACTGGCATGCATCCTGGCTCTCAAGACTCTTTCATAGAATTCGAAGAATTTCTCCCGCAACCTTCCTTGAGGTTTTAGTGGGAGTTCCTTTTTGATGCCCATTCGCTAGTGGCTAAAGGGAAATTTTCTTGTTCCGCTCCTCAAAAGCCCACATGAACGGAGTTGATGCTCCTACATCCATAGCATGAGTAGTTAAAGCAAGTGAATTATTTGAAATTCGTGTTATTTCACGGAATGACGCTCGTACATATTGAGCTCGTAATGGTACCTCATAATTCAAAAGTCTCTCTACGGCTGAAGAATGAGCGTGTTCTTGGGCCATCATAGAAACATAGATAGGGTCGACAACGGAATAAAGCAAAAAAGGATGTATGGCTGAGGGGAGGAGAGAAAGAACGCATGTATGGAGATTCTGTCTGTCGTAGGTTCGGGGGATCTGCTTTTACGAGTGATCTCTCTCGCTTTATTAAGGAATTTCGTCATCCATATCCATCACTGTCAGGGGTAAGCGCATCCGTACAGATTAGACTTCTTTAAATGAATTTCCAGAATGCACTCCTAGACAGGGAAGTGCAGGTTCGAGCCCAGCTCGTGAAAAAGACTTTGCTATTAAAGGAGAATAAGCTTTCTCTATCTCCGCAACTCTAATTGTAACATGATCTGGGGAAGCTATTCAGTAAGGGGTCTGGGAGGCCCTCAAAAAAAGCGATAGAGCAAGAAAGAAAGGATCAAAACATCAGGGGCCGCACGTAAAAGAAGAGAGAGGATAGCCAGAGTGAAACACCATGAGCAGCAGGATGTTGAGGTCTGAAATTCGAAGTGAAATTTTTTCTTTGCCTGTTCTTAGTGGTCATGGGAATATCAAATGGTCGATTGCGGAACCCATCAGGAAAATTGTATACTGTTACGATGCCCTCGATCGGCGATCGTTTAACAAACTACTTTTGCGATGTCTGTCACATGAAGAAGCTCAACAAACCTTGCAAGAAGTACATGCTTTACTAATAGGGGCATAGTAATAGTTGTTTGCTGGGTTGGTTTTGCTCTCTACCTTCTCACGGTGGTATGGAAATAAGAGAGGTCAACTGAAGTAGAAGCCAAAAGACTCTAAGGAGAGGAGGTGACTTTCGCCTATCTATAAGGACAGTTCGAGTTGATGGTCCTAGTTCTGTCTCATCCAAGCAGCTGAAGAAAAGCAAGAGTGAAACTACGAGCTAAAAGCAGGCGTGCTCCTATTGAGAATACGAGACCACCTCCCACTTTTTTTTGGCGCACTTGTTTGATGAGCTCTTTTAAACCTAAGTGCCCCATAAGTCAAAAGCTAGCCACTCTTTCTATGTTAGCTAGCGGGGGGGGCTTTCCTATGGTAGTCCCGCTGCGGCCTCTGAACGTCATTCTATTTCACACTCAGAGTTTACAATAATTAGTTTAGTAGTTCAACAACCTTAAGCCAATTGTATAAGGTCTAAAACAATTTCACATTACGAAATAGTAACACAATAATCAAGAATACATGTTTAGACATTTGATTTCATCACAATTCTATTTCATCTCTTATATTTAGTTTTGACTTCTACTACCACAATTAATATAGGTCTATGTCTCATAAATCACATGGCTTAAATATGAATTCACATACACATCAAGTTACACATAACCTAAATATGTCTTTTTTCAAAGATTACAGTCTTACAAAGTTATTCTAACTAAATTCAATCAAGACTCCATGCCCGAAGGCCTAGTCATGCATTCTCCCATCAATTCTACATAGTATAAATATTTATATAATTCGAGTCTACTACTCATAAACCATAATTTATCTCAACCAACGATCTTGGGACAAGCAAACCACACCACGGATGCTACTACTCTTTTTTCATGCCTTAGAATATATAACAATCTAATAAACAAACAATTGTAAGAGTAATTAATCAATTTCACTTTAAATAAACCCTTTGGGGAATACAAACCCCCGAATTCTACCTTTTTTCATGATCTAAATAATTATCCAAGGGTCAATTAACCATTAAATAGTTCTATCATACTCACATTATCTCCATTAATAGACTGTTAATTTTAAAGGCCCCGTCTTCATTGAACTCAAGGTTCCCAACCACCAAAGTTCATGTTTCAGAATAATGAATTCATGCTAGGAAGTGTTAGTTTATAATCTAGAAGAAATTCTAGGTGATACTACCCCAACCCATAGATTTTCCCCACAATCTTATGAACCTGGAGTTCTAACCCATAATTTCATCATTAATGATCCTTCTAATCATTCTAAGGTGCTATTTGATTAGTAGAAGAAGAAGTTGATGAAAAAACATACCCCAAAAAAGAATTTTCATCCTAGCCATGAGAAAATTTCCCCTCTAAGGTTTTAGAATGTGGTTTTGGAGTTATGGGGCATAAATCACTGAAAATGCACTTAACAACTATTTGCCTCGTGTGACTCATCATGACGAGCCATTTTCTTGTTATGGTGGACCGCTATGATGAGAACCAGCTCGCTACAGCGAGCCCTGCTTCCTAGAAAAGACACTCTTTAATAAAACAACCTTAACTTTCTACTCCAAAAATGAAATAACAACGAGCAATGACGTTGGAAAGAAGACTTGAAGACCTTTAGTTTGGTAAGTCTTGAGCCTCTTAAATCTTCATATTTCAGGAGTGCTGATCATTTGATTTTAAGCCTAATAAAAACTTATATGAAAACTCAATCGCTAAGAATGTTTTCAACTCAATTTTTTCCATGGTTTTTGCACAACCTTAATTCATATCTAATCCACTCCCATACTATGGAATTTACCCTACCACCTATGGAAATTAAGATCTTATACCTTTTTCATAGATATTTTCAGTAATGATGAAATGGACTGTAACAATTAAGTAGGTATGACATATACAAAATAGTCTCTGGAAGTACAAAATAAAACTAGTCCAAAATAGAAGGATATGTATCAAATTTGGTCGCTAGGTGCTCACCCTATATCTCTGGTCAGCAACTGTACATGAGGATGGCATTAACAATGATAACTCATACTAGGGTCTACATCACATAAAATATGCAAAAGTGTAGTATGAGTATAAAAACACGCGATACTAAATAGGCATTATAGGCCGACTAAGCTCAAATAAGATACAAGTATAATAAGATGTGAGTATACACTAATGGGTCATTTGGTAGGGTTTATAAGAATAATGCAGAATGTGGTATATTAGTTATGCAGTATTTTGTGACGACCCTTTCGGTCATCTTCGCATTTATGTATTCATTGTACTTTTAGAGCTTTCCTGTAGCGGCCTCAAGTCATTTATGGCTTTCTAAGACCAGTAGTTTGGCACCCTGGTTATTCGTTTGGTTGTTTTGCCCTTTTTCCTATTTTAGAGCTTTAACTTAAAATATCATTGACTTTAGTCAACATTCTTAGCTAACGTGCTCGGAATTGAATTTTGATAGTTTTGTTAGATCTGGAGTTTTGAGTTTGGCCTAGTTGGACCTTTAGTTGAGGCCTGAGACCATCCGGTGTGGGTTTTGTGTTGTTTTTTCTCTTTTTAGGCTATTTGAAGTTGAAAGTGTAACTTTGGGTGACTTTTAATGATCGTAGTGTCATATTCAAAATCCGAAAATTCCATCGGCTTTAGAATGATGAGTTTGGGTTAGGAAGGTGGTTGGTTCAGATTTCTGGGTGAGCCAGACTCATTTCGAGCCTTTGAGTTCCTTTTAGCTAGCGTTGACTTGGGTCAACATTTCTCTGAAATGACCTTGTATGGAAATTTCGTCAATTTTGTTGAGTCTGGAATGTCGTTTCACTCTGTTAGCACTATTGGTTTTTAAATATCGGCTTCTAATTGTGCCTGGAATTCCCCGTCGAGTTTTGGAAAGTTTCAAACTTTTTCCTGTTACAGGCGCAGGCATCAAGCCTTTATCGAGATCGTGAGACCCTGCCTTCGTGACTGCGATGAAGTGCCTGGCACATTTTTCTTCGTGACCGCGTTGCCTGACTTCACGACTGTGATGATCTAGCCAGCGTGATCCTCGTGATCGTGATGAAAGACCCCTGGCAGTATATAAACTTCTCTCTTCGTTTATCCGAAACTTTGCTCAACTCTTCCCAACTCTAATCACTTAAGCTCCTTTCCAAGTTTCTCCATATTAGTTCTATACCTTGGGGAATCATTGTTCGCTGATTTTTCATAGTTCTACGCCTATTGGTAAGCTTTCTTCCTCACTTGAATTCTCTTGTTCTTTCTATAAATTCCACCGTTGTTTCTCATCCCAAGCTTGGATTTCTTGCGGTAGATTATACCCCTAAACTCGTGCATGTTCATGGATGTGGAGATTTATCCGCCTTTTCTTAAATTCCATCTTTGTGGTAAGTAATTCTTGCCTAATTTGTGATTTTATTCTTTAAATTCCATCTTTAAAACCCCAACTTGAGCGGGCTGCTTTGGCACCCTTCTCTTGGCCAATTATGCTCAATTTTAGAGCATGCCTTCTTGGCATCGTGATGATCATCATGCTCTTTTTTGTTTTTTGTTTTGGGTTGTGGGTCCTGCAGACCCGTTTTTGACCCAAATTTTGACCCGGCTACAATTGTAGTGATATGGGTATCGTTAGACTCATTTTCACATGTTATTTATGTTTTTGATAGTTTGATCATCGTTCAGGGGTTCTCATAGCGATTTGAGATTGGATTTCATTATCCCAGTAGCTGTCGTTATGAAAGGTAGGTTATGGTCTAAACTCCATAGACTTAGCATATATCATATAAAATTGTACTAGCTGACATTCTTGGGTTAGGTTATTAGGTTGGTACCACAGACCTTGACCGCTTTTCCATGATTCATCCATTTCCTTCCATCGTTTTGTATAGTATTCTTGGTAGTTGATATTATCGCCCTTGTGGTCCTGTGAGGCCTTGTTGACTCTGAAACATAAAAGGTGGGTTCTTGGGAATGTCTGTGAGTCCCGGGTATAGGAATATCCTTCTAGGCTGGTTATGCTTGCAGAGTAGCTTTGGAGCCTGTGCAAGGCTGTTAGGTTGATTGTGAGCTATTTGGCAGCTATTTGTCTTGGTTATTCATTTTCATGCATATAAAGAGGATTTATCCATGTTTTACTATGGTTTTGGCTTTGGGCCTACTGGATTCATTTTCTAAACCTTGCATGGCCCTGGGCGCCCATTTTCGATGTAAATGATTTGGAAATGGTCTGACTTACCTTGTGGATCTTCTTGGGGTAAAAGAAAGGTAAATTATGATTTCTATCACCAGTTTTACTATTAACGCTAGACTCGGCAAGGCCGGGGTGCTAGTTGAGTTTTCTTACCACTTTGAGATGATTTTAGCCTCGGTTAGACCGAGCACCTGGGGTGACTTCCTACTATTTATACCTGATACTCCTGGGCACCCTTGGAGGGGTTTTTCAGACATTTTTTACTACTTTAGTCCTGGAAAGGGTCTGGGCGTGCATATTCGAGACTAGGTCTCTATCTTAAACGCAGACTTGCTTCCGGATGACATGTTTTGATACTGAGTTTTAGTATCGTGTCTGGGACCTCGATGGACCTTGCCACTTCAGGCCTGAGGCTTTCGGCTGCGTGTGTCGGGGGGAGGGTATACGGTGGAGTACAGGTATAAGGGAAGTTTCCTTCTATGGAACCCACATGCTGGGACTTATCGGCACTGGAGGGGTTCATACAGAGATACCATTTCACCTGAGATCTTCATGCATCATATCATTCATTGTTTGAGGCTCCACCCTTGTTTGATGTTTGTTGATTGTATGCTCAGGTAGTATGGGATGCCAGAGGGTTTGTTTTCACTTGTTTGTGTTCCTCGGTTGTATGGGCGGCCGGGGGACTATAGGTAGTCTCTTATTACTTTATCACGGAGTTATCTTCCTATTACATTTATGCTTATAAGATTATATATGGCTGAGTTGTTACTTATTGGATTTGAGATTGGTATGACTAGTTGGGTTATTGACTCCTGTTTTCGAGCATGCCTATCTTTACTCTGCTTCTCCCTTCCTTGTACTTGAGGCTGCCGTTATACCGTCCATTTCTTAAACTTATTATGTATATACTGTTATTGCAAGGATCCCAGTTGCGTTATTTCTTACTTACACATGTGCCTGTTGTGTATATATTCTAATTTCTAGCCTTGTATGTTGTTCTGTTGACATCCCTCTAGGCTAGTTCCTATGTACTTTTCATTGATTTCTGAGACTACTTGCTTCTATTCTGTTTGTTACTACACTTTTATCTTATATGTGCCCAGTCGGTCTATGATACCAACTGGGTAGCTTATGCTTCACATTTAGTGCTCATACTATACTCTGCATCTTCTGGTGCAGATCTTAGTGTGGGCCATCAATGTTAGCTCGTGGAGACTCATGCGAGGTGCTGTTTTGGTATTATTCTGGACTAAGGGTGAGCTCTTGGCAACTGGAGCTTAGCTTTTAGTTTGTCTCTTAATTGTGTACTCTATTTCTACTCGAAGATAACTTTGTATACATATTGTTTTGACCCTTGTACTCATTATGTAGATTCGGCTCTTGTACGCTATGATACCAGGTTTTGGGTTTCGTTTAGATTCTGCATTTTATTTATATTACTATTGTTATCTATTTTCTCATATTTTTCTCTTGCTTCCGCATATTAAATTGTTCTTCCACTTAGATTGTTAAATAGTAGCTCATTACTGACTATTCCAAGCTACAGGGATTGGTTCACCTCCTGGGGGGTTGTAGGTGCCATCAAGACCTAGAAATCGGGTCATGACAGCTTGGTATCAGAGCCTTAGGTTTACCAGTGTCATCGATATAGGAGCCAATGTCTAGTAGAGTCCTGCGAATCAGGGCAATGACGTCCATACTCAATCTTTGGGAGGCTATAGTGACATCTTAGGAAAAATTGGACTTTTCTTATTTCTAACTCGTGCGTAGTATCCTTGAAAGTTTCTGAAAATATCACTTACTCTTGTTCACTCTTTGGCAGATGGTTCGTACGATATCTTCAGCTTCTAGCAGAGGAGAGCCTCCTGCTCCTGCACCTCCGACTCCAGATAGGGGTTGTGGTGGTTGCAAGGGTATAGGTAGGGGTCGTGTACATCCCAGAGCAGCGGCACCAACTAGGGCTACTAGAGTTGAGGTAGACCCTGAGTATGACTACGAGTCAGAGTTTTCTCCAGAGCAGCAACATGTAGACCTGGGGCAGCCCAGGTACCACCAGCTCTAGTACCAGTTCCTGCACCAGTTTCTGTGCCAGCTTCAGCCCCAGCTCAGTCTTCGGATATTAGGGGTCTACTTGTTCAACTTTTGGGTATGATTGGGGAGAGACCTTTGAAGGTAACACAGACACCTACTCAGGGGGCAGCCATGGGTGTTCATAGTTCAGGAGTGCATCCTGGTACTGCAACTCCCCGTGCTGAGGTTGTTCCGATACATTCAGTTGCACAGCCTCTTGCTTCTCGCCCAGCTATGACAGATGAGGAGCAAAAGGATTTGGGTAGGTTCTTGCGATTGGCACCACCGAGGTTTGCTGGTATATTGGGTCAGGACCCGCATGATTTTATTACTACATGTGAGGAGATTCTACACCATCTAGGTTTGTTGGAGACTCACGGAGTTGATTACACCACTTATCTTCTACATCACCACCTTTGACCTGGTGTGAGTTCTATGAGGTCTTTATGGCCAAGTTACTACCTCAGAGTGATCGTGAGTGTCACAGGGAGCAATTTACTCGTCTTATGCACGATTCTACGACTGTCTCAGAGTATGAGACCCATTTTTATTAGCTAGAAACATTTGGGCCTATGATCATTCCTACCAAGAAAGATAGGATTTGCAGATTTGTATGGGGTTTGAGGCTAGAGATTAGGCAGCCAGCTGAGATATTGGTTGCTGGTGGTCGGTCATTTCAGGTTATCGCAGACTATGCTCGTCCTGTGGAGGACTTACAACGACATGATCAGGGGGCCAGAGATAAGAGGCCTCGACATCAGGGTGGATACAGTGGTTCCAGACATGGTGGTAGAGGTTCAGGCCAGTGGGTCCAGAGTTATCAGCCACAACAGCACCAGGGCCAGTCCAGCCGACCGATTCAGGCTTTGGGTCAGACTTCCGGTAGTACCAGTTTGAGTAGGGTCAGAGCAGCCATCAGGGCTATAGCGGTTAGTCTTTGAGGGGTACAACTTTTGGGGCATCAGGCTGTGGTGGCCATAAAGTTCTACTGGTTCATCCTGACAGAGTAGCTCGTCAGGGGTTTATTTTACTTGTGGTGTGATTGGTCATTTAGCTAGAGATTTCCCCCAGCAGGGTACATGGTAGCCGACTGAGCTACGATAAGTTTAGCCTCCTGCTAGAGGGGGTGGTGGTTAGGCTAAGGGTGGTGCTCCGCATGGTAGAGCAAGTGGTAGGGATGATGATCTTGCAGTTGGAGGTCATCGACATTTCTATGCGGTCCCTGGGAGACCGGAGGCAGAGTCCTAAGATGTTGTGATTACAGGTATGATTTTTGTATTCCAGCAGTCTTCTATGGATTTATTTGATCCTGGATCCACGTGTTCCTATGTATTTTCCTACTTTTTGCCTTGTTTGGGGTTGGCTAAGGAGCCATTATATGTTCCTGTTTCTGTTTCGACCCCAGTAGGAGATTCTTTAGTAGTGGATCAGGTTGTGAGATCCTGTGTGATATCTATTGGTGATTTGGAGACTTGGGGTGATTTGATGATCCTTGATATGTTAGATTTTTATGTGATACTGGGCATGGAATGGTTATCCCCTCACCATGCGGTCTTGGATTGTTATGCCAAGACCGTTACCATAGTCGTGCCCAGTGTATCCCCGGTTGTACGGAAGGGTTCTATTTTCCATGCACCTTCTGGGATCATCTCTTATCTTCGAGCTAGGAAGTTGATTTCCCATGGGGTTTTAGCTTATCTAGCATATGTCCGAGATGCTAGTGCTGACCCATTGTCTCCTGAGTCTGTTCCTATGGTTAGAGACTTCCTAGATGTGTTTCCTATCGACCTTCCAGGCCTTCCACCTGAGAGAGATGTTGATTTTGCCTTTGAGTTAGAGCCGAGCACCAGGCCCATTTCTATCCCTCCCTACCGTATTGGTCCTGCTGAGTTGAGAGAGCTTAAGGAGCATCTCTAGGATTTGTTAGCTAAGGGGTTCATTAGACCGAGTGTGTCTCCTTGGGGTGCTCCTGTACTCTTTGTGAAGAAGAAGGATGGGTCGATACGGATGTGTATTGACTATCGGTAGTTGAATAAAGTGATAGTGAAGAATAATAGGTATCCGATGCCGAGGATTGATGTCTTATTTGATCAGCTCAAGGGTTCAGCCGTGTTTTCGAAGATTGATTTAAGGTCCAGCTACCATCAGTTGAGGATTAGGGCTGAGGACATCCCTAAGACAGCATTCAAGATACGTTATGGCCACTATGAGTTCCTGGTGATGTCTTTTGGGTTGACTAATGCCCCCAAAGACTTTATGGATTTGATGCATAGGGTGCTTAGTCCGTACTTAAATATGTTCATGGTAATCTTCATTAATGACATTCTGATATACTCAAGGAGTAGGGATGAGCATGAGCAGCACATGAGGACTGTACTTCAGACTTTAAGAGATCATCGGCTTTATGCTAAGTTCTCAAAGTGTGAGTTTTGGCTCGAGTCAGTTGCATTTCTAGGGCACGTGGTGTCTAAAGATTTGATTAGGGTTGATCCGAGTAAGGTTTCTGCAGTTCATGATTGGCCTAGACCTACTACTCCTACCGAGGTTCGCAACTTTGTTGGTTTAGCCGGGTACTACAGATAATTCATTGAGGGATTTACTTCCATAGCAGCACCCTTGACTATGATGACTAGGAATGATGTTCCATTCCAGTGGTTGGATCAGTGCGAGGATAGCTTTCAGAGGCTTAAGGCCTTATTAATTTCAGCTCAAGTTCTGACTTTGCCGGTTGAGGGTCAGAGTTTCTCCGTGTATTCTGATGCTTCAGGGGTTGGTCTTGGTTGTATGTTGATGCAACATGGTTGAGTGATAACATATGCGTTAAGACAGTTAAGGGTTCACGAGCGCAACTACCTTATTCATGACTTATAGTTGGCAGCGGTAGTCTTCGCGCTCAAGATCTGGAGGAACTACTTATATGGAGTTCACTATGAGATATTCACCGATAACCATAGTCTTCAATATATTATGAGTCAATGGGAGTTGAAATCATGGCAGAAGAGATGGATTGAGCTACTGAAGGACTACGATTTCACTATTCTATACTATTTGGGCAAAGCAAACATGGTAGAAGATGCCTTGAGTCGAAAGGCAGTGAGTATGGGCAGCCTAGCTTCACCTGCAGTTTCTGAGCGATCATTGTCCTTGGACATCCAATCCTTGGCTAACCGATTGGTTAGGCTTGACTTGTCGGATCCTAGCAGAGTGCTTGCCAGTGTTGAGGTTCAATCTACTCTAGTTGATCAGATTCATTGCCGACAGTTTGAGGATCATAGTTTGTGTGACCTTCGTGATCAAGTAGTTTAGGGTGAGGCCAGCCGGGCTACTTTGTGTTCTGATGGTATTCTGAGGTTTGATGGCCGACTTTGTGTTCCAAGGGTTGGTGATTTGATTCACTTGATACTCCGTGAGGCACATTTTTATAGATACTCCATTCATCCTGGCGGCGAAGATGTATAGAGATTTGAGACAGCTTTACTGGTGGTGTGGTATGAAGCGGGATGTAGCAGAGTTTGTATCTTGGTGCTTGAACTGTCAGCAGGTGAAGATCGAGCACATGAGACCGGGTTTCTTGTTGCAGTGACTTTCCATTCCTGAGTAGAAGTGGGAAGGTATTACTATGGACTTCGTTGTTGGTTTGCCTCATACTTCTCGGGGTTTCTATTCCATTTGGGTGATTGTGGATCAGCTGACTAAGTCATCCCACTTCTTGCCGGTTCAGACTTCCTACGGTGCTGAGATGTTAGCTCAGATCTACATTCGTGAGGTTGTTCAGTTGCACGGGATCCCAACTTCTATCATTTCAGACCAAGGAACGCAGTTCATATCTCAATTCTGGAGAGCTATATAGAGGGAGTTGGATACGGAGGTCCAGCTTAGTACCGCTTTCCACCCTCAGATAGATGGGCAGTCTGAGAGGACTATTCAGGTCCTGGAGGATATGATTCGGGCTTGTGTGCTTGACTTTGGAGGTTCATGGGATCAGTTTATGCCTTTGGCTGAGTTTGCTTATAATAATAATTTCCATTCAAGCTTCGGCATGGAACCTTTCGAGCCTTTGTATGGTAGGTATTGAAGATCGCCGATTGGTTGGTTTGATTGGTTAGAGTCTAGAGCACAGAGTACAGATTTGCTTAGGTATTCCTTGGAACAAGTCCATTTGATTCAGGATAGAGTTAGAGAAGCCCAGAGTAGGCAAAAGAGCTACGCTGGTGGTAGTCTTCGTGCCTTGGAGTTCATTATTAGTGACCTGGTTTTCCTTTGAGTATCGCCCGTGAAGGGTGTGATGAAATTTGGTCGATGAGGCAAGCTTAGCTCCAGGTTTATTGGGCCATTTGAGATTCTACAGAGGGTTGATAGTGTTGCGTACATGTTGTCTTAGCCTCCGATGTTTTTAGCTGTTCACCCAATTTTTCATGTCTCGATGTTGTTCTAGTATGTGCCAGATGAGTCTCATGTGTTGCATTGTGATTCGGTTAAGTTAGACGAGAGTTTCTCATTTATGGAGGAGCCGATAGATATTCTGGCCAGAGATAACAGGAGTTTGAGATATAGAGAGATTCCAATTGTAATGGTTTAGTGGAGACATCATCCAATCGAGGAGGCTACTTGGGAGACCGATAGTGAGTTGCATGCTCAGTACCCGCAGTTGTTCGAGCCTTCAGGTACTCCCTTTTTCTTGAATTTTGAGGACCAAAGTCTTTTTAGTAGTAGATGTTGTGATGACCCTTCCGGTCATCTTTGTGTGTACGCATTCATTGTACTTTTAGGGCTTTCCCATAGCGGCCCCAAGTCATTTATCGCTTACTGGGATCGGTAATTTGGTGCCCTGGTTGTTCGTTTGGTTGTTTTGCACTTTTTCCTATTTTAGAGCTTTAACTTAGAATATAATTTACATTAGTCAACATTCTTAACTAACGTGCTTGGAATTTAATTCTGATAGTTCAGTTACCTCCGGAACGTTGAGTTTGGTCTAGTTGGACCTTTAGTTGTGGTCTGAGAACTTCCGATGTGGGTTTTGTGTTGTTTTCTCTGTTTTCAGGCCATTTGGAGTTAAAAATGTAACTTTGGGTGACTTTCGATTATTGGAGTGTATGATTTGAAATCTGACGATTCCATCAGCTCAGGAATGATGAGTTTGGGTTAGAAAGGTGGTTGGTTCGGGTTCCGAGTGAGCCGGACTCATTTTGAGCCTTTGAGTTCCTTTTAGCTAGCGTTGAATTGGGTCAACATTTCTCTTAAATGACATCGTATGAAAATTTTGTCAATTTTGTTGAGTCCAGAATGTCGTTTTCACTCTGTTAGCACTATTGGTTTTTAAATATCGGCTTCTGATTGTACTCGGAATGCCCCGTCGAGTTTTGGAAAGTTGCAGAATTTTTCCTATTGCAGGTGCAGGCATCAAGCCTCTATCGCAATCGCAAGACCCTACCTTCGCGACTGCGATGAAGCGCCTGGGACCTTGTTCTTCGCGACCACATGGCTAGACTTTGCGACCGCCATTGTCTAGCCAGCGTGGTCCTCGCGACCGTGAGGGGTCCCGTCGCGATCGCGATGAAGGTCCCCTGGTAGTATATAAACTTCTCTCTTCATTATTCCAGAACATTGCTCAACTCTTCCCAACTCTAATCACTTAAGCTCCTTTCCAAGTTGCTCCATATCAGTTCTAAACCTTGGGGAATCGTTGTTCGCTTATTTTTCGTAGTTTTTTGCTTATTGGTAAGCTTTCTTCCTCACTTGAATTCTCTTGTTCTTTCTATAAATTACACATTGTTGCTCATCCTAAGCTTGGATTTTTTATGGTAGATTCTTCCCCTAAACTTGTGCATGTTCATGGGTGTGGAGCTTTATCCGCCTTGGGTTAAATTCCATCTTTGGGGTAAGTAATTCTTGCCTAATTTCTGATTTTATTCTTGAAATTCCATCTTTAAAACCCCAACTTGAGCGGGCTGCTTTGGCGCCCTTCTCTTGGCCAATTGTGCTTAATTTTGGAGCATGCCTTCTTGGCATCGTGATGATCATCGTGCTATTTTTCATTTTTGGTTTCGAATTATGAGCCCCGCAGGTTCGCTTTTGACCCGGATTTTGACTCAGCTACAATTGTAGCAATATGGGTATCGTTAGACTCATTTTAACATGTTATTTATGTTTTTGATAGTTTGATCTTCGTTCAGGGGTTCGCAGAGCAATTCGAGCTTTGATTTTGTTGTCCCAGCAATTGTCATTCGACGACAGGTAGATTACGGTCTAAACTCTCTACACTTAGCATATATTGGATAAAATTGTACTAGCTGACATCCTTGGGTTGGGTTATTATGTATGTACCACAGACCTTGACCTCGTTTCCATGATTCATCCATTTCCTTCCTCCATTTTGTGTAGTATTCTTGGTAGTTGATATTATCACCCTTGTGGTCCTGTGAGGCCTTGTTGACTCTGGAACATAGAAGGTGGGTTATTGGGAATGCTCGCGAGTCCCGGGCATAGAAATATCCTTCTAGGCTTGTTGTGCTTGCTGAGTAGCTTTGGAGCCTGTGCAGGGTCGTTAGGTTGATTCTGAGCTGCTGGGCGGCTATTTGTGTTGGTCATTCATTTCCATGCATATAAAGAGGATTTATCCATGTTTTACTACGATTTTTACATCGGGCCTACTGGATTTGTTTTCTAAACCTTGCATGGCCCCGGGGGCCAGTTTTTTATGGAAATGATTTGGAAATGGTCTTACTTACCTTGTGGATCTTCTTGAGGTAATAGAAAGTTAAATTATGATTTCTATCACCAGTTTTACTATTAACGCTAGACTCGGCAACACCGAGGTGCTAGTTAAGTTTTCTTACCACTTTGAGATGATTTTAGCCTCGGTCAGACTGAGCACCATCGGTGACTTCCTACTGTTTAGACTCGGTTATACCCGGGCACCCTTGGAAGGGTTTTTGAGACATTTTTTATTACTTTAGTCCTAGACATGGTCTGGGCGTGGATATTCGAGACTGGATTTCTATCTTGAACCCGTACTTGCTTCCGGATGACATGTTTTGATACTGAGTTTTAGTATGGGATCCGGGACCTCCATGGACCTTGTCTCTCCGGGCTTAGGGCTTTGGGCTACGTGTGTCAAGGGGAGGGTATATGGTGGAGTAGAGGTATAAGTATCCTTCCATGGAACCCACTTGCTGGGCCCGATCGACACCGGAGGGGGTACATACAGAGATACCATTTCACCTGAGATCTTCATGCATCATATCATTCATTTTTTGAGTCTCCACCCTTATTTGTTGTTTGTTAATTGTACGCTCTGGTAGTATGGGATGCTGGAGGGTTTGTTTTCACTTGTTTGTGTTCCTCGATTGTATGGGCGGCCGGGGGACTGTAGGTAGTCTCTTGTTACTTTATTGCGGTGTTATCCCCCTTTTACGGTTATGCTTATAAGATTATATACCGCTGAGTTGTTACTTGTTGGATTTGAGATTGGTATGAATAGTCGGGTTATTAACTCCTGTTTTTTAGCATGCCTATCTTTACTCTCCTTCTCCCTTCCTTGTACTTGAGGTTACCGGTATACCGTCTATTTCTTAAACTTATTATGTATATACTGTTATTGCAAAGATCCTAGGTGCGTTATGTATTGCATACACTTGTGCCTATTGTGTATATATTCTACTTTTTAGTCTTGTATGTTGTTTTGTTGACTTCCCTCTGGGCTAGTTCCTGTGTACTTTTCGTTGATTTCTGTGACTACTTGCTTCTATTTTGTATGCTACTATGCTTTTATCTTATATGTGCCCAGTCAGCCTATGATACCTACTGGGTACCTTATGCTTCGCATTTGGTGCTCATACTACCCTCTGCATCTTCTGCTGCAAATCTTAGTGTGGGCCATCACCGTTAGCTCGTGGAAACTCGTGCGAGGTGATGTTTTGGTGTTTTCTAGACTGAGGGTGAGCTCTTGGCGATCGGAGCTTAGCTTTTAGTTTGTCTCTTGATTATATACTTTATTTATACACGGAGACAACTTTGTATATATATTGTTTGGACCCTTGTACTCTTTATGTAGATTCGGCTTTTGTACGCTATGATACCGGGTTTTGGGTTTGGTTTATCTTCCGCATTGTATTTATATTACTCCTGTTATCTATTTTCTTCATCTTGTTCTCTTGCTTCCGCATTTTAAATTTTTCTTTCGCTTAGATTGTTAGATAGTAGTCCATTACTGACCGTTTTGGGCTACGGGAATTGGTTTGCCTACTGGGGGATTGTAGGTGCCATCATGACCAAGAAATTGAGTCGTGACATATTTAGTTTGGTGTATTAAAAATAACATGCATTGATAATTTCTAAAATAATATTTATTTATAAAAATACCCTCCAAAAAAATGGTGAAAAGGGTGTGAAAAAGGTTTTGAGGGACAATTATGTCTTTAACCATGCTAATGCATGCGTTAGACCTCATTGCATTATTAATACATAAAAATCCATGTTATTAGTAATACATACCTCAATACATTATACAGTGTATTAGTAATACAAGCATTAGTTATAATTAGGCTGAAAAATTATATCAAACAAGGTACTAGTGATGCACAAAGTTAATGCATGTATTATTTTCTCTAATACACTCTAATAAACGACCCCTAAAGGTAAGAAAAGAGGGGTTAAAAAGAGAATAACAGGTCAAAGCTAGATAATTAAGGGAAGTATAAGTAAATAACTCAAAAATCTTAAAGTAATAATCTAACTACAACCTAACCTGACCCCCATAAGCTCAGAAGGTATAAATAATAATAAATAAACCCAACCGGCCCCCATAAGTATTGTGGATGCAAACAACAAGTAATACTAATTATAACCCAAAGCACAAAAGTAAATAAATGCAGAAGAATGCCACGATATGTAGTATGAGATGAGTGAAGTGCCTAATAGTATCGTATACTCCTCCTTCAGCCTGTAGCTTGGAATCACTGACCCTTGGGGGACTCGCGATATCCTTATAGCTTGTTTGGACTCTAATCGAGACTTAATAAGTAAATATGCATGCGCGGACTCAAACATGGGCTTAATAAGTAAATATGCACGCCCACACATAAATCAGAGATGAATAACTAAATGTGCATGCCCCGACTCAAATGAGGACTTATTTAGTAAATATACATGTCTAGACTAGAACTGAGACTCAATAAGTAAATATACATGCCTAGACTTGAACCAGGGTGTAATAAGTAAATATACATGCCCAGACTCAAACTGTAGCTTAATAAGTAAATATGAATGCCCGAACTAAAACTGTGGCTTAATGAGTAAATATGCATGCTCAGACTCAAACTGAGGTATAATAAGTAAATATGCATGTTTGAACTCAAATCAGCTATCATGGCAAGTCATAAATCATCTATGCCACTGCGGTGTAATGACCCTTCTGGTTATTTCCACGTATACGTTTTCCTTGAACCGTAAGAGCTTGTTTGTAGCGGCCCTAAGTCACTTAAGGCTCGTCAGGACTGGTATTTAGGTGTCAGGTCCATTTGTTTGGTCGCATTATAAGTTTTGAAGTCAAGCAAGTCGGCAAAAGTTATCGTAAGATCTTTAATAAATTTTCTGAACTTTGGGTAAAATGTCTCGGAGCTTTTCTCTCAATATATAAAGAGTTAGAAGTCCCCCAAATTACCAAATCGAAGGACTACGAGTCTAGTTTCCAATGCACAAAACCTCACGTCCAAATGATCTTGGAGTAAAACGTTATGACTGTTTTACCGCGGACTGTCTGGCAGAAACCGGGTTGCGAACCGGGTCGGGTCAAAATCGATTTTAAGCCTCAACTTCACGTTTTAAAATGCCATTTCAGTTCTGAAACAATGAGAAAACATAAGGGAGGGTTCCAAGAGAGTTCTTGAGTATCAAAATCGTGCGTACTTGAAAATATTTAATTTAAAAGTCAAAGGTGGTAGAAAGTTATATTATTATTACCTTTTTAAAATATTTTAAAGGTTTATGAAAAATATTTTTGTTACGATGTAATTGTATATGTATTTATTTTATAAGGTTTTTATACATTGTAATATTTTAACGGAGGTAGTAAATTTAGTTATGTTGAAATTTATTATTATAATATAGTAAGTTTTATTCGAAATAATTTTCTAATGATTATGGTATATTCAAAAATTATATTTATTATACCACGAATTTATGCAATACCCGAATATATTCATTATGGGGTTAAAATAGGTATGGTGTGTCACCTCTACTTCCACGTGGAAGTAGAGGGAGTGGATAGCAAGTGAGTTAGGCATTAGTGCTACCACTAAGCACATCACCAAGCACCTCTAATTGGTTATTAGGTGATGTTGGCCAAACTTTAATCCTTGCTATATTTATATATATGTTGCATCTATATATGCTTCTGCCAAGTCTCTCATTATTATTTGAGGATTAGCACTACCTAATATCCGCATATACTTATGCTTACAATTAGAGGAATATTTGTGGAAAAATTATTTGATGCGATGTGCCATCTTTGAAAGGAAATCAATTATCTACGTCAAGTTATTCAAGCCCGAGTTTGAGTTTGATTTCGTGTTGGGGATTTTTCGAAGAGGTTCAAGCTTGTCATCGGACAACAGGTAGGTTAAGGTTTATTTTCCCAAGACTCCGCATATATAGGATAAAATTGTATTAATGGGCATCCTTGGGTTGGTTTATTAGGTTGGTACCACAGACCTCGACCGCTTTATTCATGTCCGCCTACTTTTGTTCCTCCGTTGCTTGTAGTACTTGCCGATATATTTTATTTTACCCTTGTGGTCCTGTGAGGCCTTGTTGACTCTGGAACATAGAAGGTGGGATTTTGGGAATGTCCGCGAGTCCCGGGCATAGAATTATCCTTCTAGGCTGGTTATGCTTGCTGAGTAGCTGTGGGCCTGTGCAGGGTCGATAGGTTGATTGTGAGCTGCTGGGCAGCTATTGTGTGTGATCATACCATTTCCATGCATATAAAGAGGTTTTATCCATGTTTTACTATGGTTTTGGCTTCGGGCCTACTGGCACTATTTTCTAAACCTTGCATGGCCCGGGGGGCCCGTTTTGATGGAAATAATTTTGAAATGGTTTGATTTAAACTTGTGAATATTCTTGGGTTAAAGAAAGTAAAATTATGATTTAAATCACATATTTTACAATTAACGCTAGACTCGGCAGGGCCGGAGTGCTAGTTGAGTTTTCTTGCTACTTGAGATGATTTTTAGCCTCGGTCGGACCGAGCACCTGAGATGGATTTTTACTGTTTAGACCCGGTTATCCCCGGGCACCCTTGGAGGGGTTTTTGAGATATTTTCCTACTACTTTAGTCATGGACAGGGTCTGGGCATTGCATATTCGAGACTGGGTCTCTATCCTGATACCGGACTTGCTTCCGGGCGACATGTTCTGATACTGAGTTTTAGTATGGGGTCTGGGACCTCCATGGACCTTGCCATCCGGGCCAGGGGCAACGGGCTGCGTGTGCCGGAGGAGGGGTATACGGTGGAGTAGAGGTATACGGGCAGTGTCCTTCCATGGAACCTACATGCTGGGCCGGATCGGCGCCGGAGGAGGTACATACAGAGATACCATGGCACTTGAGATCTTCATGCATCATATCATTCATTGTTCGAGGCTCCACCCTTGTTGGTTGTTTGCTGATTGTACGCTCTGGTAGTATGGGATGCCGGAGGGTTTGTATTCACGTGTTTGTGTTCCTCGGTTGTATGGGCGGCCGGGGGACTGTATGTAGACTTTTCCTATTTACTTATAGAATTGTTCCCTGTTGCTTTTAAGTATGAAATTGGTTAGTGCTAGACTGTTAGTTTCTAGATTTGAGATTGATATGATTAGTTGAGTTTGATTCATGTCTCTGAGCATGCCTATCATTACTATTTCTCTCTTCTTCTTACACTTGAGGTTACCGGTATACCGTCCATTTCATAAACTTATTTTGTATACACTGTTGTTGCAAGGACCCCAGGTGCGTTGTTTCTTACTTTCACCTATACCTATGGTGTGTATATTCTGCTTACTAGCCTCACATGTGGTTCTGTTGATTTCCCTCTGGGCTAGTTCCTGTGTACCTCTCGTTGATTTCTGTGACTACTTGCTTCTGTTCTGTCTGTTACTACGCTTTTATCTTATATGTGCCCAGTCGGCTTATGATACCTACTGGGTACCTTATGCTTCGCATTTGGTGCTCACCCCTACCCCCTGCATCTTTGGGTGCAGATCCTAGCATGGGCCATCGCCGTTAGATCACTGTGATTCGTGCTTGGAGATCTGTCGGGGACTACTTCAGACTGAGGGTGAGCTTTTGGCGATCGGAGCTTAGCTTTAGTTTATCTTTTGCTTCATGTACTCTATTACCATTCAGAGACATCTGTATATATAGTTTTGGTTTATTTGCACTCCATGTATGTAGTTTGGCTCTGTACTATGATACCAGGTCTTGGGGTTTAGTTTAGTTTCCGCATATGTATATATTTATATTCCTTTTATCTGTTCTCTTCGTCTTGTTCCCTTATTTGTTAGATAGTATCCCATTGCTAACTGTTCTGGGCTACGGAGATTGGTTCACCTACCGGGGGTTGTAGGTGCCATCATGACCGAGAAATTGGGTCGTGACAATACATTTTCCTTGTACCATTAGATCTTGTTTAAAGTGGCCCCAAGTCATTTAAGGCTTGTCGGGACCGATATTTCGGTGCCGGGTCCATTTGTTTTGTCGTATGATAAGTTTTGAAGTCAAGCAAGTCGGCAAAAGTTATCGTAAGTTTCTTTAATAAATTTTCTGAACTTTGGGTAAAATGTCTCAGAGCCTTTCTCTCTATATATAAAGAGTTAGAAGTCCCCCGAAATACCAAATTGAAGGTCTACGATTCTAGTTTCCAACGCACAAAACCTCACATCGAACTGATCTCGGAGTAAAACGTTATGACTGTTTTACCGCGGACTGTCTGGCAGAAACTGGGTTGCGAACCGGGTCGTGAACCGGGTTGGGTTAAAATCGATTTAAAGCCTCAACTTCACGTTTTAAAATGCCATTTCAGTTCTGAAATAGTGAGAAAACATAAGGGAGGGTTCCAAGAGAGTTCTTGAGTATCAAAATCGTGCGATGGTGAATTGCGAACCTAAATTTAAGAATTTTACTAGCATCGCGCATATATTTGAAAATATTTTATTTTAAAGTTATATTTTTTATTACCTTTTTTAAAGTATTTTAAGGTCTATGAAAAATACTTTTATTATGATATAATTGGGTATGTGCTTATTTTATAAGGTTTGTATACATTGTAATATTTTAACGGAGATAGTAAATTTAGTTATGTTAAAAATTATTATTATAATATAGTAGGTTTTATTTGAAAATATAATTTCCTATTTATTATGATATATTCAAAAAGTTATATTTATTTTACCATTAATTTATGCAATACCCGAGTATATACTTAACGGGATAAAATTGGTTGCCACCTCCACTTCCACGTGGAAGTGGAGGCATTGTACAACAAAGTTAGGCATGTATAAGTGGCTGCCACTTGTTCCACTCATTAGTATATTAGCTAAAATTAAGTGGTTGTGTATTTAAGATAGTTATCTTGTTAATTGACCAATGTGAGTGATTCACCATATTTATATATATATATAATATAGAGGTACAGTGGATATTTTGACCATTTATTTCTCTACAGTTGAGGCAAGATATATGTCTATAGTGCTGGATATGTTCTTAACGAATTCGTAGATTAATTTTGTAGGCAAACATTTTTGATGCTTTATTTTGAAACACAAAAGAAAATCGATTATCTACGTCAAATTATTCAAGCCCGAGTTCAAGTTTGATTTCGTTTCGGAGCTTCTTTTCGAAGAGGTTCGAGCTTGTCATCGGACGACAGGTAGGTTACGGTTTAAACCCCCTAGACATAGCATATATCAGATAAAATTGTACTAGCTGGCATCCTTGGGTTGAATTATTAGGTTGGTACCACAGACCTTGACCTCTTTATTCATGTCCGCCTACTTTTATTCCTCTGATGCTTGTAGTACTTGCCGATATATTTTATTTACCCTTGTGGTCCTGTGAGGCCTTGTTGACTCTGGAAGATAGAAGGTGGGATTTTGGAAATGTCCGCGAGTCCCGGACATAGAATTATCCTTCTAGGATGGTTATGCTTGCTGAGTAGCTATGGGCCTGTGCAGGGTCGATAGGTTGATTGTGAACTGCTGGACAGCTATTGTGTTTGATCATACCATTTCCATGCATTTAAAGAGGTTTTATCCACGTTTTACTATGGTTGGGCTTTGGGCCTACTGACACTATTTTCTAAACCTTGCATGGCCCTGGGGGCTCGTTTTTTATGGAAATAAATTGGAAATGGTTTGATTTAACTTGTGAATATTCTTGGGTAAAGAAAGTAAAATTATGATTTAAATCATCAGTTTTATGATTAACGCTAGAATCGGCAGGGCCGGGGTGCTAGTTGAGTTTTCTTGCTACTTGAGATGATTTTTAGGCTCGGTCGGACCGAGCACTTGAGATGACTTTCTACTGTTTAGACCCGGTTATGCCCGGGCACCCTTGGAGGGGTTTTTGAGATATTTTCCTATTACTTTGTCCTGGACAAGGTCTAGGCATGCATATTCGATACTGGGTCTCTATCTTGAAACCGGACTTGCTTCTGGATGACATGTTTTGATACTGAGTTTTAGTATGGGGTCAGGGACCTCCATGGATCTTTCCATCCGGGCCTGGGGCTTTGGGCTGCATGTGTCGGAGAAAGGGTATATGGTGGAGTAGAGGTATACGGGCAGTTTCCTTCCATGGAACCTACCTGCTGGGCCGGATCGGCACCGGAGGAGGTACATACAGAGATACCATTTCATTTGAGATCTTCATGCATCATATCATTCATTGTTTGAGGCTCCACCCTTGTTTGTTGTTTGTTGATTGTACGCTCTTGTAGTATGGGATGCCGGAGGGTTTGTTTTCACTTGTTTGTGTTCCTCGGTTGTATGGGCGGCCGAGGGATTATAGGTAGACTCTGCCTATTTACTTGTAGAATTGTTCCCTGTTACGGTTAATTATGAAATTGGTTACTGCTAGACTGTTAGTTTCTGGATTTGAGATTGATATGATTAGTTGGGCTTGATTTATGTCTCTAAGCATGCCTATCATTACTCTTTCTCTCTTCTTCTTACACTTGAGGTTACCAGTATACCGTCTATTTCGTAAACTTATTATGTATACACTATTATTGCAAGGACCCCAGGTGCGTTGTTTCTTACTTTCACCTTTGCCTATGGTGTATATATTTTTCTTGCTGGCCTCACATGTGGTTCTGTTGACTTCCCTCTGGGCTAGTTCCTGTGTACCCTTTCGTTGATTTCTGTGACTACTTGCTTCTGTTTTGTCTGTTACTACGCTTTTATCTTTTATGTTCCCAGTCGGCCTATGATACCTACTGGGTACCTTATGCTTCGCATTTGGTGCTCACCCTACCCCCTACATCTTTGGGTGCAGATCCTACCGTGGGCCATCACCGTTATATCGCTGAAAGTCGTGCTTGGAGATCTGTTGGGGATTACTTCAGACAAAGGGTGAGCCCTTGGCAATCGGAGCTTAGCTTTAGTTTTTCTTTTGCTTTATGTATTGTATTATCATTCAGAGACATCTGTATATATTGTTTTGGATCCTTTGCACTCCATGTATGTAGTTTTGGCTCTATACTATGATACCAGGTCTTGGGGTTTGGTTTAGTTTCTGCATAGGTATATATATATTCCTGTTATCTATTCTCTTCATCTTGTTCCCTTACTTTTGCTTATTAAATTGTTCTTCTGCTTATTTGTTAGATAGTAGCCCATTACTAACTGTCCTGGGCTACATGGACTGGGTCACCTACCGGGGGTTGTAGGTGCCATCATGACCGAGAAATTGGGTCGTGACAACTTAGTATCAGAGCTTTAGGTTCACCGGTGTCATCGGTATGACAGCCAATGTCTAGTAGAGTCCTGCGGATCGTGGCGGAGACGTCCGTACTCAATCTTTGGGAGGCTACAGTGACATTTTAGGAAATTTGACTCTTTCATTGCTTCTGTGTCGTGCGTGGAACCCTTGAAATTTCTGGAAATCTCATTTGTTCTACTTCATTCTGCCGGAAATGGTTCGTACGAGATCATCGGCATCACATGGAGATGAGCCTCCCACTCCAGCTAAGGGTCGAGGACACCCTCGAGCAGTGGCACCTGCTAGAGCTACTATAGTGGAGATAGAGCCCGAGCAGAATGTGGATCAGGGGATAGCCCAGGTACCACCAGCTCCAGTACCAGCTCCATTGCCCACTTTTGTGCCAGCTCCAGACGCAGCTCAGTCTCCAGATATTCGGGGATTACTATTACAGCTTTTGGGTGTAATTGGAGAGTGGCCTTCTGAGGTAGCGCAGACATCCGCTAAGGGGGCAGCCCTGGGTACACAGAGCTCAGGGGCGCAGCCTGCTACTATGGCTCCCCATGCAGAGGTAATTCCGGTTCCATTTGTTGCACAACCTCTTGCTCCTCGCCCAGCTATGACATAGTCAGACCAAAAGGCGTTGGGTTGAGGTTAGCACCTCCGAGGTTCGCTGGTACTTCTGGACAGGATCCACATGACTTTATTACTACATGTGAGGAGATGTTACATCATTTGGGTTTGTTGGATACTCACGGGGTTGGGTATACTACCTATCAGTTATAGGGCCCAGCGAAGTTATGGTGGAGGGCTCATGTTGCTTGTAGACAACCATCGTCACCTCCTTTGACCTGGTCTGAGTTTTATGAGGCCTTTATGGCCAAGTTCTTACCTCAGAGTGATCGTGAGCATCGCAGGGAGCAGTTTACTCACCTTATGCAGGGGTCTACGACTGTCTCAGAGTATGAGACCCATTTTCATCAGCTAGCATCGTTCGGAGCTATGATCATTCCTACCGAGGCAGATAGGATTCGCAAATTTGTATAGGGTTTGTGGCCAGATATAAGGCAGCCAGCTGAGATATTGATTGTCGGTGGTCGGTCATTTTAGGCTATCATAGACTATGCCCGCACTGTGGAGGACTTACAGCAACATGATCAGAGGTCCAGAGATAAGAGGCCTCGAAATACGGGTGTCTACAGTGGTTCCAAATATGGTGGTAGAGGTCCTGGCCAGTGGAGCCGGAGTTATCAGCCACAGCAGCACCAGGGTCAGTCCAGCCGATCGGTTTAGGCTTCCCTTCAGACTTTTGGTAGTACCCAGTTCGAGCAGGGTCAGAGCAGCCATTAGAGATATGGCGGCCAGTCTTCGAGGGGTACTGTTTCTGTGGCATCAGGCCGTGGTGGTTATACGGGATCTGCTGGTTCATCTCGACCGAGTAGGCCGCCAGGGGCTTGTTTTACTTGTGGTGTGATTGGTCATTTTGCTAGATATTGCCCTCAGCAGGGTACAATTCAGTTGGCCGAGCCTTTACGAGTAGTTCAGCCCCCAGCTAGAAGGGGTGGTCGTCAGGGTAGAGGTGGTGCTCCGCGCGGCAGTGCAGGTGGTAGGGATGGCGGTCGGGCAGGCGGAGGTCGTCGTCATTTTTACGCGGTCCCTAGGAGACCAGAGGAAGAGGCCTCTGATGCTGTGATTACAGGTATGATTTCTATGTGCCATCAGTCGGCTATGGCTTTATTTGATCCTGGATCCACTTGTTCATATGTATCTGCCTACTTTGTGCCTTGTTTGGGGTTGGCTAGTGAGCCATTATCTGTTCATGTTTCTATTTTGACCCCAGTAGGAGATTCTTTAGTAGTGGATCGGATTGGGAGATCTTGTATGCTATCTGCTAGTGATTCAGAGACTTGTGGTGATTTGATGATTCTTGATATGCTATATTTTGATGTGATACTGGGCATGGACTGGTTATCCCCTCACCGTGTGGTTGTGGATTGTTATGCCAAGACCATTACCATAGCTGTGCCTGGTGTATCCCCGGTTGTATGGCAGGGTTCTGTTAGCCATGCACCATATGGGATCATCTCTTGTCTTCGAGCTAGGAAGTTGATTTCCCGTGGGTGTTTAGCTTATCTAGCATATGTCCGAGATGTTAGTGCTGACCCTACTTCTCCTGAGTCTGTTCCTGTGGTTAGAGACTTCCTCGATGTGTTTCCTACCGACCTGCCAGGCCTTCCACCTGATAGAGATATTGATTTTGCTATTGAGTTAGAGCCGGGCACTAGGCCCATTTCTATTTCTCCTTACCGTATGGCTCCTGCTGAGTTGAGGGAGCTTAAGGAGCAGCTCCAGGATCTGTTAGCTAAGGGGTTTATTAGACCTAGTGTGTCACCTTGGGGTGCTCCTGTTCTCTTCGTGAAGAAGAAGGATGGGTCGATGCGCATGTGTATTGATTATCGGCAGCTGAATAGGGTGAAAGTGAAGAATAGGTATCCGATGCCGAGGATTGATGATTTGTTTGACCAGCTTTAGGGTTCAGTTGTGTTTTCGAAGATTGATTTGAGGTCTGGCTACCATCAGTTAAGGATTAGGGAGGAGGACATCCCTAAGATAGCATTTAGGACACGTTATGGCCATTATGAGTTCCTGGTGATGGCTTTTGGGTTGACTAATGCCCCCGCAGCCTTTATCAACTTGGTGCACAGGGTTCTTGGCCCGTATTTGGACTCATTTGTGATAGTTTTTATAGACGACATCTTGGTATACTCGTGTAGTAGAGATGAGCATGAGCAGCACTTGAGGGTTCTACTCCAGACTTTGACAGATCATTGGCTTTATGCCAAGTTCTCAAAGTGCGAGTTTTGGCTTGAGTCAGTTGCATTCCTAGGGAACGTGGTGTCTAAGGATGGGATTAGGGTTAACCCAGGAAAGATTTATGCGGTTTGTGATTGGCCTAGACTTACTCCTGCTACTGAGGTCCGCATCTTTATTGGGTTAGCAGGTTACTACAGACGGTTTGTTGAGGGATTTTCCTCTATAGCAGCACCCTTGACTATACTGACTAGGAAGGATGTCCCATTTCAGTGGTCGGATCAGTGTGAGGATAGCTTCCAGAGGCTTAAGGCCTTATTGACTTCAGCTCCAGTTTTGAGTTTGCCGGTTGAGGGTCAGAGCTTCTCCGTGTACTATGATGCTTCTGGGGTTGGTCTTGGTTGTGTGTTGATGCAGCAGGGTCGAGTAATAGCATATGCGTCGAGGCAGCTGAAGGTTCACGAGCACAACTACCACACTCATGACTTAGAGTTGGTAGCGGTAGTTTTCGCGCTCAAGATCTGGAGGCATTACCTATATGGAGTTCACTGTGAGATCTTCACCGATCACCGTAGTCTTCATTATATCATGAGTCAGCGAGTGTTGAACTCGAGACAGAGGAGATGGGTCGAGTTACTGAAGGACTATGACTTCACTATTCTGTATCATCCGAGCAAGGAAAACGTGGTAGTGGATGCCTTGAGCCGGAAGGCAGTTAGTATGGGTAGCCTAGCATCTCTTTCAGTTTCAGAGCGACCGTTGGCCTTGGACATCCAGTCCTTGGCTAACCGTTTGGTTAGGCTTGACTTGTCGGATCCTAGCAGAGTTCTCGCCAGTGTTGAGGTTCGTTCTGCTTTGATTGATCAGATTCAGAGCCGTCAGCTTGAGGATCAGCAGTTGTGTGACCTTCGTGATCGGGTTGTTCAGGGTGAGACCAGTCAGGCTACTCTAGATTTAGATGGGGTTCTGAGGTTTGATAGTCTCCTTTGTGTTCCGAGGATTAGTGATTTGATTCAGTTGATACTTCATGAGGCACATTGTACTAGATACTCCATTCACCCTGGCACAGCAAAGATGTATAGAGACTTGAGGCAACTTTACTGGTGGAGTGGTATGAAGCGGGATATAGCAGATTTCGTATCTCGGTGCTTGAACTGTCAGCAGGTTAAGTTCGAGCACATGAGACCTGGTGGTTTGATGCAGCGACTTCCCATTCCTGAGTGGAAGTGGGAAGGGATTACTATGGACTTTGTTGTTGGTTTGCCACGTACTTCTCATGGGTTTGATTTCATATTGGTGATTGTTGATAGGCTGACTAAGACAACACATTTCTTGCCGGTTCATACTTCTTATGGCGCGGAGAGGTGAGCTCAGATCTACATTCGTGAGATTCTTCAGAGGGTTGGTAGCGTTGCCTATCAGCTAGCCTTTCCTCCGATGTTTTCAGCTATACATCCTGTATTTCATGTTTTGATATTGCGTCGGTATGTCCCAGATGAGTCTCATGTGTTGCAGTGGGATTCAGTTCAGTTGGGTGAGGGTTTAGTCTTTGTTGAGGAGCCAACGGCTATTTTGGCCAGAGATGTCAGGAGATTGAGGTCTCGAGAGATCCCGGTTGTTATGGTTCAGTGGAGGCACCATCCAATCAAGGAGGCTACCTGGGAGACCGAGAGAGATATGCGAGCTCAGTATCCGCAGCTATTTTAGCCTTCATGTACCCCCTTGACCTTGACTTTCGAGGACGAAAGTCCTTTTTAGTAGTGGATGATGTAATGACCCTTCCGATTATTTCCACGTATACATTTTTCTTGTACCGTTAGAGCTTGTTTGTAGTGGCCCCAAGTAATATAAGGCTTGTAGGGACCGGTATTTCAGTGTCGAGTCCATTTGTTTGGTCGTATGATAAGTTTTGAAGTCAAGCAAGTCGGCAAAAGTTATCGTACGTTTCTTTAATAAATTTTCTGAACTTTTGGTAAAATGTCTCAGAGCTTTTCTCTCAATATATAAAGAGTTAGAAGTCCACCAAAATACCAAATCGAAGGTCTACGAGTCTAGTTTCCAACTAACAAAACATCACATCCAACTGATCTCGGAGTAAAAAGTTATGACTGTTTTACCGCGGACTGTCTGGCAGAAACCGGGTTGCAAACCGGGTCGCGAACCGGGTCGCGAACCGGGTCGGGTCAAAATCGATTTAAAGCCTCAACTTCACGTTTTAAAATGCCATTTCAGTTCTGAAACAGTGAGAAAACATAAGGGAGGATTCCAAGAGAGTTCTTGAGTATCAAAATCGTGCGATGGTGAATTGCGAACCTAAATTTAAGAATTTTACTAGCATCGCGCGTATATTTGAAAATATTTTATTTTAAAGTTATATTTTTTATTACCTTTTTTAAAGTATTTTAAAGGTTTATGAAAAATACTTTTATTATGATATAATTGTGTATGTGTTTATTTTATAAGGTTTGTATACATTGTAATATTTTAACGGAGATAGTAAATTTAGTTATGTTGAAAATTATTATTATAATATAGTAGATTTTATTTGAAATAATTTCCTATTTATTATGATATATTCAACAAGTTATATTTATTTTACCATGAATTTATGCAATACCCGAGTATACACTTAACGGGATAAAATTGGTTGCCACCTCCACTTCCACGTGGAAGTGGAGGCATTGTACAACAAAGTTAGGCATGTATAAGTGGCTTTCACTTGTTACACTCATTAGTATATTAGCTAAAATTAGGTGGCTGTGTATTTAAGATAGGTATCTTGTAAATTGACCAAAGTGAGTGATTCACCATATTTATATATATATATATATATATAATATAGAGGTACAGTGGATATTTTGACCATTTATTTCTCTATAGTTGAGGAAAGATATATGTCCATAGTGCTGGATATATTCTTAACGAATTCGTAGAGTAATTTTGTAGGCAAACATTTTTGACGCTTTATTTTGATCCACAAAAGAAAATCGATTATCTACGTCAAATTATTCAATCCCGAGTTCAAGTTTGATTTCGTTTCGGAGCTTCTTTTCGGAGAGGTTCGAGCTTGTCATTGGACGACAAGTAGGTTACGCTTTAAACCCCCTAGACTTAGCATATATCAGATAAAATTGTACTAGCTGGCATCCTTGGGTTGGATTATTAGGTTGGTACCACAGACCTTGACCGCTTTATTCATGTCTGCCTACTTTTATTTCTCCGATGCTTGTAGTACTTGCCGATATATTTTATTTACCCCTGTGGTCCTGTGAGGCCTTGTTGACTCTGGAACATAGAAGGTGGGATTTTGGGAATGTCCGCGAGTCCCGGGCATAGAATTATCCTTCTAGGCTGGTTATGCTTGCTGAGTAGCTATGGGCCTGTGCAGGGTCGATAGGTTAATTGTGAGCTGCTGGACAGCTATTGTGTTTGATCATACCATTTCCATGCATTTAAAGAGGTTTTATCCATGTTTTACTACGGTTGGGCTTCGGGCCTACTGACACTATTTTCTAAACCTTGTATGGCCCCGGGGCCCCGTTTTTTATGGAAATAAATTGGAAATGGTTTGATTTAACTTGTGAATATTCTTGGGTAAAGAAAGTAAAATTATGATTTAAATCAACAGTTTTACGATTAACGCTAGACTCGGCAGGGCTGGGGTGCTAGTTGAGTTTTCTTGCTACTTGAGATGATTTTTAGCCTCGGTCGGACCGAGCACCTGAGATGACTTTCTACTATTTACACCCGGTTATGCTCGGGCACCCTTGAAGGGTTTTTTGAGATATTTTTCTACTACTTTAGTCCTGGACAAGGTCTGGGCATGCATATTCGAAACTGGGTCTCTATCTTGAAACCGGACTTTCTTCCGGATGACATGTTTTGATACTGAGTTTTAGTATGGGGTCAGGGACCTCCATGGACCTTGCCATCCAGGCATGGGTCTTTGGGCTGCGTGTGCCGGAGGAAGGGTATACGGTGGAGTAGAGGTATACGTGCAGTGTCCTTCCATGGAACCTACAGAGATACAGAGATACCATTTCACTTGAGATCTTCATGCATCATATCATTCATTGTTAGAGGCTCCACCCTTGTTTGTTATTTGTTGATTGTACACTCCGGTAGTATGGCATGTCGGAGGGTTTGTTTTCACTTGTTTGTGTTCCTCAGTTGTATGGGCGGCCGGGGGACTGTAGGTAGACTCTGGCTATTTACTTGTAGAATTTTTCCCTGTTACGGTTAATTATGAAATTGGTTACTGCTAGACTGTTAGTTTCTGGATTTAAGATAGATATGATTAGTGGGGCTTGATTCATGTCTCTAAGCATGCCTATCATTACTCTTTCTCTCTTCTTCTTACACTTGAGGTTACCGGTATACCGTCCATTTCGTAAACTTATTATGTATACACTATTATTGCAAGGACCCCATGTGCGTTGTTTCTTACTTTCACCTGTGCCTATGGTGTATATATTTTGCTTGCTGGCCTCACATGTGGTTCTGTTGACTTCCCTCTGGGCTAGTTCATGTGTACCCTTTCATTGATTTTTGTGACTACTTTCTTCTGTTCTGTCTGTTACTACGCTTTTATCTTATATGTTCCCAATCGGCCTATGATACCTACTAGGTACCTTATGCTTCGTATTTGGTGCTCACCCTACCCCCAGCATCTTTGGGTGCAGATCCTAGCGTGTGCCATCGCCGTTAGATCACTGTAAGTCGTTCTTGGAGATCTGTTGGGGATTACTTCAGACTAAGGGTGAGCTCTTGGCGATCGGAGCTTAGCTTTAGTTTATCTTTTGCTTTATGTACTCTATTACCATTTAGAGACATTTGTATACATTGTTTTGGATCGTTTGCACTCCATGTATGTAGTTTTGGCGCTATACTATGATACCAGGTCTTGGGGTTTGGTTTAGTTTCCGCATAGGTATATATATATTCCTGTTATCTATTCTCTTCATCTTGTTCCCTTACTTTTGCTTATTAAATTATTCTTCCGCTTATTTATTATATAGTAGCCCATTACTAACTGTCCTGGGCTACGGGGATTGGTTCACCTACCGGGGGTTGTAGGTGCCATCATGACCGAGAAATTGGGTCGTGACATTAGCATCCTTGGATGGGTTGTTACAGGTTAGTACCCCAGACCTTGTACGCCTTTTCTGTTCGTTTATTTCATACGCTGATTTTATTATTCATGTAGTATTGTATACCACCCTTGTGGTCCTGTGTGGCCTTGTATTGATTCTAGAACATAGATGGTGGGTGATTTGGGAATGTCCGCAAGTCTCAGACATAGAGATATCCTTTTAGGCTGGTTATGTCTGTTGAGTAGTTGTGGAGCCTGTGCAGGGCCGGTAGATATATTTGTGAGCCGTTGGGCTAATTTATATTTGTGTGTGAGCATATCATCCATGAAAGAGGTTTCCCCTGCATGTTTTACTTTGGTTTTGGCTGCGAGCCACTATAGACGGTTTTTCCTAAACTTGCATGGCCCTAGGGGCCCATTTTCGGTTTACTTGATGATAAACCTGGGATTTTATATGATTTCACACCTGATTTTCTACTGATGGGAAGAGTACTAGACTTGATTTTCTACTGATACTAGGCTCTGCTGGGCAGAGAGCTAGACCTGATTTAGACTCGAATGCGTTATGGGAACCCTCTGAGAGGGTTATTGAGACTCTTATCACTGATTTAGACCCTAGTATACCTCAGGCACCCTTTGAGAGGGTCTTTTGAGATTACTACTACTATTTTAGACCCGGGTCAAAGCCAGGCATGTACTACAAGGTGATGATTATTGAGCTACACTTGAGGTTTATGGTTTTGTATGTGGTTGAGAGGTAGACCTCCATGGACCCTTGTCGTTCCTGGGCCATAGGCTACGGGCCGATGCAACATGCTAAGAAGGAGAGGTGTACGGCATAGGAGAGGTACACGGGAAAGAGCCTTCCATGGATCCTGCCTCTATTAGGCCTTATAGGTACCATATGGGGTGCATACGGGGTACTATTACATCAGATTCATCATCATCATGCATATTTAACTAGGGTTCCACCTTTGTTTGCTGTGTGTTTAGTGTACCCTCCAGTTGTATGGGCGGCCTGAGGGTTTGTTTTCACTTGATTGCGTTCGTCGGTTGTATGGGTAGCCGTTGGGACTGTAGGTAGATTATTACTTCTGTCATTTTATAGAGCTTGTCGTGGTCCTTGTTTCTGGGTGGATTGGAAAGTTTTAGCCTGTTGAGGCTCTGAGTTTGGGCTTGAGTATTGAGGGGCTAGGGAGTCCTATATCATTAAGGCGTTATTGTGTGGCCTTCTGAGCGGCTTGTCGGCTTTGGTTCCCTTCTTTATATCTTGATCTGAGTAGAGACTCTTGGTTCTTTTGGCTTAGTTTTTCCATTCGATGTTATAAATTGTGAGATTGATCATGGTTTATGCTTATCTTGAGAGTTAGTGGCTTCTATTATGATTATGTTATTGTATGGATTCTAGTTTATTATGTTGTCCTACCTCCTCTCTTTCCTTTCTACTTGAGGTTACCAATATACCACCATTTTTTCAACTTTCTCTCTTTATTTACTTATATAGTTATTTCAAGGACCTCAAGTGCATCTCTCTTTCTTACACTTGTGTTCTGTGTATATTTATTTTCAGTGATAGAATTGTATGCTTATAATTCTTGGTTGTCTATTATCCGTGCTAGTTCCTTTTGCTTTCTCTATTGCTTCGGTGACTACTTCCTTGCTATCTGCTACTTACTATTTTTATATCTTATATGCCCTCAGTTTTCCGATGATGCCTAGTGAGTACCCATTGTCTTGCTACTCATACTACATTTCTGCATCATTCTGATGCAGATATTAGTTGAGCTTTCACCGTTGATCATATTGGAGACTCGTGCAGCTTTTGGGAGGTTCAAGACTAGGGTGAGCACCGAATGGTCGGGGATTATCTATATCTCATCTATAGTACTATTGCTCCTTGTACTTTCAGAGACAGATTTATATTGTATTTTGTTACTTCTAGCTCGTGTATTCTATTAGAAGCTTCTGTATTGTCGATACCAAGTCTTGGGTTGGTGTAGGAATATTTGTATTTATATTTTGGGTTGTTGCTTCCGCGTGTCTTATCTTTATATTCAACTTCCGCTTATTCTACTTGTTGTGCGTAATTAGTTAGGTAGTATCCCATTACTAACCGTTCTGAGCTACGGGGATTGGTTTGACTACTGGGTGTTGTAGGTGCCATCATGACCTGAGAAATAAGGTCATGACAACTTGGTGTCAGAGCTCTAGGTTCACCGGTGTTGTGGTACAGAAGAAAGTGTCTATGTAGAGTCTCGCGGATTGGTATGATGATGTCCGTATCCTATCTGCAGGAGGCTGCAGGGCATTGTTAGGAAAAGGTTTATCTTCTTGGATCCTTATCGTGTGTTCATTGCTCTATTGACTTCTAAACTTTGGTTATTTTATCCCTTCTCATATGCCTAGGATGAGTTCAAAAATAGTTGGTGTTGATGCCTCTGTGCCTGTTGCTTCAGTGCTTCCATTAGTGCTAGGACATCAGAGTTAGAGTTTACCACACCAGATAGGGGCTGTGGGGTTAGCCCAGCCTCTGATTTGATTCATAGCTACTCCAGTTCTTCAGGACACTGTGGTTAGGACTCTGAGTCTTCCGGTGGGTATTTTAGTACCCAGTTCTATGAGCACTGTTTTGGCTATGGTTGACCTACCAGTTCTTTAGTAGGGTTGTCTATCGGTATTGGCGTATGAGGTGAGATTTCATGACATGGTTAGGCATTCTACTAGGGGTGTGCCTTCGGAGTTCGATAGGGTTCAAAGCGTTGTTGAGGGTTTGATTTCACCGCTCCATTTGGCTACCGAGCACTTGGTTACAGTTAGGGCAACCTTTTTTCAGGTAGTGGATCATGCTTGGGCTATTTAGGGTTTATGCCATGAGGCTTATGAAGGTAGTGATAGGAAACATCATCGCCAGGACAGTTCTCGAGGTTCCCAGACTCGAGATTGGGGATTGTCTGCTAGGGATCAGTTCCATTGCTTCTTATCTAGCAGGTCGGGTTTAGTTTCTCCATAGGTTCCAGAGAGTGGTTGTGTAGGGAATGTTGAGTAGAGTATACAGGGTTCAAATCATATCCTTCGGGGTTTGCCTTTGGAGTGTGTAGGCCATAGCGGCTGGCCAGGTTCAGTAAGATCTTTTCATCGGGCTTCATCTGGTAGAGACTGTTTTTGATGTGGTGAGCGTGGGAACTTTTCTAGGAATTGCCCTACGATTTTGTATCTTGGTCATCCTTGCTGTTATGATTATGGGGAAGTTGGTCATATTTATAGAGCTTGTCCCCGGTGAAGGATGGCAGAGCTTTCAGCTTCGACTACTCAGTCCAAAGTTAGATCCCATTAGGTTGATGCCCCTCTTGGTAGGCCCGAGGTTGAGGTTCCTGATATCGTTGCTCCAGGTAAGGCTCCTATTACCTTCGACTTGTGATAGTCCTGCTCGTGTCGCAATTCTTTCCCTTCTCTCATTTAATTGCTTATATGCCTACCTTACTTGTTTAGTTGTTTGATATCCGGATTGTAGCTTTTATGCATTTTTTTTGTGGTAGTTTATTCCTTAGTAGTTCATGGGGGTGAGTTGTTCTTGTGAGGTGTTTACTTGGATTCATAACTCGTGGTAGTTCTTGTTAGTCCATTTCTGGTTGGTTTGTTCCCTATTTTGTTGTGACTCTAGGCTTGTGTTGAGTCTTCTTTGTTGAGCAGTCCTAGATGGTTGATGGTTAGGATATTTTCTAGCATGGCTAGAGGTTCTTGTTCTGGTTTTGTATTACCAGTAGTTGTGCTGAAGTTTGAGCTTTTGTCTTGAGATATGTGGTGTTGGCTATGCAAATGAGCATGGTTTGGTTTGGTTTTCTCGGGTGTTTAGAGTCGACCCTCTTTGTTGGTTAGTTTAGGAGGTTGGCAGGTATGTAGGTTGTTCCCATAGTCTCCTTCAGTTTCTTGCCTGGTTGGGTCAGTTTGTTATTTTCCCTAGTCCCAGTTAGATTGACTTACGATCATAGCCCTCTGGTTGAGCTTTGGATTCAGTATTTTTATTGAGTTTTGATTTAGCATTTTCTGACTGAGTGTTGACGTAGCCTCATGGCTGAGTTATACTCTTAGCATTTTGGGTGAGTTTAGCATCCGGTCCATTCTTCTCCTGCTTTATTGAGCTTGGCAATATAGATGTGAGAACTAAGGTAATGGCTCCAGATTTTATTTGAGAAAGGATTTGTAAGGTTAGTATGTGCTAAGGACGGGTTTTGTTTAGTTGAAATGGGAGGGAGGTGACTCCTTGTTCGTGTGTGTGTGTTTTAGTAGTTGACCGAGGTGACGATGAGGGTTTACTTTGGTTTGTGTATTGGTGATTTGATTTGACTGTTTTTAGATTACAGTGGTTTGTCCATCGATTGGTTTTAGTTTTCAGTAGTAGCTGTGGGTTTAGCAACTTCCATATTCAAGCCTTGTTGACTTTGATTCCTATGGGTTCATTGGCAGCATATGAGTCTACTCACGGATTCGACAGAAGTGTTGATTAGTAAATTCGGATTTAGTTTTAGAATCATGGCTTGGCAGGTTACATCGGACGGTTTGTGGTAGTTTCTATTTAGTTGCAGCATCCTAGTGCCAGGAGGCATTGGGTGTGGGCAACTTAGCTTTTTTACTTCAATTTCGGGTGCGGCTATTGGCCTTGGACACCTAGTCCTTAGCTAACCTCTGTTTTAGGCTGGATATTCCTGATTTTAGTGGTGCTCTTCATGGTACGAAGTTTCTTCCATCTTGGTTGGGCAGATGCAGTAGTGTAAGTTCCAGATTCAACGGTGGTGTATGCTTTATATGGTCAGCTTATACGGGTTGAGACGAGCATGGTTATTTATGAAGTTATAATGATACTTAGAGGCTGGTGGTCACCATTCATTTACCGATGATTTAGAAGCTTGTTTAGTCGATTCTTTTGGGGTTGTTTTTTATGTAAGGTTCCAGTGTTAGTTAGACTCGGCTAGTTTGGACTAGAAGTTCTGTATGATATATTCTTCAAAATGGTTAGTTGTGTGCAGATCCGGTAGAGCGGTCAATTCCAGCCAAAGGGATGAGTTGAAGTTATATGCAAATTTCTATGGCTAGATGGAAACTTTGAACCCCAGGCTCCTTTTTCCTTTGCCTTCGGGGTTTTTTGATTTGATATTCATGGAATGGTGGACTTCTTCCTGAGGTGAGCTTGGTAAGATAATTTCAAATTAGAATGGTGTTCGAGTATTCAGAGTTGCAGCAGTATTCTAAAAGTTTGTAGCTTAGCTTAGTGATGGTTATGAGCTTCATGGTAGGCTTACCACAGTCCTTGCAGAGGCTTGGTTTTTGTTTGGGTCTGTTGGGCAGGTTGCCCTGGTTCATTCGCTTCCAGTTGACTCAGACTCGGTATGGTGCAACAGTTAGGTTTGTTCTATAGTTTGGAAGTTTCTTCGTCAACATAGGGTATTCATACATGCCTTTCCTAATGTGAGTGTGTAAACTTCAGTCAGGTTCAGATGGTTGTTAAGTTGGGTTCAGTTAGTAGGGTTGATGTTAGAAAAAGTGTTTGCCCATTGCTTGATGGTCAGTCAGGATAGGTAACTCTAGTTTTTGATGGTATGCTATGGTTTGTTATCTTAGATGGCAAAGGCTAGTAGACTATAGCTTGGGTTTGGTATAATTTGAATAAAAAGGGTGACCTTGTTCGTGGTAGAGTATAAGTGAAGACTATGGATCTCTGGTGTGTCAGTTAATGTTTTGAGAGTGGCTCGAGTGTACAGCCTATATGAAGTTTTATGATTATGGTACAAAAGGATTTGGTTTAGAATAAAAGGGTTTTGCCGATCAGCGTGATCGTGAGTTAGAGTTTTAGTTGTTGGCTTTTATTACAGACTGGCTTATGGTTTCAAAGAGTCGAGTTCTGTGTGTTGATCGCCTTGCCTCTCTATTTTTGATGTTGTGTCAGTGCTTCCGGTTGTGATTCTCGGGGTTCAGTTTGGGTCAGCAGATCTTTGGAGCATTGAAGTTGAGTTTGGAATATAGCTTGGCTAGTAATAAAGTGTAGGCTTGGTTTCCTTCTTTAGTTCTTCTCTGTTGGGTGCCGCCCAGTCGAGCAGGCTACCTAGGTTGACGAGAGAGTAGTGCGGGCTTCGTATACGCTGTTGTTAAATCTCTAGTCTCTCCTTCTTTCCTGACTTTTGAGGATGAAAGTCTTTTTAGTTGTGGATGATGTAATGACCCTTTCGGTCATTTATGCATTTTTGAATTTCTTGTATCGTTAGAGCTTACCTGTAGTGGCCCCTAGTCATTTAAGGCTTCCTAGGATCGGTAGTTCGGCGCCCGGGCCATTTGTTTAGCCTTTTTGTCCATTCCTTATTTTAGAGCTTTAAGTCTTTGAAATCATTGACTTCATTCAACATTCTTTGTGAACGCGCTAGGAATCAAATTCCGACAGTTTCGTTTGCTGCGAAGCATGTACTTTGGTCTCGAGGGACCTTTGGTCGTGATCCGGGATCTTTTCAGCTTGTAATTCTCTCTCTTTCTGTGTTTTCAAGCCAGTTGGGATTGTTGGGTTGACTTTGGTAATCATTCAGAGAAGATGGCCTTGGATAGAAATTTCGTCAGAGCCGTTAGCTTCGGAATGTCGTGTTTGTGTTAGTTAGTTGGTTAGTTCGGGTTCCGTATGATCCGGGCTCATTTTGGGTGTTTGGTTGGCATTAGCTAGTGTTGACTTGGGTCAACATTCTTACACAACAACCTCGTATGGAATTTTTGTCTATTCGATTAAGTATGGAACGTCTTTTCCACTATAATAGCATTATTGGGTTTTGAGTATCGAGTTCCGATTGTGCCCAGAATACCCCGTAGAAGTTTTTAGTTGTTGCTGGTTTTTCTGCTTCTGGTGGCCTTCAGCGCGATCATGCTCACTTAGCGCGATTGCACTGGCCTGTGATTTCCCCTACAGCGCGATCATGCTCTTTTAGCGCGATTGCGTTGGTATGTGTTTTCCCTTCAGCGCGATCGCGTTCCTTTAGCGCGATAACGCTGACCAACGACCAATAGCTATATAATTCTTGGTACGCTTTCTTCCCCAAACTTGCTCCCTTTTGGTTTTCTCTAAATCCACCATTGTTGCTCTCATCCTAAGCTTGGAATTACTTGTAGTAGCTTCCCTCTTGAGCTTTGCATGATCGTGAATTTAGAGTTTCTCACCTCTTGAGCTTGCCTTCTCATTGTGGTAAGTATCTTTTGGCTAATTTTCGAATTTATTTCTTGAAAATTCCTCTTTTATTCTTGACTTGAGCGGGATGTTTCGAGCCCCAATTGTTGTCCATTTTTGCTCAATTTTTGAGCATGTGGTTCCGGGATGGTAAGGAACACATGTGTGTTTTTCGTTTCTAGTTTTTGGATTACGAGGCCCACGGGCCAATTAGTGACCCGGATTTTGACCCAGTTATGTTCATGGCATTATGGGTATTGTTAGTATTATTTTGATGTGTAGATTATTCTATTGATAGTGGTTTTACAAATTGTAGCTTCCCGAAGCAGTTCGATCCTTGACGATGTCGTCCCCACAACTATTTGTCGGACGACAGGTAGGTTATGGCTTTCCCAATCTAGACCTGCATATATAGGCTATAACTGCACTAATTAGCATCCTTGGGTGGGTTTTTATAGGTTGGTACCCCAGACCTTGTCTGCCTTTTCTGTCTGTTTATTTCATACGCTGATTGTAGCATTTGTGTAGTATTGTATACCACCCTTGTGGTCCTGTGTGGCCTTGTATTTACTCTGGAACTTAGACGGTGGGTGATTTAGGAATTTCCGCGAGTCCCGGACTTAGAGATATCCTTTAGGCTTGTTATGTCTGTTGAGTAGCTGTGGAGCCTGTGCAGGTCCGATAGGAATATTTGTGAGCCATTCGACTAATTTATATTTCTGTGCGAGCATATCATCCCTGAAAGAGGTTTTCCCTGCATGTTTTAATTTTGGTTTGGTTGCAATTTACTATAGACGGTTTTTCCTCAACTTGCATGACACCGGGGGCCCATTTTTAGTTTACTTAATGATAAAATTGGGATTTTGGATGATTTCTCACCTGATTTTCTACTGATGTGAGGCTCTACTGGGCAGAGTACTAGACTTGATTTCCTACTGATACTAGGCTCTGCTGGGCAGAGCACTAGACTTGATTTCTGACTGATTTAGACCCAGATGCGCTCTGGGCACCCTCCGAGAGGGATATTGAGAGTCTTATCACCGATTTAGACCCGAGTATACCTCGGGCACTCTTTGAGAGGGTCTTTTGAGATTACTACTACTATTTTAGACCCGGGTTGAAGCCGGGCATGTACTACAAGGTGACATTATTGAGCTACATATCAGGTTTATGGTTTTGTATATGCTCGAGAGGTAGACCTCCATTGACCCTTATCGTTACTAGGCCATAGGCTACGAGCCAACGTAGCATGCCAAGAGGGGGGTGTACGACGTAGAAGAGGTACACGGGAAAGAGCCTTCCATGGATCCTTCCTCTATTGGGCCTTATAGGTACCAGAGGGGGTGCATACGGGGTACTATTACATCAAATTCATCATCATCATGGATATTTCACTTGGGTTCCACCCTTTCTTGTTGTGTGTTCAGTGTACGCTCTGGTTGTATAGGAGGCCAGAGGTTTTTTTTTACCTGATTGCGTTCCTTGGTTGTATGGGCGGCCGTTGGGAATTTATGTAGATTATTACTTCTGTCATTTTATAGACCTTGTCATTGTCCTTGGTTTTGGGTGGATTGGTAAGTTTTAGCCTGTTGAGGCTCAGTGTTTGGGCTTGAGTATTGAATGGCTAGGGAGTCCTATATCTTTGAGGCGTTATTGTGTGGCTTTCTAAGCGGCTTGTGGGCTTCGGTTCCCTTCTTAATATATTTATCTGAGTAGAGACTCTTGGTTCTTGAGGCTTAATTATTCCATTCTAGGTTATAAATTGTGAGATTGATCCCGGTTTATGCTTATCTTGAGAGTTTATGGATTTTAGTATGATTATGTTATTGTATGGCTTCTAGTTGATTATGTTGGCCTACTTCCTCTCTTTCTTTTCTACTTGAGGTTACCGGTATACCTCCATTTTCTCAACTCTCTCTTTATTTACTTATATTGTTGTTGCAAGGACCCCAGGTGCGTCTCTCTTTCTTACACCTGTGTTCTGTGTATATTTGTTTTCTGTGCTAGCATTGTATGCTTATAATTCTTGGTTGTCTATTCTCCGTGCTAGTTGCTTGTGCTTTCTCTATTGCTTCGTTGACTACTTCCTGGCTATCTACTACTTACTATTTTTATATCTTATATGCGCTCAATCGGGAAATGATGCCTACTGAGTACCCGTTATCTTGGTGCTCATACTACACTTCTGCATCTTTCTGGTGTAGATATTAGTTGAGTTTTCACCATTGATCGCATTGGAGACTCGTGCAGCTTTTAGGAGGTTCGATACTAGGGTGAGCGCCTGACGATATCTCATCTTTTGTACTGTTGCTCCTTGTACTTTTGGAGACAGATTTATATTATATTTTTTACTTCTAGCACTTGTATTCTATTAGAAGCTTTTGTACTATCGATACCAAGTCTTGGGTTGGTGTAGTATCATTTGTATTTATATTTTGGGTTTTTGCTTCCACAATTTTTATCTTTATATTCAGCTTTTGCTCATTCTGCTTTTTATGCGTAATTGGTTAAGTAGTAGCCCATTACTAACCGTTCTGGGCTACGGGGATTGGTTCACCTACTGGGGGTTGTAGGTGCCATCATGACCTTAGAAATCGGGTCATGACAGAAAAAGGCCAACACTTGATAGATTATGCATTCATTGAGGGATTCACATTTTGTCAAGATGATCCTAAAGTTCAACATACGCATAAAAATAATATAAGTTCTTAAAAATAGATAAAGATTCAAAATTCAGGTGTTGCAACATGCAATCCAATTCCTAAAAGCCCCAGTTCTATAAAAAGTAATAAAGAGAAAGAGAACTATAAACTTACCATAAAATATTATCAACAAATGTGCATAGAATCTCAAGTAACCTGAGGTTTTAGATAAAAATGATACATTATGTGCCCTATTCATCTTATTCTCTGCCTATTGATTTCCATTGGACTTGTAACCAGATTTATAGCAAGTAAGTAGGACTGCTCATTTGTCATCAATCCATTTTGACTTATTCGCACTTTCTTCTATTTAGATAAAGAGACAAAATGATAAGAATATCTGAGAACAGATTCTTACATGTTCTCTAAGTGTTTTTATTTCATGTCATGGCCTTATTTCGATTTCTCTGAAGTTGTATAATGTTCAAATACTATATACGCTATAAGTTGCTTCATATAATTTGAAATTCTTATGCTCTGTATTATCATTCATTCTTGAAAATTTTCTCTTATTTTCCGTACGCAAATCAGTGCAACAAAAAATGTAAAAATTTATCATACTGGACTAACTAATTAATAAATTAAAGCACAAAGTAGTACATACAAGATAGTGAAATCTATTGTTAGTAGAAAAAAGAAATTAGCGTAGAGCTGCAACGAACTTAGAAATTTCATTATTTGAACACTCATTAATCAAAATCCAGAAAACAAAAAGGATTGCAGGGATCTCCTGAGAAAGCAACTGATGGAGGAAATGGCTGCAAGTGAAAAGAGTATGGAAACAGGAATCCTCAAGACTATTTTTGTTGTGACACTCCTCTACCTGAGACTATACAATAACTCTTCATAAATAGTGAACCAACACAAATCTTGTGGAGATCTTTTGGCAATCCTTTGGGAAAATTTTTTCAGAACAAGCCAATAAAAGGGTTTCTCCATGGTTGGTGGAAAACTCTTGGGAAGAATGCCATTCAAAGAATGATAATATAAGTAGTACCAATGGTGATCTGCTGGGAACTATGGAAGGAGAGTTGCGCTTATAGGTATGGCACCCAAAAAAGGTTTTACATAAGAAGAATAAAGCAGCAAATCAGTTGGACAATGAAAGCAGCTATGGACAAGGCCTTCCCTTTATATAAACTAGCTATGCAATGGAAGGATCTATGTGATTTGGTTGAGATGCTTAGACCATGGGTTAATGTCAAAACTATCACTTAGGAAAATCCTCAAAATAGAAGGATCAGACTTAACACGGACAGGAGTTTTGTGGAGCACAGTGGCAAGGCAGGCATTGATGGCATTGCAAGGAATAAAGATAGAGAGTTCTTATTTGCTTTTGCAGCACCAGCCCAGTGTAAAGACCATAATATTGCAGAAGCAGTGGTTGTGCAGTTTGCAATTCAAATTTTAAAGGAAAAGGATATGAGAAAGGCATTGTTGAAATGGACTCTAAGATAGTAGTCGATATGTTGACAAACAAGACCTCTCATAATCACAATTTGAGAACTATAGTAGAGGAGACTACTACTATTATTGATAATACAGATCTCAACTTCTCACACTCCTATAGGGAAGCTAATACTGTCGTGGACTATCTCGCAAAATGGGCTACAAATATAGATGCTCCAACTGTCTATGAAAGCTTTGATCAAATCCCAGTGGCTGCAAAAGGTCCTTACTTCCTTGACAAATCTAAATGCCTAGTTTTAGGATCAAATATGATAAGGCAAACTTTTTTGGTAGTTAACTTGTATAACTTGTACCTAAGAGAAGGGATAGCAGGGGATCTAAGCATTCTTTTTTTGCCTAATTGCCTGCAATATATAATTTATACTTGGGGTAAGGTCTAGTCCCCCCCTTGTTTGTGATTTCTCATGAATAATATACATCTTAAATTTTATTTAAAAAAATTGCACATGAGACTCTTGCAACTGTTGAGACACCAAAATCCATGTCTCTGTACTATTATGTGTTTTAAAATTTGTGTGTTATTAATAAGACTTCAAAGCTATTAAACTGACAATTTGCAAGTCTTTTTGACAAATGTTTAGTTGATGTAATTTGTTTCATGGTTTTTATGTTTGGTTTTCTGATCACATTATGTTTGTACGAAGAAAGTTGATTTGGGCTATAACATAAAACTTTATCTAAATGAAATACAAGTTGGCTCCTCCTTTTATTATGTGTAAAATCAATTAATCAAACTTACAACTTCAGAAAAATAGAGAAAAAAAGAAACTCAATGGAAGAGGAGGCATACCTGGAATTCGCAGAGCTGCAACACACCCAAGTAAGAAGAAACAAAGATTAGGGCAGAGCTGAAACACAACCAAGTAAGAAGAAATAGATATTAGGGAAGAGATGCAAGCACCAAAGTAAGAAGAACTAGAGATAGATGCAAGCACGTTCCAAGTAAGAATAAAGATAAAAATTTTACGATGTGTATAGGATTAGGGAAAGTTTGCGATGATCAACTGTGTTTGGAGTTCAGAGAATATTTTTTTTTGCTTCTTAGAACCTAGGGCATGTTTGAGATGATCATCTGTGTTTGGAGCGCAATGTTTTTAACTTTTTAGAATTTTTACTAAATTTTGGCGCCTAATGTTTTTAGTAAAATAATAGTTTTATTTTTTTTAATATTTTAGTACTAAAATTGGCTGTACTCTATCCCAATTTATTTTTTTGTTTCCGTTCAAGACCTTAATTTTAATTGGGGACCAACTACTAAATTCTTTAGGGATCAAAATTAGTACCTTCGCAATAGAATACATAATTAACGAAGGGAATAAAATCTCATCCCAATATATATATTTTTAGTGACGGGAATATTAGCTAGTCCCTAAATGTTGGTCTTAAATAAGGCTTTTTCTTATAGTGATTATGTCTCTCGATATTTGAACTTCCAGCAGGTTAAGTATGAGCACTAGAGGCTAGGTGGTATGACTCATAGGATGCCTATACCTGAGTGGAAGTGGGAGCAGATTGCTATGAATTTCGTGATAGGATTGCCGCAGACTTTGAGAAAGCTTGATGCAATTTGGGTTATTATGGATTGATTGATGAAGTCTTCTCACTTTATGCTAGTTCAGACTTCATACAATGTAGAGAGGTTGGCTAGGATTTACATCTAGGAGATAGTGCATTTGCATGGTGTTCTGATTTCTTTTATTTTTGACTGATAGACAATTCGAGTGGATCATTCAGGTGTTAAAGGATATGCTACGGGCGTGTATAATTGATTTTGGTGGTCATTGAGACCAATTCTTACTAATAGTGGAGTTTGCATATAATAATAGTTACCATTCTAGCATTTAGATGGCTCCGTTCGAGGCTTTGTATGGTCTGAGATGTCGTTCTACGGTGGGTTGGTTTTATGTATTTTAGGTTAGACCTTGGGGTATAGATCTGTTGAGGGATTCCTTAGATAAGGTCAAGTTTATTCAGGATAGACTTGTCACAGCTCAGAGTAGACAAAAGAGTTATGCAAATTGTTCGTGGTTGGGGAGAAGGTCTTGTTGAAAGTATCACCTATGAAGGGTGTTATGAGATTTGGGGAAAAGGGCAAGATCAGTCCTAGGTTCATTGGTTTGTTTGAGATACTCCAACGTATTGGGGAAATAATGTATGAGCTGTCTATGCTACCATACTTATCAGGTATTGATATGGTATTTCATGTTTTAATGTTGAATAAATATCTTGGTGATGGTTCTCACGTGATTCAATAGGACTCAGTGCAGTTGGACCAAGGTTTGTAATTTAAGGAGGATCCTATAGTTATTCTGGATAAGCAGGTTAGAAAGCTGAGATCTAAGGAGATAGCATCTGTGAAGGTGCAGTGGAGGCATCATCATGTGGAGGAATATATTTAGGAGGTTGAGTGCGACATACGGAGGAGATATCCTCATCTCTTCGATAGTCTAGGTACTTTCTCTCTCTTCACTTTCAAGGTTGAATGGTTGTTTTAATAGTGGAGATGTAACGACCCTCCAGATTATTTTGTGAATTCTTACTTATTTTTCTCGTTTTAACCCTTCTCATATTCTTTATATATGATTAATAACTTCAGGGGATGGATAGTACGGACCTCGAGGTGTTCGGGAGCGACTTAAGTCATTATTTTGAATCTTAAGTTTTAAGAAAGTCAAGTTTGATCACGATCAACCTTCAATCAAGACGACCTCGAATTGGCGTTTTTGTGTTCTCAATAGGTTTGAAACGTGTTTTTTAGTCAATTTATATATTAGTTGGTTTCCATGGGGTTCTAAATAAATTCCTAGAGTCTATTTGAAGTTCAACTATTTTAGATAATTAATTTAATTGATGGTTAATGGGTAAAACTCACAATTTATTTACTCTTGTGACCCATACAATAGAAGGCGAGAGTTAAGGATGTATAGGCTTAACCCTTTGGAGTACAACAAAAGAAAATTATTTCACGGGGAGGAGTTGTTACTGCGTCGAGGCAGCGAGGAGCCTCAGGTGCGAACTCCCCCCTTCTGAGTTATTTAATTGTTGTGAGATATATTTAGTTAACATCCATTGCTATTGTATTGTTGGTACTTAGGATATAATTAGTATATATGGCTTAGGAGACAAGTTGGTGGAATTATTATGGTGTACTGATGAGACCTTTACTAAATAAAATCAAAACAAGGGTAGATGAAAGCCAATCATTGGCATTAATATTAAATAAGGGAATGTTAATGGATCATAGGAAATTGATGTGTTTGCAGAGTTATGGTAGTTTTGTTTAGGTTTGGCATTGAAAGTTTAGTATATACTATTATATAAATCATGACATTTAAGATGATTTAGGAAATTGGTGTGTTTGCAGAGTTATGGTAGTTTTGTTTAGGTTTGGCATTGAAAATTTAGTATATACTATTATATAAATCATGACATTTAAGATGATTTTTGTAATGGTTACCTATAATCATTGGGTAATAGGATAATTATGATGGAATGAGTGGAGGGAGGTAATTGCTATTTATTTCTTATCACTGCAGTTCACGTGAGGCTTTACTTTTGAGAATTGAATTGTCTTTGTTGTTGTCATTACACAAAACTCTCTCACGCATAACTTAGAACCTGACAGTTGCAACTTTTCCATCCTTAGCATCTGGGTTCGAGAAGGATCAAGTCATCATTAACTATAATCTTGAAAAAATTTAGGATTTTGGGATAGGATTTTTAGAGTAAGAATTCTCAATTTAGAGATCGAATAACGATTCATTTTTGCTCAAATTGGCATGCTAGTTATTATATGTCTGAAAAGATTTTCACCGTTCAGAAGCACTACGTAAGGGCAAGTTTGTTACTTGACACTTGGGCTTTGATTTGAGGCAAATAGAGATTTTCAATTTCTTTTTAAAGTGTTAGTTTTATTGTATTAAATAGAATAACGGGTAATGGGTAATACAGGGGTCCCGTATAAATGAGATAACGAGCATTTATATGGGCACCGGTGCCATGCTATTGGAAATTCATACGAAATTATTATTGGTTGATAGATTCTCATAAATCGTGATATAATTGAACAGTTGAGATTTGTGAATTATGTGAACCTGATTCTCATAAATCAATGATAACCTTATTTTATACACTTGTTCATACATAATCATTTATACCACTCTTATTATGTCATGATAACTATTGGTTGATATTGCCCATTGAGTTGTTTTTGTAAAATTTATATTTTTATTAAAGCCGATGAGAAATGGTTATGGCAAGTGACATCATGCAAAGCTGATGAAAAATGGTTCTGGCGAGTGGTACTGTGATTATTCTGAAATTCAGGTTCTTATTATGCCAATGGAAAATGGATTCGGTGAATGTTATTGTGCCAATGGAAAATGGTTCCGGCGGGTATATGTACCTCATGAGTCCCCCTGGGTCCCGACTATCCGAAGAGGAATCGGGTGTATACCCGTTTACTTTTGGCCAGTGCATTACATTGCATTATATTTTATCTGCATTGCACTTCATATTGAACTGTTCAAAGTACGTGCCTTAATTGTTATGTTGGGGTGACTAATATTGTGGTAAAATTATACTTGTGAAAAAAAAAACCTTTAAGATACATCTCGTTATCGCTTCTAGATGGAGTTAGTAATCAAAGCTTGTTGAGTATACGTGTTTTCCATACTCACTCTATACTTGCTGCACCTTTTACATGCAAGAATTTAGCCAGCTACTAGGAATACTTGACTTGCTACATGTGTTCGAGGCTATTGCAGTTAGGATTCATGGTGAGCTATTTTCTCTTTTGCAGTACTAGATTCTAGAGAATTCTTATGTTTTTTTGTCTTACTTTATTCCAAATAGTTGTTTTAGTTTTCATAGACTAGTTTCATATTCGTAGATGCTCTTGTACTGGTGTCACTAAGTCTTGGGGTAGTTTAGATTTGAACTCATTTATTCCGCATTTATAAGAGTTGGTTGTTACTTTTACACTACTTTCGTATTATTTATATTATTAAATGGTTAGTAAAGAAAAGGGGTTCACCTATGGTGATGATGGATGCCCTCACGGCCTAATGAGATTTTGGGTCGTGACAATATGGTATCAGAGCATGGTTCATAGGTCCCACTAAGTACAAGAGCAGAGTCTAATAGAGTCTTGCGGATCATTGCAGAGATGTCCGTATTTATCTTTGAGAGGCTATAGAACTTTAGGAAACTTCTATTCTTTCATTCATTATCATGCGTATGTTATTCAATTAAGGTTTAAACTCCTTCATTCCATTCTCTTATTAATTATGAGGAAACATTCCCAAATTTGCACACCAGTGATATGTGATGACATTACACGATTTAGTGCGAGACATTGTAATGTGGTTAGCAAGAGAAGGTAGTAATTATTGTGACTTTAAAGAATGCAATTGGGGAGGCTGTACCTAGCAATGATGGTTTGCTTGAGGTGTGATTTAGGGAAGAATACTTCAATTTTGTTTGGATTATTTAGACAGTATTATGACATAAGTATATCAATGATAAGTAACAATTCAATAATCTAAGTGTATAATGCGAATGTAGTAAAGAGAAGTGTAAAATTAGGAGAATCATTTAATTAGATGAGAGGATAGAAACCATGATAAGATTACCAAAAGAAGTTGAGGAAAGACAAAGACATGAAAGATTATCCTTTGTGATAAAGTATGGGATGTTAGGATTTGTTATAAGATTCGTATGAATGATTTTCTTTCTATCCTTTGGAGTGGTGGTGTACGAAAGAGATTATGAACGGCTAAGTTTGGTAACAGTCAATAAGGACATTTAAAGTAGTGTGTTAATAGTAGATATTGATAATTTGCATTGTAAGGTATCTATCACGACTCAATTTCTCAGTCATGATGGCACCTACAACCCCCGGGTAGGCGGATCAATTCCCGTAGCCCAGAACTGTCAGTAATGGGCTACTATCTAAATTATACGGAGGAACAGTTTAAATAGCGGAAGCAAGGGCAACAAGTAAGGAAAGTGAACAACAGGAATACATATATAATATATATGCAGAAGCTAAACCAAACCCAAGACCTGGTATCATAGTATAGAGCCGGAACTACATCAACAGAGTACAAAGGATCCAAAATAATACATACACAAATATCTCCGAGTAGTAACAAAGTACATAATATAAAAGATAAACTAAAGCTAAGCTCTGGTCACCAATATCTCACCCTCAGTCTAAAATATCCCAAAAAAGCTCCTCGCACGAGTCTCCAATGAGAAAATGGCGATGGCCCACACTAGGATCTGCATCAGAAGATACAGAGTGTAGTATGAACACCAATTGCAACACAACCGGTGCTCAGTAGGTATCATAGGCTGACTGGGCACATATAAGCTAAAAGAACAAGAATAAGCAGAGTAGAAGCAGATAGTCAAAGAGAACAACAAATAAGAACACAAAAACTAGCATGGAAGGAATACAAGCAAGACAACAAACATGGCTAGCTAATAGTATGCATATCACAGGTGAAAGGAAGAAATAATGCACCTGGGATCCTCGCAATAACATGTATATAAAGAGGAATTCAGAAAGTAGGCGGTGTACAAGTAACCTCAAATGAATAGAGAAGGAGAAGAATAATCACAGTAATCATGCTCGAATACAAGATGCAATAAACCAGATAGGCATACTAATCTCAAGTCAAGATTTTAACAACTGGAAGCCCAAGTACAACCATAACAATCTCTAATATCATAAGGAACCATAATAGGAACAAATACTGTGAAATAGTAACAATAAGTCTAACCACAGTTCCACGGGCGCCCATACACCGGAGGAGCATAAGAAAGTGAAGACAAACCCTCCGGCAGCCCATACTATCGGAGCGTACACTCAACAAATAGCAAACAAGGGTGGAAACTCACACAAATGTATGATATGATATGATATGCCAAACTAAGTGTAACAACAATGTCGTATGTTACCCCCTCCGGTGCCCCAAAGGTCCAATAAGGGCGGGATCCATGGAAGGAATTCTCCCGAGTACCTCTACTCCACCGTACACCCCTCCCTCCAGTCACCTTTTTTCCCATAGCACTTGGTATGGAATGAGAGGGTCCATGGAGGTTTACTCGTAGACTACATACTACACTCAAACCTCGAAATATCCATCAGGGGTGCCACCAAAACCAAACTAGTACTCAAATGCTCAAAATGCATGCCTGAATTTTATCCAGGTCTAAATCAACAAAATAAGTCTCATAAACTCCCTTCAAGGGTTCCCGGGTGTATTCGGGTCTAAAATAATAGTAAAATAAGTGAAGTGCTTGGCTTTACCGAGTCTAATACCATTTCAAATCAATACGAAGTCAAGTCTAGCAATACAGCCCAGGAGAGTCTAGTATAAGTAGGAAAAATGTGATACCTTTCTTTCTTAACTTTTCTTACCTCAAGAAGATCCATTCAAATAGTACCCAACCATTCATAATCATGTTTATCGAAAACGAGCCCCCGAGGCCATGAAAGATTTAGAAAACCATAAAAGTTTGGCCTGAAGCGAAAACTACAGTAAAAATCATGTAGAAATCTCTTATATGCTTTATAATGACATGCTCAATCACAATCAGTAGCCCAATGGCTCACAATCAATCTATCGACCCTGCACAGGCTCCAATCATTCTACAGCACAGATAACCAACTCTATAATAATAATAACGATGTTCGAGACTCACGGACATTTTCAATATCCTACCATCTATGTTCCAGAGTCAATGTAAGGCCACACAGGACCACAAGGGTGATAATGGCGTATAAAACAAATACTAGAAACATTAGAGGAAGGAAACGAATCGGAAATGAAGTAGCGGTCAGGGTCTGTGGTACCAAACAAGTAAGCCCATCCCAAGGAAGCCAATTAATAAAATTTTATTCTTTATATGCGAAGTCTAATGGGTTTAAACCGTAACCTACCAGTCGTCCGACAACAAACTGCTAGAATAAAAATATCCAAGCCCGAACTACTCCGAGAAGCTCCGAACAATAATCAAACTATCATAAACATAAATAAAACATTAAACGAGAATAACGATACCCATATTGCAGTAAATATAGCTGGGTCAAAATTCGGGTCATCGGCTAGCCCGTTGGCCCCACAACCCACAACCGAAAATGAAAGAGTATCAAATGATCATGATGATCATAAGAGTGCATTCCCCAAGAATTAGAGAATTTGGGCAAGAATTTCGGGCTAAAACAGCCCGCCTCAAGCTGGATTTAAGGATGGAATTTTATGAACTAAAACCGAAAAATTGGGCAAAAATTACCTACCACAATGAGAGAATATACGCCAAGGCAGTGAGTTCCACGAAACTCACGAACATGCAAACCAAGGGCAGCTTCTACAAATAATTTTTGAGCTTTGAGAAAAGGGCAACAATGGTGATAGTTTTGTTTCAAAAATGAGGAGAGAAAAAGAAAGAACAACTTAACCCTGCTAGGTGTGCCTATGCGGACGCGGCCAGGACACCGCCTATGCAGGCATGCGAATGCGGGCAGCCAATGCACACGCGAAGGCCAAGTGGCTACCTTGCGCGAACGCAGCCAGACCACTGCGTACGCGGGCCTACGAACGCTGCCATGGGGGCGCCTAGGCAAAAGCTTGGCAGAGGGGCGGCTGACATATGCCTTTCACGAACGCGGCCAGGCCACCGCATAGGCGAAGGCCATCCTGATGCCATGACAGCACTAGCTTTCAACAGCCAAAACTAACATGGAAAATTCTTCGACGAACCCTTGGGAACACATCCGGGGTATCGTAAATGCAAATGAGCAGAGCTATTCGACTAAAATCAGAATTACGGACTCAACATAATTAATGAAAATCCCAACAAAGGTCGATAGCAAAAAAAGTGGCCCCCACGCCCAACAACCAACTTAGGACTATCCTTCAAAAATGGAACACCAAGGCCTAAAATGAGTCTGGAAGTCTCGAGACCCAAACCAAAGGTCCCTCTAGCCTAAAGTCAATATTTTGGAGCTAACAGCGCTGTTAGAATTTCCATCCGAGGCCAACTTATACGAATGTTGACCAAAGTCAAACTTTTAAGTTCAACTTGGCTAAAAGACAAAAACCAAGACAAAACTAAATAGAAAGCTCCAAGAACCCGACCAAGGGTACATCTAGACCAAAATTTATGCTCAAAGCTAATGAAACTATCGGAATTTGATAACAAGAACGTTTACCAAGAATGTTGACTAAAGTCAATGATATTCTAAGTTAATGCTCTAAAAAAGGCAAACGTCCAAAACAACTAAACGAATGACCAGGGCACCGAACCACCGGTCCTAGCAAGTCATAAATGACTTAGGGCCCCTACAAAAAAGCTCTAATATTATAAGGAATGCGTAAACACGAAGATGACCGAAAGGGTCATCACAACATCTACTACTAAAAAGACTTTTGTCCTCGAAAGTCAAGAAGAAAGAAGTACCTGAAGGCTCAAACAACTGCGGATACTGAGCTCGTAACTCACTCTCAGTCTTCCATGTAGCCTCCTCGACCGGATGATGCTTCCACTGTACTTTTACAATCGGAATATCCCTAGATCTCAATCTTTGACATCTCTGGCCAAGATATCTATCGGCTCCTCAACAAAGGAAAAACTGTCATCTAACTGAACCGAATCCCAATGAATCACAAAAGACTTATCTGGAATATACCAGTGCAACATCGAGACATGAAAAATAGGATGCATAGCTGAAAACATCAAAGACAAATCTAACATATAGGCAACACTACCAACCCTCTGTAGAATCTCAAATGGCTAAAAGAACCTGTGGCTAAGCTTGCTCCGCCGACCAACTCTCATCACGCCCTTCATGGGTATTACTCGAAGGAATACCAAGTCATCAACACTAAACTCCAAGGTACATAGTCTACAATCAGTGTAGCTCTTCTGCCTACTCTGGACAGCTCTGAGTCTATCCTAAATCAAACAGACTCGGTCTAAGGAATCTCAAAGTAAATCTGTACTCTGGGGTCAAGACTCTAAACTATAAAAATAACAAATTGGCGATCTCCAATGCCTGCCATACAAATCCTCAAAAGGTGTCATATCAATGCTCGAATAAAAGCTATTATTATAAGCATACTCGGCCAAAGGAACAAACTGATCCCATGAACATCTAAAGTCAAGAATATAGCCGAAGCATGTCCTTCAGGACCTGAATAGTCCTCTCAAACTGGCAATCTGTTTGAGGGTGGAAAGCAGTACTAAGCTGAACCTATGTACCCAAATCTCGCTGAATAGCCCTTCAAAAGTGAGATGTGAACTAAGTGCCATGGTCTAAAATGATAGAAGCTGGAACCCCATGCAACTGAAGAATCTGACAAAGGTAAATCTGGGCTAACCTCTTTGCACCGTAAGAAGTCTAAACCGGCAAGAAATGTGCTGACTTAGTCAGCCTATCAACAATTACCCAGATGGAATCAAATCCCCGAGAAGTATGAGGTAACCCAACTATGAAGTCTATAGTAATCCCTTTCCACTTCCACTCAGGAATAGGAAGTTGCTGCATCAAACCACCCAGTCTCATGTGCTTGAACTTAACCTGCTGACAGTTCAAGCACTGAGATACAAACTCTGCTATGTCCCACATCATAATGCTCCATCAATAAAGCTATCTCAAGTCTCTATACATCTTCACTACGCCAGGGTGAATGGAGTATCTAGAACAATGTGCCTCACGAAGTATCAACTGAACTAAATCTCCAACCCTCGAAACACAAAGATAATTGTCGAACCTCAGAATACCATCAGAGCCTAACATAGTTCGGTTGGCCTCACCCCAAACTACCTGATCAGGATGGTCACACAAACTCTAATCCTCAAACTGTCGGCTTTGAATCTGATCATCTAGAGTAAAACAAACCTCAATACTGGTAAGAACTCTTCTAGGATCCAACAAGTCCAGCCTAACCAAACGGTTAGACAAGGGATGAATGTACAAGGACAATAGTCTCTTAGAAACTGAAAGTGAACCTAGGCTACCCATACTCACCGCCTTTCGACTCACGGCATCCACTACCATATTTGCCTTGCCCGGATGATATAGAATAGTGAAATCATAGTCCTTCAGTATCTTAATCCATCTCTTCTGCCTCGAGTTCAGCTCTCGCTGACTCATAATATACTAAAAAATATGATGATCAGTGAATATCTCACAATGAACTCCATATAAGTAGTACCTCCAGATCTTGAGCATGAAAACTACCCCGCCAACTCCAAGTCATGAGTAGGGTAGTTGCGCTAGTGAACCTTCAGCTTCCTTGATGCATATGCTATCACTTGACCCTGATGTATCAACACACAACCAATACCAACACCGTAAGAATCACAATACACAGAGAAACTCTAACCCTCAACCGACAAAGTCAAAATTGGAGATGAAGTCAATAAGTCCTTAAGCCTCTGGAAGCTATCCTCGCACTGATTCGACCACTGAAATGGAACATCCTTCCTAGTTGGCATAGTCAAGGGTGTTGCTATGGAAGAAAATCTCTCAATGAACCATTTGTAGTAACTGCTAACCCAACAAAGTTGCAAACCTTAGTAGCAGTAGTAGGTCAGGCCTATCACAAACCGCTGAAATCTTACCCGGATCAACTCTATTCCCTTCCTTAGACACCACGTGCCCTAGGAATGCAACAGACTCAAGCCAAAACTTGCACTTTGAGAACTTTGCATAAAGCCGATGATCTCTCAACATCTGAAGTGCAGTCCTTAAGTATTGCTCATGCTCATCTCTACTCCTCGAGTATATCAGGATGTCATCAATGAAGACTATCATGAACATATCCAAATACGGGCTAAGCACCATGTGCATCAAGTCTATGAAAGTTGCGGGGGCATTAGTCAATTCAAAAGATATCACCGGGAACTCATAATGGCCATAACGAGTCCCTAATGTTGTCTTAGGGATGTCCTCCGCCCTAATCCTCAATAGGTGGTAGTCGTACCTCAAATCAATCTTTGAAAACATGGATGAACCCTGAAGCTTATCAAACAAGTCATCAATCCTCAGCATCGGATACCTATTCTTTACTATCACCTTATTCAATTATCGGTAATTAATACACATTCACATCGACCCATCTTTCTTCTTCACATATAGAACAAGAGCCCCCCAATATGACACACTCGATTTAATGAACCCCTTATCTAACAAATCCTGGAGATTCTTCTTAAGCACTCTCAACTAAGCTAGAGCCATACAGTAAGGAGAAATAGAAATGGGCCTCGTGCCCAACTCTAACTCAATAACAAAATCAATATCTCACTCAGGTGGAAGACCTGCAAGGTCGGTAGGGAACACATCTAGGAAGTCTTTAACCACAGGAACAGACTCAGGAGACAAAAGGTCAACACTAGCATCTCGGATGTATGCTAGATAAGCTAAACACCCATGGGAAATCAACTTCCTAGCTCAAAGATAATAGATGATCCAAGACGGTGCGTGGCTGACAAAACCCTGCCAAATAACTGGGGATACACCAGGCACGACTATGGTAACGGTCTTTGCATAACAATTTAAAACTGCACAGTGAGGGGATAACCAGTCTATGTCCAGTATCACATCAAAATCTAACATATCGAGGATCATCAAATCACCTCAAGTCTCCAAATCACCAACAAATATCATAGAAGATCTCACAATCCGATCCACTACTAAAAAATCTCCTACTAGGGTTGAAACAAAAATAGGCACATATAATGGCTCACTAGACAACCCCAAACAAGGCACAAAGTAGGAAGATACATACGAACAAGTAGATCCAGGATCAAATAAAGCCATAGGTGACTGATGGTACACAAAAAATGTACCTATAATCACAACATTCTAGGCCTCTGCCTCCGATCTCCAAATGACCGCATAGAACAGATGACGACCTCCAGTTGCTCGACCGCCATCCCTACCACCTACTCTGCCATATGGGGTACCAATCGTAGCCTGACCACCACCCCTCTAACTTGAGGCTGAACTACTTGCAAAGTCTTGACCGGCTAAGTGGCTGACTGAACTGTACCCCGTTGGGGAAATCTCTAGAAAAATGACCCAAAAGTCCATAATCATAATAAGGCCCTGATGGCCTGAACTGTCTAGACGGACTAGGAGGACCTGAATGGCTACCACGGACTGATAGCCCAGATGCTGGACCTCTTGAACATTGGCTGCTATATCCATGATGGGTACTCTGACCCTGCTCAAATTGAGTACCACCTGAAGTATGAAGCGAAGCCTAAACAGGTAGGCTGGACTGACATTGGTGTTGCTGTGGCTGATAACTACACCCCACTAGCCTGAACCTCTACCACCGTGTCTAGAACCACTATTGCTACCCTGATAATGAGGCCTCTTATCTCTATCCCCCTGATCATGTCGATGCAAGTCCTTCACAGTACGGACATAGTCTATAATAGCCTAAAATGACCGACCACTAGAAACTAGTATCTCAGTTGGCTGTCTAAGTTCCATCTGTAATCCCCAAATGGAGAAAGCTAGTGGAAATGAGTCTCATACTCATATATACACATGGATCCCTTCATAAGACTGGTGAGCTACTCCCGACGATGCTCTCGATCACTCTGAGGTAAGAACTTGACCATGAAGGCCTCATAAAACTCAGACCAAGGCAATGGAGGTGATGTAGAAGGTCTGCAAGCAACATGTGCCCTCCATCATAACTTTGTTGGACCCTCCAGCTAATATATAGTATATCCAACACAGTGAGTCTCTCAGAAACCTAGATGGTGTAACATCTCCTCACAGGTGGTAATGAAGTCATGTGGATCCTGACCGGATGTACCAGTGAACCTCGGTGGTGCCAAACTCAGAAATCTACTTAATGCCTTTTTCTCTCTATCTGTCATAGCTAGGCGACGAGCAAGTGGATGTGCAACCACTGGAACCAGAATAACCTCAGCATGGGGAGCCGCAGTAGTAGGCTGCACTCCTGAACTATGAACACCCAGGGCTACCACCTAAGTGGATGCTCGTTCTACCTCAGAAGGTTGCTCCTCGGTCATACCCAATAGCTGAAGTAGTATACCCCGAATATCTTAAGACTGAGATGGGGCAGAAGCTGGCACAGAAAGAGGTGCAGGAATTGGTGCTGGAGCTAGTGGCACCTGGGCTGTCCCCGGGTCATATGTTGCAGCTCAGTAGCAAAAAGTGGCTCATAATCAAGCTCGGGCTCTATCTCAACTCTAGCAGCTCTAGCAGGTGCCGCTGATTGGGGATGACCTCTACCTCTACCCTTGCAACCACCCCAACCCCTAGCTGGAGCCACAGGTGCAGGGGTCAAAGTCTCTCCTCCGCCAAAAGCTGAAGACCTCGTACGAACCATCTGCGAAAGAGTGAACCAAAATAAGTGAGATTTCTAGAAACTTTCAAAGATACTACGCACGAGATAGAAGCAAGAAAAGTCCATGTTTCCTAAGATTTCACTGTAGCCTCCCAAAGATTTAGTACAAACATCTCTGCCCCAATCCACAGAACTCTACTAGATATTGGCTCCTATACTGATGATATTGGTTAACATAGAGCTCTTATACAAAGCTATCATGACTCAATTTCTCGGTCATGATGGCACTTTCAACCCCTCGGTAGGCGAACCAAATCCTGTAGCAAAGAATGGTAAGCAATGGGCTACTATCTAATAATTAAGCAGAAGAACAGTTTAAATAGCGGAAGAAAGGGAAATAAGTAAAGAAAGTGAACAATATGAATAGATATATAACATATATATGGAAGCTAAACCATACCCAAAACCTGGTATCATAGTATAGAGTCAGAACTACATCAACAGAGTACAAAGGGTCCAAAATAATACATACATAAATGTCTCCGAGTAGTAAAAGAGTACATAATACAAAAGATAAACTAAAGTTAAGCTCCAGTATCCAAGAGCTCACCCTAATTGTAAAATATCCCAAAACAGCTCTTCGCAAGAGTCTCCAATGATCTAACAACGATGGCCTACACTAGGATCTGTACCAGAAGATGCAGAGCAACCAGTAACCAGTAGGTATGATAGGCCGACTTGGCACATATAAGATAAAAGAGAAGAAATAAGCAGAGTAGAAGCAGAAAGTCATAGAGAACAACGAATAAGCACACGAAAGCTAGAATGGAAGGAATACAAGCAAGACAACAAACATGGCTAGCTAATAGAATACATATCATATGTGAAAGAAAGAAACAACACACCTGGTATACTCACAATAGCAAGTATATAAAGAGGGATTCAGAAAGTAGACAGTGTACCGGTAACTTGAAATGAATAGAAAAGGAGAAGAATAATCATAATAATCATGCTCGAATACAATATTCAATAAACCAGATAGGCATACTAATCTCTAGTCAACAATTTAACAGTTGGAAGCCCAAGTACAACTTTAAAAATATCCAATCTCATAAGGAACTATAATAGGAACCAATACTACAAAATAGTAACAATAAGTCCAACTAAAGTCCCATGGGTGCCCATAATCCCGATGAACACAAGCAAGTGAAGACAAACCATACAAAAGCCTATACTACCGGAGCATACACTCAACAAATATCAAAAAAGGGTGGAAACTCACATAAATGTATGATATGATATGATATGCCAAACTAAGTGTAACAGCAGTGTCATATTTTACCCCCTCTGGTGCCCAAAAGGTCAAATAAAGGCGGGATCCATGGAAGGAATTCTCCTAAGTACCTCTACTCCACCGTACACCCCTCCCTCCATTTAGCTTTTTTCCTGTAGCACTTGGTCCATAATGACAGGGTCCATGGAGGTCTACTCGTAGACCACATACTACACTCAAACCTTGAAATATCCATGTGGGGTGCCATCGGATCAAAACTAGTACTCAAATACTCAAAATACATGCCTAAATTTTATCCAGGTCTAAATCAATAAAATAAGTCTCATACACCCCCTTCAAGGGTTCCCCAGCGTATCCAGGTCTAAAACAATAGTAAAACAAGTCCAGTGCTTGGATTTACCGAGTCTAATTCCATTTCAAATCAATATGAAGTCAAGTCTACCACTACGGCCCAGCCGAGTCTAGTATAAGTAGGAAAACTGTGATAACTTTCTCTCTTAACTTTTCTTACCCCAAGAAGATCCATTAAAATAGTACCCAACCATTCATAATCATGTTTACCAAAAATGGGCCCTCGAGGCCATGGAAGATTTAGAAAACCACTAAAGGTAGGCCCGAAGCCAAAACTGTAGTAGAAATAATGAAGAAATCTCTTATATGAATGATAATGGCATGCTCAATCACAATCAGTAGCCCAACGGCTCACAATTAATCTATCGGCCCTGCACAAGCTCCAATTGTTATACAACATAGATAATCAGCTTTATAACAATAACAACGATGTTCGAGACTCATGGACATTCCCAATATCCCACCATCTATTTTCCAGAGTCAATATAAGGCCACACAGGACCACAAGGGTGATAATGGTGTATAAAACAAATACTACAAACATCATAGGAAGGAAACGAATTGGACATGAAGAAGCGGTCAAGGTTTGTGGTACGAAATTAGTAAACCCAGCCCAAGGATGCCCATTAATACAATTTTGTTGTACATATGCTAAGTCTAAAGGGTTTAAACTGTAACCTACCTATTGTCCAATGACAAGCTGCTAGAACTACAATGTCCAAGACCAAACTACTCTGTGAAGCTCCGAACGATAATCAAACTTTCATCAACATAAATAACACATCAAAATGAGACTAATGATACCCATATTGCTATAAATATAACCGGATCAAAATTTGGGTCACCAGCAGGCTCGTGGGTCCCACAACCCATGGCCGAAAATGAAAGAGTATCAAAAAAACATGATGATCATAAGAGAGCATGCACCAAGAATTGAAGAATTTGGGCAAGAATTTTGGGCTAAAACAGCCCGCCGAAGCCAGAATTTAAGGATGAAATTTTAAGAACTAAAACCCGACATGAATATACGCCAAGGCAGTGAGTTCCACGAAACTCATGAACATACACCAAGGTAGTGAGTTCCACAAAACTCATGAACATGCAAGCACAAGGGCAGCTTCTACAAACAATTTATGAGCTTTGAGAAAAGGGCAACAATGGTGAGAGTTTAAAGAATGAAAAATTGGAATTTACCAACAAACTGACTGGCTTAGATGACGGGAAATGACCATGATGCAATGGTGAAATCACCCCTGCAATTTGGTGGTCAAAAGTTGAGCAAGGTTGAGTTTCGAGGCTGATATCGATGGAGGAAACGAGTTTTGTTTTTAAAATGAGAAGAGAAGAAGAAAGAGAAACTTAAAGCTACCATTTACACCTATGCAGATGTGGCCAGGACAACGCCTACATGGGCACACGAATGCCAACATCCAGCGCCTACGCGAAGGCCAAGCGCTGGCCAGGCTAGGTCTCTTCCTTGTGCTAACGTGACCAGACCACCACTTACGTGGGCCTGTGGATGCGGCCATGGGAGAGCCTAGGAGAAGGATTGGCAGAGAGGCAGCTGGTATATTTCTTACATGAATGCGTCCAGGACACCGCGTAAGTGAAGGCCATGTTGGTTCCGTAATAGCACCAGCTGCCAACAGCCAAAACCAACATAGAAAAATCTCTGATGGACCCTCTAGAACACATCCTGGGTACCGTGAATGTAAACGAGCAAAGCTATTCGATTAAAAATGGCATTCTAGACTGAATAGAATTAATGAAAATCACAATGGAGGTTGATAGAACAATAAGTGGGCCCCATGCCCAAGAACTAACTTAGGCCTATCCTTCCAAAATGGAACACCAATGCCTAAAATGAGTTTGAAAGCCTCGGGACCTGAACAAAAGGTCCATCTAGCCCAAAGTAGACATTCTAGAGCTAATAGTGCTATTAGAATTTCCATCCGAGGTGGTCTTCTCCGAATATTGACCAAAGTCAAACTTTTAAGTTCAACTTGGCTAAAACACAAAACCAAAGACAAAACTAAACCGAAAGCTCCTAGAACCTGACCAAGGGTCCTACTAGACCAAAATCCATCCTTTGGAGCTAACGAAAATGTCAGAATTTTATTTTGAGCACGTTTACCAATAATATTAACTAGAGTCAATAATATTCTAAGTTAAGGCTCTAAAATAGGCAAACGGCCAAAACAACCAGGGCACCAAACCACTGGTCCCAGCAAGTCATAAATGACTTGGGGCCACTATATAAAGGCTCTAACAGTATAAGAAAAGTGTAAACATAAAGATGACCGCTAGGGTCATCAAAGTATCTTTCTGAGATTGAATAGAGTATCAGTAATATTAGCTGGAACTAGGGGAAGAGGACTTGTTATTAAAGGGATTTTGGCTAGGATCTTTGTATAAAGCTATATGATAACATTTGCAAATAAGTGTATAATGGTTAAGAATCTCCTTATAGATCATGGACTAGTGTTGTGATGGGTGAAAATATTACATCGATAAATAACTAATCCTATTAGAGTAATTAGGGTTGTCCCAAGTATCATTGAGTATGCTCTCAACCTATTATAATTTTATTTTGACCATGGATCTATTTTATTTTGTGTAATTACATACTTTATTATGGGTTTGAATATGCTTTGTGACTCTTCTTCTTTGTCTGTATGTTTTCCTACACTCACAGATGGTTCTTAGTTGTGGATCAATTACATCGATCTTGTGTAGTTTATTTAGCAGTACATGAAACGTAGATAAACTTAATTGTTTTGAATATGGTATACTTTAATATCATATTGGGTATGAATTGACTTTTTCCCCACTCTTCAATATTAGACTACTATGCCAAGATATTAACCTTAAATATATATGATATTCCTAAGTTGAAGTTTCATGGAACTCTCAGTACCTATCTGAGAAAGGTAATTTTTTTTCTAACATCTCAACGCATGGTTGAGAAGGCATGTCTCACCTATTCGGCTTATGTTTGTGATACTAGTGTTGATACTCATCCTTCTTTAGAGTTGGTTCTAGTGGTTAATGTGATTTTGAAGGTGTTCCCAATTTATCTTTTAGGCATTTCACTTGATTGTGATATTGATTTTGATATTGACTTAAATTCAAACACTCAACCCATTTCTATCCCTCCATATGGGATGGCTCCGACGGAACTTAAAAAAACTAAAGAAAATGGTCGTAGGATTTGTTAATCAAGAGTTTATTAGACCAAGTGCTTTCCCCTACGGTACTCTAGTTTTATTTTTAGAAAAGAAAGATGACACTATGAGGATGTGTATGGACTATAGTTAGTTGAACAAGGTGACATATAATGAAATATATCTCATTTTGCATTTTAATGACTTGTTTGATCAGCTTTGGGGCTTTTTGATATTTTCTAAGATTGATTTATGGTCACGTTATCACCAGCTGAGGATATCCCGAAGACAACCTTCAGGACTTGTTATGGTCATTTTGAGTTCCTAGTTATGTCTTTTAGGCTGACCAACACCCCAGCAACATTCATGGAGTTGATGAATGGGGTGTTTAGGCCCTATTTGATTCTTTTATTATAGTCATAATCGATGATATTTTTATCTACTCTCGTAGTAGAGAGGAACATGAGCAATATTTGAGAATTGTTCTTCAGACATTGAAAAAGGAGAGACTTTATGCAATATTTTCCAAGTATGAGTTATGGATTAGTTTTGTGACATTTTAAGGGCATGTGGTGACCAAGGATGGTATTGTGGTTGATCCAAAGAATATTGAGGCAGTTAGAGATTGGGCTACACCTACTTTACCTATCGAGATTCAGAGTTTCTTGGGCTTGGCTGGTTATTACAGTCGGTTTGTAGAGGGTTACTCTTCTATTGTATCTCCATTGACAAAACTAACTCAGAAAAATGTGAATTTACAGTAGTCTGAGAAGTGTGAGGTGAGCTTTCAGAAGCTCAAGACATTGTTGACTTTAGCCCCAATCTTGACCTTGCCAATGGAAGGTGAAGGCTTCACAATGTATAGTCATGATGCACAGGTTGGTCTTGGGGGTGTATTTTGATGCATAAAGGTAAGGTAATAGTGTATGTTTGAGGTAGTTAATGGTTTACAAACGGAATTACCCTACTCATGACTTAGAGTTAGCAGCGGTGGTTTTTGCTTTGAAAGTTTGGAGGTGTAACTTATATGGGGTGCATTGTAAGGTATTCATGGATCATCGCAATCATCAGTATATTTTCAGCCAGAGAGATCTAACTTGAGGTAGAGAAGATGGTTGGAGTTGCTTAAAGATTATGACATCACCATTTTATATCACCCGGGTAAGGGGAATCTTGTAGAAGATTCTTTTAGTTAGAAGTCAGTTAGTATGGCCAGCTTGGATATGTTGTGAGAGGCAAAGTGGTACGACTCATAGTATGCCTATACTTGAGTGGAAGTGGGAGCGAATTTCTATGGATTTCATGGTAGGATTATCGCAGACTTTGAGAAAGCTTGATGCATTTTAGGTTATCGTAAATAGATTGATGAAGTCTTCTCACTTTGTGCCAGTTAGACTTCATACAGTGCATAGAGGTTGGCTAAGATTTACATCCAGTAGATAGTTCATTTGCATGGTATTCTAATTTCTATCATTTTAGACTGATAGACAATACAAGTGGATCATTCAGGTGTTAGAGGATATGCTACGGGTGTGTGTAATTGATTTTAGTAGTCATTGAGAACAATTCTTATTGTTAGTGAAGTTTTCTTATAATAATAGTTACCATTCTAGCATTCATATGGCCCCGTTTGAGGCTTTGTATAGTGTGAGATATCGTTTTACAGTGGGTTAGTTTGATGTATTCGAGGTTAGGCCTTGGGGTATAGATCTGCTGAGGGATTCCTTAGATAAGTTCAAATTTATTAAGGATAGACTTCTCACATCTCAAAGTAGACAAAAGAGTTATGCGGACTGAAAGGTACGTGATTTAAAGTTCATGGTTGGGGAGAAGGTCTTGTTAAAAGTATCACCACGATATTTCTTCAAGCTCAGTCCTAGGTTCATTGGTCCATTTGATATACTCTGATGTATTAGGAAAATAGCATAAGAGCTGGCTATGCCACTAGACTTATTAGGTGTTCATCTGGTATTTCATGTTTCAATGTTGAAGAAATATTGTGGTGATGGTTCTCACGTGATTCAGCGGGGCTCGATGCAGTTAGACCAAGGTTTGACATTTGAGGAGGAGCCTATAGCTATTCTAGATAGGCAGGTTAGAAAGCTGAGAGCTAAGGAGATAGTATCTGTGAAGGTGCAGTAGAGGCATCATCCTGTGGAGGAAGGTACTTGGGAGGTTGAGTGCGATATGTGGAGAAGATATCCTCATCTCTTTGATAGTCCAGGTAACATCTCTCTCTTTACGTTCAAGGATGAATGGTTGTTTTAGTGGTGGATTATGTAATGACCCTCCATGTCATTTTGTGAATTCTTACTTATTTTTCTCGTTTTAACCCTTCTCGTATTGTTTATATGTAATTAATAACTTTTTGGGATGGATAGTATGGACCTCGCTGTGTTCGGGAACAACTTAAGTCATTATTTAGAATCTTGAGTTTTATGAAAGTTAAGTTTGATCACGGTCAACATTCAGTCAAGACAACCTCAAATTGGTGTTTTTGTATTCCCAATAAGTCTGGAACGTGATTTTTAGTCAATTTAGATATTTAATTTATTTCTATGGGGTTCCTAATAAATTCCAAGGGTTGAAGTTTTGACTATTTTAGATAATTAATTTAATTGATGGTTAATGGGTCAAATTATTTACTCTTGTGACCCATAAAAAAGAAAGGGGAGAGTTAAGGATTTGTAGGTTTAACCCTTTGGAGTATAACAAAAGAAAATTATTTCACGGGGAGGAGTTGTTACTGCATTGAGGCAGCTAGGAGCTTCAGGTGAGAACTCCACCTTTCTGAGTTATTTAATTGATGCAGGATATATTTAGTTAACATCCATTGCTACTATATTGTTGGCACTTAAGACATATGTAACACCCCGGAAGCGTATCCAGCTATTTAAGTTAAGAACTCCATAAATTTTCCATGTTCCAGGGTTTATGGGTCCAACCACGGATCGTGGTTCGAACCACGACTCATGGAAGGAACTCATAGAATCAAAATGCAGACTGCCAGTGTTCCCAGGAACCACGAGTCAAATGATGACTCATCGTTTGAACGATGGGTCTGTCCTGTTGACTTGTGGATTGCCTTCAGAGGATTGATTTTTGCCTAAGTCCCTCCCAGAGATCACGAGTCAAGTCTACGACTCATCATTTGAACGACGGATCATAGTTTGACTCGTGGTTTAACCGGAGTCAACTGAATCTCCTGAGAACTACGATTGCAATCGATGACTCGTGATTCATTTTATGGGTCCGTCTTGTTGACCCGTAGATATGACTCTGCAACATGAATTTCCCTGTCAGAGTCTATGACTCAGAAGCATGATCCGTCATTCAGACCATGACTCGTAGATTGAGTCATGGTCACTGAAAGTTAATTGATTTTCTAGATTTTCTCTATTTAATTTCCAGGGGCATTTTGGTCATTTCCCACCCTATTGTCTACTAAGTGAAGTTATTTTGATTACTTTTAGCAGGGTTTTCACCCATATTATCCTAAGTCTATCTTAAGCTCCTCATTCTTTACTCAAAGAGGAAATTCTCCTTCAAGTGTCCAAGCTCCAAGTCAAGTCTCCTAATCTTTTCCAAATCAAGTGGGTAATCTTCCACCAAGTATGTGGTCTTTAACAATGGGTTCTTTTCACCCTTGTGCCCGAAATTCCCAATTCTTATGTTGAATTATGAACTTATGAAATTAGGGTTTTGATCAAAATTGGGAAAGTTTATGAAATATGTTTCTATGTTAAATTCATGGTTTCTTATTGATTATTCATGGTTTGATTCTGATTCTCTTATTGGTTTAAAAATCCCAAGCATGAAAGTTGATTTTTAGCATGAATCCATGAATTTGCATGTTTTCAAGAGAAAGATGTCATGATTAGATATCATGGCCTTTATGTATTTATGAAAATGTATGCCTAATTCTTCAAGTATGAATTTAGAAAGGAAAGAATGTTTTGAATTATTGCTAAGCTAAGCCTTCAGATTTATGAATCTGAATTGCATGGCATCAGATATGTCTTATTGCTTTTCAAACAGTTTTGACATCAGATATGTCACCAGTTATGAACAGTTTTTACATCAGATATGTCATCAGTATGAACAGTTTTGGCATCAGATATGCCCAGTATAATATGAGCTATATGTATATTTTGGGAGTAGTATTAGCACCGGGTTAGATAGGGTGAGAGTACCCAAAAAGGTCCCAGAACTACGTGCCCCCATAGGTTTTAAGTCCCCTCTGTTGGGCATCAGTATTTAGTGATCATACCACAGTAATGCTTTTATACCCTGGCACGGTATATTGGGTCCTCTCGATGGAAAGGATACATCAAATTCCGTGTAGCTCACATGGTCTATGTCGGTTATAGAACCTCCCACAGAAAACAATTTATGCATTTAAAACTTGCATTTGACTCTTATTCAGATTTCAGACTTACTAGTTATGATTATGTTCAACTTATAGAAAGTATTAGAGTCATTGTGCTCAGTTTATCTTTAAAAGCATGATTTCAGTTATTTAAGTATACTCAACATGTTTTCATCATGTTCATGCATTGCTCACATACTTATTACATTCCATAGTACTAACGCATATTGCGCTGCATCCTTTGATGATGCATACTCAGGTGTCCCTTCACAGATACGTGGCTGGAGTTCCCGGCCACTTACAATCATCTTTGGTGAGTCCTCATTGTTCAAGGACTAGACTTTATTCTAGTTTTCTGTGCTTCCTTTCCTTCCAAATTGTTTAGTTAGTTGGGGATTGTCCCATCAACTCCTTATGAAAGTTGTAGAGGCTTTTCTGACATAGTGTTGTGGGGTTCCATTGGATGATTGTATCTCTTGATTTGACTTTCAATTTATGATATTCTAAGTCTTTATCTACGATTAATTTCGCTTATATTTTGTTACGCTTGAGAATGCTATGACCAAGGGTGATCTTGGGGCACTTGTGGTCCCAAGTCCTATTTTACGTCTAGGGGGTAACCTCAGGGAATGACAAACTTGGTATCACTGACTCAGGTTCAAGAGTCCTAGGATGTCTAAAAGCGGCATCGAGTAGAGTCTTTTTCATGTGTGTGAAGCGCGCCATACATATAAGGTGGAAACTATGAGATGTTTTAGGAAAACTTCACTTCTTTCATGATCAGGTCGTGCGATAGAGCTTAACTTTAATGTTCCTTATATCCTTATCTTATGCATTTTAGATCATGCCTCCTGGACGTGCTATGCCTCCCCGAGTCACTTAGAATGCTGCTCCTCAAGTTCCGATTCCCGATTTCATGAATGATGAGTTTAGGAATGCTATTCACTTGCTAGCCCAGACTTTGGCTACTCAGGTCAATCAGCTGGCTCCTGCCCCCGTCCATCCTCAAGAAGGGGTAGTGGCCCGAGTTTGTGACTTTATCTGTATTAACCCACCAGAGTTTTGGGGTTCAAAAGTGAGTGAAGACCCACTAAACTTTATTGATGAAGTGAAAAAGATCTTTGAGGTTATGCAAGTGGTTGGGGTTGATTGTATTGAGCTTGTATCCTATCAACTCAAGGATATGGTTCATATTTGGTTCATGCAATGGAAGGAGTCTAGGGTGAAGGATGCGATCCCCACGACTTAGGAGTGTTTTGAGAGAGTCTTTCTTGATAGGTTCTTTCCTAGTGAGTTGAGACAAGCGAAGGTAGAGGAATTGGTGAACTTGAGGCAGGGTTCGATGTTAGTGCAAGAGTATAGTATGAAGTTCACTCAGTTTCTAGATATGCTCTCTTTATGGTAGTGGACCCGCACAATCAAATGAGCAACTTCATATATGGGGTTTCTAATGTGGTGAAGAAAGAGTGTAGGTCTGCTTTGTTGTTGAGTGATTTGAATATTTCCTGACTCATGAATCATGCCCATCAGATTGAGGGTGACAAGATTAGGGGGATGGCAAGGGAGAGCAAGAGGGTTAGATCCGAGGGATCAGGTTTTGGTCGTCAGAGGTCCTGAGATGGACATCGCTCTTATTTCCAGAAGAAGTCATCTGGATCCGTTTATTCTTCTGCTAGTGCTCCTACTCGGGCTCAGAAGCCTTGTTATGATCAGGGTGGTATAGTATCTGGTTCATATTCCTACTCTCAAGGTAGTGTTGCTAAGGGATCTTCCTACCCAGCTTGTGTTAAGTGTGGGAAGACTCACCCCGGTGAATGTTTGGCTGGTAGAGAGGGTTGTTTTGGGTGTGGTCAGACTGTGCACCGTACCAGAGATTGCCCTTCGTCTAAAAAGGGGCAAGGAGGTGGTAGGACTCATTCTACCCCAACAGCTTCAGGTGGTAGACCAGCCCCGCAGGGTGCAACTTCTAGTGTTGGTGGTCAGTGCCAGAACCGTCTTTATGCGATGTCCTCCTGCCAGAATCAGGAAAGTTCTCCAGATGTGGTTACCAGTATGTGCCTCCTTGTCTTTTGTAACTCCTTATGTGGCTTGTAAGTTTGAGTTTTGTACGAAATTTCTTTTAGAACCCTTTAATGTTTCTACTCCTATATGTGAGTCAGTCCTAGCCAAAAGAGTCTATCAAAATTTCCCTATCTCAGTCCTTCATAGAGTCACTTCAGCGGATCTAGTAGAGTTGGAGATGACTAATTTTTATATTATTCTTGGTATGGACTGGTTGTATGCATGTTATTCCTCAGTTGATTGCCGCACTCGTGTGGTTAGTTTCAAGTTTCCTAATGAACCTGTCCTAGAATGGAAAGGTAGTCCCTCTTCTTTGAAAGATCATTTCATATCTTATCTTAAGGCTAGGAAGATGATTGCTAAAGGTTATGTCTATTATATAGTTCGGGTTATAGACACGGAGTCTGAGACCCCGACTATTCAGTCGATTCCTGTTATGAATGAATTCCCAGAAGTGTTTCCCAATGATTTGCCCAGAGTCGCTCCCGAGCGGGAAATTGACTTTGGAGTAGATCTTCTTCTGAATACAAATCCTATCTCTATTCCAGCCTATAGAATGGCCCATGTGGAACTCAAGGAGTTGAAAGATCAGTTGAAGGACTTGCTTGATAAGGGTTTCATCAGGCCTAGTATCTCTCCTTGGGGTGCCCCAGTTTTATTTGTTCGGAAGAAAGATGGTTCTCTTAGTATATGTATTGATTACCTCTAATTGAACAAGGTCACAATCAAGAATAAGTATCGCATTCCTAAGATTGATGACTTTTTTTATTTGCTTCAGGGTGCTAGTTTCTTATCCAAAATCAACCTTAGATCCAATTATCATTAGCTTCGAGTTCGGTAATGTGATATCCCGAAGACAGCTTTTAGGACTCGGTATGGTCATTATGAGTTTGTTGTGATGTCTTTTGGTCTAATTAATGCTCATGCAGCTTTTATGAATTTGATGAACCGTGTGTTCAAATAGTATTTGGATATGTTTGTGATTATTTTCATTGATGATATCATCATCTACTCTTGGAGTGAGGAGGAGCATGCAGATCACTTGAGGGTTGTGTTGCAAACTCTCAAGGATAGGTAGTTGTTTGCTAAGTTTAGAAAGTGTGAGTTTTTGATGCAGTCTGTTTCTTTTCAGGGTCATATTGTGACTAAAGATGGTATTTGGGTTGATTCTCAGAAGATAGAGACAGTAAAGAACTGGCCTAGACCTACTTCTCCATCTGATATTAGGAGTTTTTTGGGTTTGGCTGGTTACTACAGGAGGTTTGTGGAAGGTTTTTCTTCTATTGTTGCCCCTTTGACCCGATTGACTCAGAAGAAGATGAAATTCCAGTTGTCTGACTTGTGTGAGAAGGACTTTCAAGAATTGAAGACCAGATTGACCACCGCTCCAGTGTTAGCCTTACCCGAGGGCTTAGATGATTTTGTTGTGTATTGTGATGCTTCTAGAATTAGTTTGGGTTGTGTTTTGATGCAGCGTGGTAAGGTAATTTCTTATGCTTCTAGACATCTTAAGACTCATGAGAAGAACTATCCTACTCATGATCTTGAGTTAGCAGCCGTGGTCTCTGCTTTGAAAATTTGGAGACAATACTTATATGGGGTGCATGTGGATGTTTTCACTGATCATAAGAGTCTTCAATATGTGTTCACTCAAAAGGAATTGAATTTGCGACAAAAAAGATAGCTTGAGCTCCTTAAGGATTATGATATGAGTGTGCTTTACCATCCGGGTAAGGCCAATGTGGTGGCGGATGCTTTAAGTAGGTTGTCCATGGAAAGTGTAACTTCTATTGATGAGGGAAAGAAGGAACTAGTTAAAGAAGTTCATAGGCTTGCTTGGTTGGAAGTTCGCCTTATGGACTCGACCAAAGGTGGTGTGATTGTGACTAATGGTGTCGAATCATCCTTTGTGGCTGAGGTGAAAGCCAAGCAAGACCAAGATCCCGTTCTACTTCAGCTTAAGGGTGCAGTTCATCAACAAAGGGTTGAGGTTTTTACCCAAGGGGGAGATGGTGTGCTTCGTTATCAAGGTCACTTATGTATGCCAGATGTTGATGGGTTGAGACAGCAAATTTTGTCCGAGGCTCACAGTTCAAGATATTCCATTCACCTGGGTGCCACTAAAATGTAGATTGATCTACGGGAAGTCTTTTGATGGAATGGTATGAAGAAGGACATAGTCGGGTTTGTGGCTCAAAGGCCAGGTGGTATTCTTCAAGATATTGACCTTCCCACTTGGAAATGTGAGTAGTCAATATGGACTTTATTACTGGTTTGCCTCGTACTCGAAAGCAACATGACTCAATTTGGGTTATCGTTGACCAGATGACCAAGTCATCCCATTTCTTGGCTGTCAAGACTATGGATATAGTGGATGATTATGCCAGCCTCTATATTCATGAGATAGTCTGATTGCATGGTGTTCCTTTGTCTATCATTTAAGATAGAGGCCCTCAGTTTACATCTCAATTTTGGAAGTCATTTCAGAAAGGTCTTGGTAACAGGGTAAAGCTTAGCTTATCTTTTCATCCTCAGACAGACGGCCAGGCAGAGAGTACTATTCATACTTTGGAGGATATGTTGAGAGCATGTGTGATTGATTTCAAAGGAAATTTGGATGATCATTTGCCTCTTATCGAGTTTGCCTACAACAACAATTTTCACTTTAGCATCCGGATGGCTCCGTATGAGGCAGTTTATGGCTGGATGTATAGATCTCCTATTGGTTAGTTCGAGGTTGGTGAGGCAGCCTTGATTGGTCCAGATTTAGTTCATGAGACTATGGAGAAGGTTCAACTTATTAGGGAAAGGTTGAAGATCGCTCAGAGTCGACAGAAACCTTATGTGAATGTGAGGAGAAGGTAGTTGGAATTTGAAGTTGATGATTGGGTTTTCCTTAAAGTGTCACACATGAAGGGTGTAATGATATTTTGCAAGAAATGAAAGCTTAGTCCCCATTTTATAGGTCCTTATCGAATTTCGAGGAGAGTTGGTAGTGTTGCCTATGAGCTGGAGTTGCCAACAGAGTTGGAAGCGGTTCATCAAATTTTCCATATTTCCTTATTGAATAAGTGTGTTGGTGATCCGACCTTGATTGTCCCTTTGGAAGAGGTGTGGGTGAAATATAGTCTCACCTACAAGGAAGTTCTCGTGGACATCCTTGATTGTCAGATTCAGAGGTTGAGGAACAAAGAGGTCGCTTCGGTAAAAGTCCTTTGGAGGAATCATCTTGTAAAAGGTGCTATGTGGGAAGTGGAAGAGGCTATGAAGTCCAAATACCCTCATCTCTTTCCTTCCGATTCAGTTCCAGCTTGAGGTACTAATTCCTCCTTAGTATGTCCCTCCGATTCTATTCCACCGATTTCTCTTATGATCCTAGCAGGAATCCATGTTTTATGAAGTTAGTTTATCATGTTTTCAAGTTGAGATGTTTAGTTTTCATGGTGTTCCCTTGATTTCTATGTTTTGATGTTTGGTTGGGTTGTTTTCCCCTGAGTTTCCCTTGTTTAGCCTTCATTCGAGGATGAATGATCTCAAGGGGGAGATATTGTAACACCCCAGAAACGTATTCAGCTATTTAAGTTAAGAACTCCAGAAATTTTTCATGTTCCAGGGTTTACGGGTCCAACCACAGATCGTGGTTCGAATCATGACTCGTGAAAGGAACTCGTGGAATCAAAATTTAGACTGCCAGTGTTCCCAGGAACCATGAGTCAAATGATGACTCGTCATTTGAAATACGGGTCCGTCCTATTGAATCATGAATTACCTTCAGAGGATTGATTTTTGCTCAACTCCCTCCCAGATATTACGAGTCAAGTCTATGACTAGTCATTTGAACGACGGATCATAGTTTGACTCGTGGTTTGACCGGAGTCAACTGAGTTTCCTGAGAATAACGACTGCAATCGATGACTCTTGATTCATTCTACATAGGACCCGTAGAAATGACTCTGCAACATGAATTTCCCAGTCAGAGTCTACGACTCAGAAGCACGATCCGTCATTCAGACCACGACTTATAGACTGAGTCGTGGTCACTGAAAGTTGACTGATTTTCCATTTTTTCTCTATTTAATTCCTAGGGGAATTTTGGTTATTTTCCACCCTATTGTCTACTAAGTGAAGACATTTTGACTACTTTTAGAAGGGTTTTCACCCATATTATCCTAAGTCTATCTTAAGCTCCTCATTCTTCACTCAAAGAGGAAATTCTCCTTCAAGCTTCAAGTCTCCAAGCTCCAAGTCAAGTCTTCTAATCTTTTCAAAATCAAGTGGGTAATCTTCCACCAAGGTATGTGGATCTTTAACAATGGTTTCTTTTTACCCTTGTGCCCAAATCCCTAATCCTTATGTTTAATTATGAACATATAAAATTAGGGTTTTGATCAAAATTGGGAAAAGTTTATGAAATTAGTTTCTATGTTAAATTCATGGTTTCTTATTGATTATTCATGGTTTAATTATGATTCTCTTATTGGTTTAAAAAGCCCAAGAATGATTGATTTTTAGAATGAATTCATGAATTTGCATGTTTTCAAGAGAAAAATGGCATGATTAGATATCATGGACTTTATGTATTTATGAAAATGTATGCCTAATTCTTCAAATATAAATTTAGAAAGGAAAACATATTTTGAATTATGGCTAAGCTAAGACTTCGGGTATATGAATTTGAATTACATGGCATCAAATATGGCTTATTGCTTTTCAAATAGTTTTGACATCAGATATGTCACCAGTTATGAACAGTTTTGACATCTGATATATCATCAGTATGAACAGTTTTGGCATCAGATATGCCCAGTATTATATGAACTATATGTATGTTTTGAGAGTAGTATTAGCACCGAATTGGACACGGTGAGAGTATCCAAAAATGTCCCTGAACTACGTGCTCCAGTAGGTTTTAAGTCCCCTCTGTTGGGCATCGGTATTTAGTGAACACGCCATAATAATGCCTTTATACCCTGGCAAGGTATATTGGGTCCTCGGGCGGATACATCGAATTCCAAGTAGCTCACATGGTCTATGTCGGTTAGAGAACCTCCCACAAAAAATAGTTGATGCTTTTAAAACTTGCATTTGACTATTATTCATATTTCAGACTTATTACTTATGATTATGTTCAGCTTATAGAAAGTATTAGAGTAATTGCGCTCAGTTTATCTTTAAAGGCATGATTTCAGTTATTTAAGTATACTCAACATATTTTCATCATGTTCATGCATTGATCACATACTTAGTACATTCCATAGTACTAACGCATATTGCGCTGCCTCCTTTGATGATGCAGATTCAGGTGTCCCTTCATAGATATGTGGCTAGAGTTCCCGGTCACTCACAATCAGCTTTGGTGAGTCCTCATTGTTCGAGGACTAGACTTTATTCTAGTTTTCTATGCTTCCTTTCCTTCCAGATTGTTGAGTTAGTTTGGGTATTGTCCCATCAACTCCTTATGCTAGTTGTAGAGGATTTTCAGACATAGTGTTGTGGAGTTCCGTTTAATGATTGTATCTCTTGATTGGACTTTCTATTTATGATATTCTGAGTCTTTATCGACGATTGCTTCCGATTATCTTTTGTTATGCTTGAGAATGCTATGACCAAGGGTTAGCTTGGGGCACTTGTGGTCCCAAGTGTCATGTTACGTCTAGGGGGTAACCTCGGGGGGTGACAATATAATTAGTATATATGGCTTTGGAGACAAATTGGTGGAATCATTATGGTGTACTGATGAGACCTTTACTGAATAAAAACAAAAAAAAAGGGTAGATGAGAGACAATCATTGGCATTAATAATAGATATGGGAATGTTAATGGATCATAGGAAATTAATGTGTTTGCAGAGTTACGGTAGTTGTATTTAGGTTTGGCATTGAGAATTTAGTATATACTATTATATAAATCATGGCATTTATGATGATTTTTGTAATGATTACCTATAATCATTGGGTAATAGGATAATTATGATGGAATGAGTGGAGGGAGGTAATTGCTATTTATTTCTTATTACTGCAGTTCACGTGAGGCTTTACTTTTGCGAATTAAATTGTCTTTGTTGTTGTCAATACACACAACTCTCTCACACATAACTCTAGAACTTGACAGTTGAAACTTTTCCATCCTTAGCTTCTGGGTTCGAGAAGTATTAAGTGATTATTAACTATAATCTTGACAAAATTTAGGTTTTTGAGCTAGGTTAATAGAGTAATAATTCTCAATTTGGGGATCGAATAACGATCTATTTTAGCTTAAATCTGACGTGATAGTTGTTATGTGTCTAATCAGATTTTGACCGATTGGAAGTACTACATAAGGGCAAGTTTGTTATTTTACACTTGGGCTTCGATTTGAGGCAAGTAGAGATTTTTAATTTCTTTTTGAAGTGTTAGTTTTATTGTATTAAATAGAATTACGGGTAATGGATAATATGAGGGTTCCGTATAAATAAGATAACGAGCATTTATATAGGCATCAGTGCCACGCTATGGGAAATTCTTACAAAATTATTATCGGTTGATAGAATCTCATAAATCGTGATATAATTGAACTATTCGGATTAGTGAATTATGTGAACCTGATTGTGATTGATAACCTTATTTTATACAGTTGTTCATACATATTCATTCATATCACTCTTGTTGTTGCATGATAACTATTGATTGATATTGTCCATTGAGTTGTTTGTAAAATTCATATTCTTATCAAAGTGGATGGAAAATGGTTCCGGCAAGTGACATTATGCAAAGCCGATGAAAAATGGTTCCCACGAGTGGTACTATGATTATTATGAAATTCATGTTCTTATTATGCAGTTGGGTAATGGTTCTGGGGGATGTTATTGTGCCGATGGGCAATGGTTCCGGCGAGTATATGGAACTCATGAGGCCCCCTGGATCCCGACTATACAAACAGAAAGCGGTTGTATACCAGTTTACTTTTGGTCAGTGCATTGCATTGCATTACATTTCATCTGCATTTCACTTCATATTGAACTGTTCTAGGTACGTTCCTTAATTCTTATATTGGGGTGACTTATATTGTGGTAAAATTATACTTGTGAAAAAGAGAATTTTTAAGATACATCTTGTTATCACTTCAAGAAGTAGTTAGTAATCAAAGCTTGTTGAGTACACATATTTCCCGTACTCACTCTATACTTGTTGTACATTTTGCGTGCAGTAATTGAGTCAGGTAATATGAATACTTGATTTGTTGTTTATATTTGAGGCTATTGCGGTTATCATTAAGGGTGAGTTGTTTTCACTTCGGCACTACTGCATTCTAGATATTCTATATTTTTTTTTCTTACTTTCTTCCAGACAGTTGTTTTAGTTTTCACAGACTTGTTTCATATTCGTAAATGTTATTGTACTAGTGTCACCAAGTCTTGGGCTAGTTTGGATATGAACTAATTTATTCCGCATTTATAAGAGTTGGTTGTTACTTTTACATTACTTGTGCATTATTTATATTATTAAATGGTTAGTAAAGGAAAGGGATTCACCTACGAGGATGGTGGGTGCCCTCAAAGCCTAATGGGATTTTTGATCATGACAACATGGTACCAGAGCATGGTTCATAGGTCCCACTAACTACAAGAGCAGAGTCTAGTAGAGTATTATGGATCTGTGCGGAAACATCCGTACTTATCTTCGAAAGGATATAGGACTTTAGGAAACTTTTATTAGTTCATTCATTATTGTGCGTGTGTGATTCGATAAAGGTCGAAACTCCTTCATTCCATTCACTTATTAATTATGACTAAACATTCTCAAATTTGCACACCAGTGATATGATATGATGTTATATGATTTAGTGCAAGACATCGTAATGTGGTTAACAAGAGAAGGTAGTAAGTATTGTAACTTTAAAGAATGCAATTGAGGAGGTTGTACATAGCAAGGATGGTTTGCTTGAGGTGTGAGTTAGGGAAGAATATTTCAATTTTATTTGGATTATTAGACAGTATTATGACGCGAGTGTATAAATGACAAGTAATAATTCAATAATCTAATGGTATAATATGAATGTAGTAAAGACAAGTATAAAATTGGGAGAATCACTTGATTAGATGAGAGGATAGAAACCATGATAAGATTACGAGAAGAAGTTGAGGAAGGATAAATACATGAAAGATGATCGTTTGTGATAAAGTATGGGATGTTAGGATTTGTTATAAGATTCATATGAATGATTTTGTTTCTATCCTTTAGAGTGGCGGTGTATGAAAATGATAATGAAAGGCTAAGTTGGGTAACAGTCAGTAAGGACATTTAAAATGGTGGGTTAATGGTAGATATTGACAATTCGCATTGTGAGGTATCTTTCTGAGATTGAATTGAGGATCAGTAATATTATTTTGAACTAGGGGAAGAGGATTTGTTATTAAAGTTATTTTTCCAAGGATCTTTGTATAAAGCTATATGAAAACATTCGCAGAGACGTGTCTAATGGTTAAGAATCTCCCTACAGATAATGTACTAGTGTAGTGATGGATGGAAATATTACATAGATAAATAACTAACTATGTTTGATTAACTAGGGTTGTCCCAAGTATCATAGAGTATGCTCTCGACCTGCTACAATTTTATTTCGACCATGGATGTATTTTATTTTGTGTAAGAACATACTTTGTTATGGGTTAACATATGCTTTGTGACTTATAACGACTGAATCCATCAATATTTTAGAAATCACAATGTCACAAATTTCGAGAATTATTAGAGTATGTTTTGATTTAAAATGAGGTGACGTGGGAGAAAAATTTTGGATTTTTAAAATTGATCTGGGCTGACATCACTCCGCTATATTGGACATTTCTCCTCTATAGTGTTGTCGCTATAGTGGGCAGCCATCCACTATAGAGGAATGACGGGAGATAGTAGCACAGTAATGCAAATTAATAAAAGAACTTCTCCTCCTTAGGTGGAAGAGATGCAATGGTTACTCCAAAAACCCTCATAGGCTTCTCCAAGGCTTGGGAGCCATGGGTAGGAGGGATTCTAGCTAAAATGACTTGAAACCATAGATTCAGACTTGTCAATCATTAGAGAACACCATCACGAAGCCAGAAAATGCATCGTGCAGCTGCTTGGCATCCAGGTAGGCTAGGTTCTTCACCTTGAGTAGATATTGACATGTTTTCATTTCGTATTATTGTATAGAGGAAAAGGAGAAACCATGCTTAGGCTTTCGGGAACGGAGTCTAGAGGATAGTTGTGTTTGGATTGGTTGGGATTGAAAAATGATAAGGTTGGGATTATGTTTTTCCATTGATACGCCGAAATTACACCTCCAAAAGAAGCATAGAGCGGTCATTGTTCAAATATAGAACCTAACCAAGGTTAGGGTCGATCCCACAGGGAATATGGAAGGAATAGGGTCAATTATGTTTACTCGCGCTCTTACCAATTTATTTCCCTATAGAGGGGGATTTATAATAACAATTAGGAATCGTAATTTAAGTTCGAACAACTAACAAAAGCAATAAAGTAACAGTTTTAAGTGTTGTAATCAATGAGAGAAGCAACTATGGTAGTGTTCCCCATGAGATCATAACTTAGTAAGCATTGTACTAGCAATCTATTCTGGTGCTTAGCATGAAAGATCGATAAGTTAGGTTCACCTAAATGGTTGGTCTCCTAGATAGATGAATTTCACCACGCACCTTGGTCCGGCTACGGGTGTATGCTTTACTTACCCTTACCCTTGATCCTAGATTAGTTATTCCCGGACAAGGTCAAGCTATTAGATGAGGGTTGATAGCCTCAAATCTCCGTTGTAACTAACCCTTTTTCCCATTCGTTACCTCTTTGGTCTGACAAGTAAGAATAAGGCGAGTTCTAACGTTTGCAACTGTTAAAAAGCAATCAAAGCAAAGGGAAGAACAATACATGCATAAACACCATCCTAGAATTGCTTAGTACTTTGCCTACTTTGTTAATCCGTCATCGTTCCCACAACCCTAGTTGTGTATTTATCTACTTATGCTCATAAGCAAACAACCAGAAGTTGTGAAAGTATTCATGATCATATACCTACAAGAAGTAATGAAGAAATCTAGAAACTTGAATAATTGAAGAAGAAATCAAGAATCAAGAACTATGAATGTGTTAATCTCCCAAAATCTATACCAAGTGTTTACGAATGTTTTTCCTATAAAATATCGAGCATAAAACATAAAATAAAACCTAGGAAAGGTATTTATAGACATAAGAAATCATATCCTAATTAAACAAGGAAAAATGGAATCGACAAATCCACAGACACAGTCTATGGTCCGTGGAAACTTTTATGGGTCGTCAAAGGTCCTCGTGAAACTCAGAGGTTTTTGTCATCCTGCAGGTTCACTTCCACAAGCGTCATCCATGACTCATTGACTGAATCATGGCTCATGGAATTGCCTCATGAATCTTAGAGCTTTTTCTCCTTCTCTGATTAGGTTAAATAGCCAGGAATTACGGCTCATGAAAAGGTTCACGACTCATAAAAACCTCTGGTAGAACTCAGGCTTCAGCACAATCTGCAGTACTCTTCCCATGACTGACTTCCACGACTCGTGGAAGAATTCATGACTCGTGGAGTTGAGTCGTAGAAGTCAGTTTCAGCCAATTTTTTAGTCTTTTTCTGTACTTAGTCTCCAAACAATGTTTTCCTGCACAATCCTCAAAAACACATCCAATCTACTAAAAATTGCTTAAGAACATATTCCAATTTCAAGTTTTAAGCGTCGAAAGTATCACAAAACCATGATACATCAACACCCTCATCTTAAAACTGTTGCTTGTCCTCAAGTGAAAAAATAAAACTATCCTAGAATGACGCTTGAGTAAAAGAACACTAGGAACTATGGTAGTCATATAATTTAGCAATTCAGCTCACAACAAAAATCCCCCTCCTTTTTAGTACAAAAAAAGTGCACAAGTTGTTTCTATCAAGACAATACAAGAGGATCCATTCACGACATTACGATATCAATAGATGACCTAGCATGCACAGATGAGACTTACCCTAAAAGTCAGCAGTGAATGTTACTCTAATGCCCTCACTACAAAGAAGTCTCAATCACACTGTAATATATTCAATATATGGGACTGTACTAGAACACTCACACTCAAAAAGATATTCCAGCAATGCATGCATAATACCATAGGCTTGTCCTTATTTTCTATGCCTCGGTTTTTGAACAGTTAGGCTAGGATCACTATAGGACTTTACTCAGTTTGTAACATAGGCTTGGGGAAGGGTATGGTAGATTTGGGAAATAGTGACTAAACCCTCCTTGACACTATGCTATGTTTCTTCCACTTTTCAGACCACCCTTTTCTTTCCTCCCTTTTCAATTCTTTCTTCAAGTGATGGGTGCAACTTTTATTTCGGACTAAACTTTCTCATCGTATTTTTTTTCTCTTTCTTTTCTTTCTTTTTCTTTTCTCTTTTTTTTATTTTTCTAACACATACGCCATACCCATAAGTATTCCTTTTTATCACTAACCTTTTCTTTTCATACCTCATATTTCTCACTTACCTCTACAATAGCCACCATCAACTTAGGCAATTTGCCTGAGTTGAGGTACACAATATCCAAGGAGGGACCAGGGCCAAACTGAAGCTTCATAGAAAACAGGGAAGGTGATTAGGATAAATAACAAAATGGGACAATTTTAGCTCAAAATCAAGGATCAAAGTATATTTAATTCATTTGGACGGTCATTTAGGCTAAGTGGATTATTTCAGGAATGGCCTATGATCTATTCCTAACCGACTATCCTACATCCCAGGCAAGACTAACGAGGCAAGTTCTAGATTGGCACACAATGCAATAATGGTATGAATGCAGCTCACACACACATGGCACATAGTACAATAATCAAATCCTAACTATTAGGTTCATGCTCTAGCTTAATCCATTCATCAGATCGATTAACATAATGTCATGCACATATCCATATCAGTCAGTCTATCAAGAATGGATAATCATGTCACACAAAATTAAATTTGAAGGGTTTCCATTTTTCAATCAAAATCAAGTTCAAAATCAGGCCATAGACTGCGGGAAGTTCCTATTCTTCTTTCACTACATACAACCTATCTAAACATGCAGGTTCAATAGAAATAAAGGTCCATGGGGAAAGAAGACTGCAAGAAAACCCCACGGACTCAGATACTCAGTGGTACCCTCTTTGGGTTGCCTCCCAAGTAGCGCTTGATTTAATGTGGTGGCATGACGTGAGTCTCTTGGCTACTAAGACTTCGTGAAGATACCCATCAAAATACGGATGGTTGACGTGCCCCTTATTTGAATACTTTAGTGTTCTTTGAATGCATGGTACCTGCGGGGGGAAATATCACTATAGCAGAGGCAAGCAAACCCAAAAAAAAATCTTAACTTTTATGTATATGGGGTTTCACGAGTGGGTCGCACGGTTCATGGAATGAACCACGGCTCGTGAATACCCCTCGTGATTCTAAGGCAGAATTAATTGCTTGCTGGTCTAAGATTCACGAGTGCCATCCATTACTCGTGGATTGATCCACGGCTCATGGACGACCCTCGTAAAAATCAGACCTGAGGGCAGTCCTCTAGTTTGAGATCTACGATTGCCTTCTACGGTTCATGGATTGAACCATGACCCGCCAAAGGCTCTCGTGATTATTGTAACAGCAGAAAACCAAGTTTTTTAATTTTGTTCATTCTTTCCATCACTTTTAATTCATACACAGCAATTTGCACCATATACTAAGTATTCACTCCACAACATTAATCCCTTAGGGTGTTCAAATGCTAATTCGCACAAAACTTACCCTCGGTAAAGTGATATTCCCCAAAAACTCAACCAAGGTTAGAATTTGAGTTCATACCTTAGAAATTTATGGACAAACTTGAGTAAATACTTGAGCAACTAGGTAATGGACTTCGACCACATTGACCCGCGACTTTCTTTTCTTGGGAGGGTCAATTTCGGCACTTTCTTGTGAAGAACACAATGAGTCAAATTTCTAGGTCTATTTCAGGAGTACCAGATTAATTTGGAGATAAAGGTGAAGGATTTTGGTGGTTGATTGTGAGTAGGAGAGTGTAGGGGTTGATTTTGTTATGAAAAATGAGGGATATTTTGATTTAGGAGGGATTTTAAATAACAGGGGGTCGCGGGTCAGGTCGGGCCTAAATTAGTTTATCAGAAATTAAAACAAAACTTACCTAAGTTCCACAAGTCATGTTCACAAGTCGTGGACTTAACCACGGCCCCTAGAAAATGCTCATGGAACAACTCCTGCCATCCAACTTTCACCTGATTTCCATGAATAGGACCCACGACTCAGGGTTTTAATTACGGTTCATGGAACTGGCTCGTAGAACTTGTTCTGCAGATTACCAACTTCACTGATTTTCGTGACCAAAAACCATGAATCGAGGAACTGGTTCATAGATTTTGTTCTGCACTTGGCCAATTTTCACCTGGGCTTTAAAAGTTGGGTCTACGACTCATGGACTAATCTATGGTCTGTGAACCTTGCTCGTTGAACCTTACTTACCCCTTTTTTGAGTTTCACTTTTCCAGAACTTTTCCCCACTTATACCTGCACACATAACAAACATTAGCCTTGGGTTTACTCCTAAGCAACACCTGGTTTAACATCACAGCACTACGCAGGTCACTTGACTACTCAGAATTCATCATGTTTCCTCATGGGTTGCCTTCCATGCAGCGCCTGATTTAACATTGTGGCACGACGCAGGTTCCTTGGTTATTCAGACTTCACCAAGGGTCCTCATGTGTTGCCTCCCATGGAGTGCCTGACTTAACATCACAACATGATGTAGGTTCCTTCGTTACTCAAACTTCACCAAGGGTCCACACCTCCATAACTTTTAGCTCCTCTGCATTTCCCAAATAAGCTTTTATGCGTTAACTGTTTGCTTTGAACCACTTTCCCTCATGATTTTCAATTTCAACAGCACCATGTGGGAATACTAGTCCCACTTTGAATGGTCCAATCTATTTGGACTTCAACTTGCCAGGAAATAAGCAAAATTTGGAATTAAAGAGCAGGACCAAATCACTAGGCTAGAAATCTGTCTTCTCAATCTTCCGGTCATGGTAAAACTTTATCTTTTCCATATACAAGGCTGAACATTCATTGGCGTTAGGGAAAAACTCATCTAACTCATTCCACTGCCCAAGCCGCTAAAATGATGATGAAGACCAGTCTAAATTTGACTTCTTCAGTGCCCACATAGCCTTATGCTCAAGCTCAACCTGACATGCCTTTATCAAATACAAGCTGATAAGGTGACATACCTATTGGTGTCTTGTACGCATTCTGGAATGCCTACAAAGCATCATCTAGTTTCCTGGACCAATCCATCCTATTTGCATTCACAGTCTTTGACAGGTTGGTCTTTATCTCGCGGTTGGAATCTTCACCTTGCCCACTAGTCTGAGGATGATAAGGGGTTGAAACTTTGTGTTTCACTCCATAATTCTCAAGCAGAGCCCAAAATAACCTATTACAAAAGTGAGAGCCTCCATTACTAATAATTTCCCGTGGTGTACCAAATCTAGAAAAGATGTTCTTATTCAAGAACGCTATGACACTCTTGCCTTCATTATTTGGAAGCGCAACCACCTCCACCCACTTGGACACAATCAATACTGACCAATATATACTTCATCACATTCAAACTCACAAATGGACCTATGAAATCAATACCCCATACATTAAACAGTTCAATCACAAGGATGGGAGTGAGAGAAAGCTCATGTTTCCTTGATATGCCACCTTCCCTTTGACATTGACTGCACGCCTTAGCAAAATCATGGGCTTCCTTTTGGATTGTTGGCCAATAGTAGCTGCATTGCAAAATCTTGTGAGCTATCCAAATGCCCCGATTGGGGATGAATGACAAGACTCTAATATATATATCATCTCAACTTCAGGTACACATCTACGGATCATGATGTCGGCATATATACGAAATAATATTGGCTCTTCCCAAAAGAATTTCTTCACATCATACATGAACTTTATTCGCTGGTGTACAGACATATCCGGAGGTACCACATCACTTTCCAAATAGTTGGCAATATTAGCAAACCATGGAATCAGATCTTGGGAGGTGGCTAATACTTGCTCGTCTAGGAACCAATCATCAATCTCTTGCATATCATCAAGCTTTAGCATAGCTTATTCCTCTAATCTTGGTTGGTGGTCTACTGCCTAATTTTTTGTGCCCTTTCTGTCCTTGGTCTCAAAATCAAATTCTTGTAGCAGCAACACCCATCTAATCAATCTCGACTTCACATCCTTTTTGGCCATGAGGTACCTAGGAGCTACATGGTCAGTGTGCACAATCACCTTAGTACCAAGAAAATAATATCTGAATTTCTCGAATGCACAGATCACAACAAGTAACTCTTGTTCTGTCACAGTTTAGTTCTTATGAGCATGATTAAGTTCTTTGATAGCATAGTATATGGGATGGAGAATATTTTCGCACTTTGGCCTAGGACTACTCCTAGCGACACTCCACTAGTAGCACACATTACCTCAAAAGGCTATGACTAATCAGGTGAAACAATAATGGGGGCAGAGATCAACTTTTGCTTAAAGCATTCAAATGCCTTCTGACATGCCTCATCAAACACGAACTTCACATCCTTGCCCAATAACTTGAACAAGGGATGTGCAATTTTAGAGAAGTTTTTGATGAACCTGCTATTAAAACCAGCGTGCCCAAAAAATCTTAGGATACCCTTCACAGAAATTGGTGGAGGCAATTTTTCAATCACCTCTATCTTTGATTTATTGACCTTAGTACCCTTCTTGGAAATCTGATGGCCAAGAATTGTGCCCTCTTTGACCATAAAGTGACACTTCTCCTAATTTAGCACCAGGTTGCACTCCTCACATCTTTTCAACGCACAGCTCAGATGAGCCAAACAATTGTCAAAATTGTCCCCAACTACAGAAAAGTCATCCATTAACACCTCAATAGTGTCCTCCACCATATCTAACAAAATCAATATCATACATCGCTAAAATATTATCTTGAACACAAACGTCCTATATGGACAGGTGAAAGTGGTCTTCTTTTGGTCTTAGGCGCAATAGAAATCTGATTGTATCCTTAATAACGATCAAAAAAATAGTACCATCCTCTACCAGGAAGGCTGTCTAACATCTGATCCATGAACAGTACTGGAAAATGGTCTTTCTTGGTCCAAGAATTCATCTTACTGTAATCCATGCATACACACTAGCATGTGACTGGTCTCAACATGAATAAACTCATTCTTAGCATTTGGGACCATAATAATCCCATTCTTTTTTTGCACACACTGAACTGGGCTCACCCCCTTGTTGTTTGCAATAGGGTAAACCACATATGTATCTATATACTTGATGACCTCCTTCTTAACAACCTCTTGCATAGGCTGATTCAATGTACGCTGGTGCTCAATACTCGTAATACAATCTGGTGCGAGCTGAATTTTATGTGTGCAGATTTCGGGTGAAATCCCAATAATGTCATTGATGGACCAACCAGTGGCCCTCTTGAACTTTCTTAATATAGAAACCAGAGCTTCAACATGCCCTTCGTCTAAGTCAGCAGCAATAATAACTGGCAAGGTGTCATTAGCTCCTAAGAATACATATCGGAGGTGAGAAGGAAGTGTTTTGAGTTCCAAGACCGAACGCTCCTAAATAGACGGTCTAGTTGGTGGGTTCTGTCAATTCTTTAGGTCCAAATCAAGCTTCTTCGGAGCATAATTATTTGACTCCATACCAGCAAGTGCTTCTACCATATCATCATACTTATCAATATCATCTCCGTCAAAATTCATAATCATCACTGCAAGTGCTTCAACCCCAAGTTCTCTTCAATAGACACAATTAGTTTCTCCTTATCAACCACATAAATTACTGATATTATGCGCATATCATTATTATGTTTCATAGACTGGCAGACATTGAAAGTTACTACCTCATCATTAAGTCTGAATTTCATCTGCCCAGTCTCTAAGTCAACTAAGGCACGTCCGGTGGCAAGGAATAGGCATCCCAAGATGATGGGAAAATCTACCTCCCAGTCAAGAATCACAAAATCTATAGGAAAGATAAAAGTGTCAAATTTCACAAGTACATCATAGAGGATTCTGACTGGCTATTTCACCGTGCGATCTACCATAGGAAGTAGCATTATAGTCAGTTCGGGGGCTCCTAAGCCCAAATATTTGAACACTGCTAGTGGCATTAGATTAATACTAGCATCCAGATCACACAATGCTTTTGCAAAATAGAACGCTTCAATCGTGCACAGAATAGTGAAAGCTCAGGGATCCTCTTTTTCCCTGCACTAGAGAACGAGAGGCTATTAAACTACAATGGTGCAAATTATCAGCTGGCTTAAAACTCATAGTTCTCTTCTTTGTCACTAAATCCTTCATGAACTTTGCATACCCAGGCATCTTCTCCAATGCTTCAACCAATGGAATATTCACTGAAAGTTGTTTTAGTATGGTGAGGAACTTGAGATATTTACCTTTCTAAACCTTTTTTACCAATATCTGTGGATAAGGTGGAGGAGGCAATGTCATGGGTTTCAAGACCTATGGAACCTCCTTGTTCTTATCATTGTCATCAGTAGACTTTATCTCACTTGGACTTTCAATGATATCCTTTTCTTCTGAATCGACCACAATCTAAGCATTATCTCTTTTAAGCTTGGCTGGCTCATCAACAACTATTGGCATAGAAGGTTCAACTATCTATTTTCTGCTTTGATTAGTCACCACTATGCAATGGCCATCATTTTTTGGATTCTGCACTATATTGATAAGAAGGGTACCCTTCTGATGTGGGTTTAAAGTCGCAGATATCTAGTTCATTTGTTGCTCTATTTTCTTGATAGCGACAACATGTGCCTCTACTTTCTGATTCATACCTGATATGTCAGCATGTATTTCCCTCAAGTTTCCATCCATAGAATTAACCTTTTGCAATACCTTGTTAATCAGCTTTCTCATTGATGGTTGTTTAGGTCCTGATTCACGATTCCCTGGAGGGACATACAAGCTACTTCTATAATTCTCGTAGCCATCCCTCTTATGCTAGTCACCATCCCTATCTCTACCTCTACTCCTATCTCTATAGCTAGACTAGTTGTAGTTGTCATCTCTATCTCTATTCCGACCTTGATTTCCCTGGCCTGTGGCCCGGAAACCCGCCACTTCATCATTCAAATAACTAACTTCTTCATCAGATTCCTGCTCATCTAGATTTGGTGATCTTCCTTGTGAATAGATAGCTTTCACCTACTCTACCCTATCATTTAGGATTTGCTTCAGAATAAACCTATGGTTGTCTTCAATTCAGCAACATCCTGTCTAATCTCTTGTAAATCTTGATAGTCTATGGATTTCCCAATCGCATAAGTTCCTGTTGGACTCTCAAACTCTCTAGTATGCCAGGCCATGTTGTTCTTGGTAACCCTATCAAGCATCTTAAAAGCTTCGGCATAAGTATTTTCCATGAATGCTCCCCCAGTTATTGTATCAGTTACTGCTTTGGTATTGGTGTTCAGTGCTCTATAGAAGATCTCTATCAGATGATCCGAAGGGATTCTATGTTTTGGAACCTATTTTAGCTTCATATTGAACCTCAGCCATGTTTCATATAATGCCTCTGTGGGTAGCTTCTTGAAGTTGTAGACCTCTTGCTTTGGCTGCAACATCCTTGATGGAGAAAAGAACCTCTCAAGGAACTGATTCTTCAGCTCCAGCCATGTGTATACAGAGTTATTAGGCAATTTTGTAAGCTACAGAGTTGCCTCTCCAGTAATAGAGAATGGAAATATCCTCAGTCTAATAGAATCTTGCTCCACTCCTAGTAGATTATAAGCTGTGCAAATCCCCACAAAGTTTGTCACATGTAGATTTGCATCCTCAGCAAGCTTTCCAGCAAATAGTACTTTCAGGTTTAACAACTGGATCATGGTGCTAGTAATGTCAAACTTTGGACCTTCAGGTAGTGGTGACAATACTATGGGTCCAGTAGTCCATATGTCATCAACATCATCTTAATCAAGATGTAACGAGGGAAATGCCTTGGTTGCTGCATGTGTTGGCCTCTATTCCCTCTTGGTATGACTGGATCATGAGGCAAATTGTGTTGAGCTGCCTCTTTCCTCATAGCTTGAGTATCTAGTGTGGCTTGACGAGCATCTTGTTGTGGTGCTTGCCTTGCTTGCTCAATTGTCGTATTTTGCGCTGCCAGTTCTGCGGCAATTTGAGCATCTTCTTTTGCCTGTTTCTTCTGCTCTTCTTCGGCAACATCCAAGTTGTGGCCTCTTCTGGTGTCTCATAAACTCCCTCTTTAACCATGTTTCTCAGAGTTTGTTAAAGTTCCAGATCGAAAGGAATCAAGGTATTACCTTGACTCCTTGTACTAGGAATGCACAAGTGTGCAACCTGTGGAACAAAACAAAAATAACAATAAAGAGTAAAATCAGGAAATAAGGACTAATAGTGAAATAAACACAACCTCTCTTAATCCAAAACCATATTCCTCGGCAATGACTCCAAAATTTGTCATGTCAAATTACACCTCAAAAAGAAGCATAAATCAGTCGCTATTCAAATATAGAACTTAACCAAGGTTAGGGTCGATCCCACAGGGAATATGGAAGGACTAGGGTTAATTATATTTACTCGCGCTCTTAGTCGTTTATTTCCCTACAAAGGGGGTTTATAGTAACAAGTAGTAATCGTAATATAAGTTCGAACAAGTAACAAAGAAACAAAGTAATAGTTTTAAGTGTTTTAATAAATGAGAGAAGCGTCAAGGGTAGTGTTCCCCATGAGATAATAACTTAGTAAGCGTTGTATTAGAAATCGATTCTGGTGCTTAGCATGCAAGATCGATAAGTTAGGTTCACCTAAATGGTCGGTCCCCTAGATAGATGAATTTCACCATGCACCTTGGTCCGGCTACGGATGTATGCTTTGCTAACTCTTACCCTTGTTCCGAGATTAGATATTCCTGAATAAGGTCAAGCTATAAGATGAGGGTTAATAGCCATCTCCATTATAACCAACCCTATTCCCATTTGTTACCTCCTTGGTCTGGCAAGTAAGAATAAGGAGATTTCTAACATTTGTAACCGTTAAAAAGCAATCAAAACGAATGGAAGAACAATACATGCATAAACACCGTCATAGAATTGCTTAGTACTTTGCCTACTTTGTTAATCTGTCATGGTTCCCACAACCCTAGTTGTGGATTTAGCTACTCATATTTATAAGCAAACAATCATAAGTTGTTGAAGTGTTCATGATCATATACTTATAACAAGAAGTGAAGAAACCTGGAAACTTGAATAATTGAAGAAGAAATCAAGAATAAGGAACTATGAATCTGTTAGTCTCCCAAAATCAATAACAAATCAATACCAAGTGTTTAGAAATGTGTTTCCTACAAAATATCGAGAATAAAATGTAAAATAAAACCTAGGAAAGGTATTTATAGACATAAGAAATCATATCCTAATTAAACAAGGAAAACTGGAATCGGCAACTTCCACGGACACAGTCTACGGTCCGTGGAAACTTCTACTGGTTTTCAAAGGTCCTCGTGAAACTCATAGGTTTTTTTCATCCTGTAGGTTCACATCCACAATTACCATCCATGACTCATAGACTAAATCACGACTCATTAAATGGCCTCGTAAATCTCAGAACTTTTTCTCCTTTTCTGATCAGGTTACACGGCCAAGAATTATGGCTCGTGAAAAGGTTAACGACTCGTGGAAACCTCCCATAGAACTCAGGCTTTAGCACAATATGAAGTACTCTTCCCATGATTGACTTCTATGACTCATGAAAGCATTCACGACTCATGGAGTTGAATCATAAAAGTCAGTTTCAGCCAAAATTTTAGTCTTTTCCTACACAATACTCAAAAATACATCAAATATACTAAAAACCTCTAAAGGATATACTCTAATTCCAAATTTTAAGCATCAAAAGTGCCACAAAAGCATCGCACATCAGCCATAACTCGCATTGCACATAATTGTTATGTGATGTGGGATGCTAGAATCCAGGGACTAGACTGTTGGGGAAGGTTTGGGGAACCAAGAATGCCTTGGGTAATGAGATGTCTTGTTAGAGGGAGTTTCAGAAATAAATTGCCATAAAATGGTAGAGTGACAAATGATGGTTGAAGTACCAATGTCAGGGATTGTCTTCCTTGTATTGTGTTACCTAAAAAAGGGATGTTATACTTGATGTAATTTCTAGTAGGTGTTTAAGGGGTGAAAGGGGAATTTTGTCTTTGGATAGGATTTCAAGGTTGAGTCTACGTACATTGGGTTGGGGGTAGGTGATGGTTATTATTTTCCCAATATGCAATATGTGTTCATGTACTATCGCTTAGTATTGTGTGATTTTGCATGCTTAGGGAAGGAGATTATGAATGTCTACTTATCCGGTTATTAGTCTTGTGAAATGAACTTGTTTTATTGCTTGTTGGTTTACAAGTATGCTTTTGTTCATTGTTTGTTGATTGATTGGATTTTATATGACATTCAGTTGGCTCGGGTACCACACCTGGTATAGGATACTTATTGGTTGGATCGGGTACCATGCTTGGTATGGGATGATTATTGGTTGGCTCAGGTACCATGCCTGGTATGGGTTTGATTTACTTACATTGATTGTATTCCTTCGATGGTTGCATGAGTGGACCGAGTTGTATTCTTGACATGTGATTATTGTATATGGTCTATGAGAGGCCGGGTAATTATATTAAAATGTGAGGTTGGTCTTAGTATAGACTAAGATTATATGTTGAACATTTAGGTGGTGTCCTAAGGATCCGTGGTTGGTCCAGAAAATATGGAAGGGCATAAGTGTCATAATTATCATTCATTGTTAATTTATGGTTGAACATGTCCCATACTATTGATAAGTTAGGAGGAAGACTGAGAGTTCAGAGCAGTATTTCTGTCTATTATTATCGTGTTGGGAGATTTCCCTAGGGACCCTTAAGAGGTCCGAACACTTGTAAGTAGCACCATAAATGTAGTTGGTCTGGTTCGGTGGTTAGTTAGTTTATTTCTGGGTATTTAGTCAAAAGGGTTGACTTAAGTCACGGAGGGGTACTCCGGGTCTGGACATAAGGGTTGATCTAGTGTTAAGGTGACTTGGGAAGTCTAAGGGTAAGGTGACTTGAGAAGTCTACAGGTTAAGGTAACTTAGGAATTCTACAGGTTAAGGTGTGACTTGGGAATTCCTAGGAGTCAGGGTGCAATTTCATGGTGGTGGAGTTGGTAGCGGAAGGAGTAGGTAGCTTTAGGTTGATGTTGGGTTTTGGTAAGTTTTGATGTTAAAGGGTCGAGTATTGTAATTAATTATGCATTTCCCTTGATTTCTTATATGATGGTATTGAATAGATTTGGGTCGACCGATGGTGCCTACCAGTACATGTGTTTGTACTAATTCTACTCTTTCTATATCCTTTGGATATAGTCTGGTTTCCGGGGTGATGTTTTATAGGTACATGATGACAGTGATTCTTCAACAACTTCTACTCTTCCTTCCATGGTGGGAGCTATGTCCTCTTACATTTTATTTTCACTCATGTAGTAGCTCTTGTACCGACTTCGACTAGATGCTAGGGAGGGTGTTTGTATTTTAAAAGTGGTTTTTCCATATTAAATTATATAATGTTTTCATGTATTAAAGGAGTTATTTATGATTTTACTTTGTTTTCTGCATTACCTTTAAGATCGGGTGGTAAGGTTTCTCCTATCTAGGTAGATTAGAATAGGTGCCCGCATGTCCCGATAGTTGGATTATTAGATGACTCTTCTTCGATGTTTGTATGTGTTCCTACCCTCATAGATGGTTCTTAGTGGTGGATCGATTACATCAATCTTGTGTAGTTGATTTAGTAGTACATGACACGTGGATAAACTTAATTATTTTGAATATGATATACTTCAATATCATATTTGGTATGAATTGACTTTTTACCCACCATGAAATTTTAGATTATTATGCCAAGATATTGTCCTTAAATATGTCAGGTATTCCTAAGTTGAAGTGGCATGGCACTCTCATTACCTATCTAAAAAAGGTAATTTTTTTCTAAAGGGTCAACGTATGGTTGAGAAGGCATGTCTCACCTATTCGGCTTATGTTCGTGATACTAGTGTTTATACTCTTCCTTCTTTGGAGTTAGTGGAAGTGGTTAATGATTTTTTGAAGGTGTTCCCGACTTATCTTCTAGGTATTTCACTTGATCATGATATTGATTTCGATATTGACTTAGAGTCAAACACTCAACCCGTTTCTATCCCTCCATATCGGATGGCTCCAATGGAATTGAAAAAAAAACATAAGAAACAGTCAATAGGATTTTTTTATCAAGAGTTTATTAGACCAAGTGTTTTCCCCTAGGGTGCTCTAGTTCTATTTTTGGAAAAGAAATATGAAACTATGAGAATGTGTATCTACTACAGATTGTTGAACAAGGTGACATATAAGGACACATATCTCATTTTGCCTGTTAATGACTTGTTTGATCATCTTTGGGGCTTTGTGATATTTTCTAAGATTGATTTATGGTCAAGTTATTACCAGCTGAGGAGTAGGGCGGAGGATATCCCAAAGACAGCCTTCAGGACCCGTTATGGTCATTTTGAGTTCCTGGTTATGTCTTTTGGGCAGACCAACGCCCAGCAATATTCATGGAGTTGATGAATAGGGTGTTCAGACCCTATTTGATTCTTTTATTATAGTCTTCATCGATGATATTTTTATCTACTCTCATAGCAGATAGGAGTGATAATTGTCACACCCCGAGACTACCTCCTAGGCGTAACATGGGACCCGGGACCATAAGTGCCCCAAGTTAACCCTTAGTCATAGCATACTCAGATATTCATAAGAAAACATAGTGGAAGAATAAATAGAAAGCTAGGCAACCCAATCTATAAACAATAAAGTCAAGATAAAACATAATCTGAAAGAGATACCGGAATAATATCTATGTCTGAAAGCCTCTAACTATCATCAAGAGTTGATGGGAAAGTACCCCAACTAACTCGGTAATCCAAAGAGAGAACATGAAAATAACCAATATAACAAAGGTCCCCAAATAATGAGGATCACCAACCAAAGCTGGGACACTGGCTAATCCCTAGCTATGAACCGGAGGGAAGGAACCTGAATCTGCATCATCAAGAGGATGCATCACCAAATATGCGTTAGTACTATAGGATGTAATGAATATGCGGGCCAGGAAAAAAGTAGTAGAAACATGCTTGAAACATAATTAAAACTGAGATCATGCATAAGGAAGTATCATAAGTAAATCTCATAGTTTAAAGCTTAAAGCTTGAAATAGAAAAGCATAAGTACTAAAACTTCGTACGGGAGTTTCTTTTAACCGACATAAACCATGATGAGCTACATGGAGTCCAGTCCTAACCGGCTAAAGTTAGAACATTATTATATCAGGATCCTGTCATAAGCCACAAAGGGCACCTATGGTGGCATGTAGTTCTAGAACTAAGGGCAATCTCACCCCGTCCAACTTGATGCTAAATACTACTCCCAAAACATATACATATAGCTCACATAAACTTATAACATATCTAATGCCAATTCTGTTTGAAAAGCATAAGGGTATATCTAATACCATGCAATTCACATAGCTTAGGTAGACATATCTGGATGCCAAACTTTTCATAAATCATAAGTACATATCTAAGGTCATGCAATTCATGCTTCAAACTCCTTTAAACTTAGCATAGCCATAATTTAAAACATATTTTTCTTTCTAAATTCATAACTTGAAGAATTAGGCATGCAATTTGATAATACTCAAGGTCATGTTATCAAAACATGTTGATTTTCACTTGAAATCATGCAATTCAATGGAATCGTGCAAAAAATCATCTTTAATGCATGGGTTTTTAAAATCAATTAAGAAACCTCAATTTAAAATATAGATAAGCAACGAGAAACCATGAATTGAAGCTTTAAAACTGAACCCATAAGTTTTTCCAAAATTGGGTAAGAATCCTAATTTCATAAATTCATAAATTAAAGTAAAAATCATGAGTTTTGGGCATAAGGGTGAAAGGAATCCCTTATTGAATACCCACATACCTTATTGAAGCTAGCTTGATCTTAAGATGAAAAGAAATGGAGGCTTGAACATGGAGCTTGAGACTTGGAGCTTGAAGGAGTTCTTTCTCCTCTTGAAATAGAATTGCTTAGAAATAGAAGAGTTTAAGCTATTAGGGAATAAAACCCTACTAAAAATGGTCAAAACGACCTCACTTAGGAGTTAAAAGGGTGGATAATTATAGAAATACCCCCGGGATTTAATTGGAGAAAAGCTGATTAAAAACTCAGCTTCAGGTTCCACGGGTCCTTTTCACAGACCATAGATGTAACCACGGCTTGTGGATTTGAGTCGTTGTTCTTGAGCCCAAAATTCAAGCTTAAGATAACTTTCCACGGATTAATAAGATGGCTCGTAGAAAGTTCCACGAGTTGTCGAAACCATCTGTGGTTACTGGGGAACAAGCTGTCATATGTTTGAGTTCCACAAATTGGTTCCACGACTCGTGAAACTATCCATGGATCGTGAACCTGACTCATGGTTCTCAGACCCGAGGTTGATCTGTAGGACAAGTTTCACGGGTCACTTCCATAACTCGTGGTTATATCCACGGCTCGTGGACTTGAATCGTGATTCCTGGAAGTTTCAAATTTTTCAAAGTATTTAACTTAAAAATTAGAATCGAATTATGCGGTGTTACAATATCTCCCTCTTGGGATCATTCTTCCTCGAATGAAGACTAAGCAAGGAAAACTGGAGAGAAAATAGCCCAACCAAGAAATAAAAGAGGAAAACTAAAGAATAAACATGAAAACTGGTCTTTACAACTTCAAACATGATGGAACTAAGTTCGGAAAATGTGAATTCATGCTAGTACGATGAAGAAAATTGATGGACTAGAATCAGAGGGACATACTAAGGAGGAAACTAATACCTCAAGCTGAAACTGGATCAGAAGAAAAGAGATGAGGGTACTTGGTTTTCATGGCTGCTTCTGCTTCCCAAGTAGCTCCCTCAACTAGCTGATTTCTCCAAAGGACCTTCACCGAAGCTACTTTATTATTTCTCAACCTCCAAATCTGACGATCAATGTAATGACCCTCCCAGTCATTTTCCTATTTTTCATGCTTTTTCCATATTTTGAGCTTTCCCTTAGTGGCTACTGGTCATCTATGACTTTCCAGGATTAATGGTTCGGTGCCCGGGTCATTCGTGAGGTCAATATGACCATTTCCCTAATTTAGAACTTAAATTTAGAAAATCTTTAACTTCGGTCAACTTTCTTGGTAAACGTTCTCAGAATCAAATTCTGACAATTCTATTGGTTCTAAAATGGGAATTTTAGCCTAGTAGGACCATTGGTCTTGGGATGAGTGCTTTCGGTTTGGTTTCGTGTTGGTTTTTATGTTTTCATGCTAGTTTGGCTGGTAGGGTTGACTTTGGTCAACATTCGGAGAAGCCGGCCTCGGATAGAAATTCCATTAGCACTGTTAGCTCCGGAATGTTGACTTTGGGCTAGAGGGACCTTCGGTTTGGGTCCTGGGGCTTTCGGACTTATAGTCAGTTTGCCACGTGTTTTGTGGAGATTTGATGCTATTTAGGTTATCATGGATAGGTTGACAAATTCTGCTCCTTTTCAGCCGGTTCAGACTTCCTACAATTTTGAGAGGTTGGCACAGATCTATATTCGAGAGATTGTCCATTTGCATGGTGTGCTAGTTTCTATCATCTCCGATCGAGGTACTCCATTCACTTCGCACTTCTTGAGCTTTATTCAGAGAGAGTTGGGTACTAGAGTTAAGCATAGCACCAGTTTTCATCCGTAGATAGATGGTTAGTCAGAATGTACCATTCAGGTTCTGGAGGATATATTGCGAGCCTGTTTTATTGATTTTGGTTGTTAGTAGGACAAGTGTTTAGCTTTAGAGTGTTTGCATATAATAATAATTAATATTCCAGCATTCAGGTTGCTCCATTAGAGGCTTTATATGGTAGACGGTGTAGATCTCTGGTGGGTTAGTTTGATACTTTTGAGGTTAGGCCATGGGGTATCGACTTGCTTCATGATTCTATGGATAGAGTTTGGGTTATTCATGAGAGACTTCACACTACCTAGAGTAGGCAGAAGAGTTATGCTGACCGGAGATTTCAAGATATAGAGTTCATGGATGGTGATAGTATGTTCCTTCGGGTATTGCCCATAAAGGGCGTGATGAGGTTTGGGAGGAAGGGTAAGCTCAGTTCGAGGTTCATTGGGCCATTTGAGAACCTTCATCATATTGTAAAGGTTGCTTATGAGTTAGCCTTGCCTCATACTCTTTCCGTTGTGCTTATGAGTTAGCCTTGCCTCATACTCTTTCCGTTGTGCATCCTGTGTTTTATGTATCTATGTTGGAATAGTATATTCTAGATGAGTATCACGTGCTTCAGTTAGAGTCAATTCAGTTGGATGAGTCCTTAGCCTTTGAGGAGGAGCCTGTTGCTATTTTGGACAGGCGGGTTAGGAAGTTGAGGTCCAAGGAGATTCCATCAGTTAAAGTTCAGTGGCGGCATCATCCTATCAAGGAGGCTACTTGGGAGATTGAGAATGACTTGCAGACCCGTTATCCACATCTTTTTGAGCATTCAGGTACTATCATTTTTCTAACTTTTGTGGACAAAAGTTCTTTTAGTAGTGGATGTTGTAATGACTCTCCCGGTCATTTTCCTATTTTTTGTGCTTTTTTTGCATTTCGAGCTTTCTCTTAGTGGCTACTGGAAATCTATGATTTGCGAGGACTGATGGTTCGGTGCATGGGCTGTTTTTTAAGTCGCTATGACCATTTTTCTATTTTAGAACTTGAACTTAGAAAATCTTTGACTTTGGTCAATTTTCTTAGTAAACGTGCTTAGAATCGAATTACGACTATTTTGTTGGCTCCAGAACGGAGATTTTGGCCTACTAGGTCCATTGGTCTTGGTCTAGGTCTAAGTGCTTTCAGTTTGGTTTAGTGTTGCTTTCTGTGTTTTCAAGCTAGTTTGGCTGGTAGGGTTGACGTTGGTCAATATTCAGAGAAGACAGCCTCGGATAGAAATTCCATCAGCGTTGTTAGCTCTGGAATGTTAACTTTGGGCTAGAGGGACCTTGGGTTGGGGTCCCGAGGCTTCCGGACTTATTTTGGGGTATTGAGTTATGAGTTAGTTTTGGGCACAGGGCCCATTTTTCGTTAAAACAATCTCCGTTAGGAGTTTCATCATTTCTTTTGAGTCCAGAATGTTATCTCTGGTTGAGTAGCATGGTTGGTTTGTGTTCACGGGATTTTGGATGAATCCCGAGGGTCCGTCGGATGAACTTTTTGCCTTTGTGAATTATTGGTTGCTTTTATAAATGCTGTAGACCAGTTGGTCATCGCGATCGCGAGGTGGCCATCGCGTTCGCGATGGTCTAGTTTCTTGACCATCGCGATCGCGTGGGTTGCCCTTCGCGACCGCGATAAAGCCGATTAAGATCCAGCCCAGTTTCTTCTTCGTGAAAATGGGGCTGGACCATCGCGATCGTGATGGTCTGGCTAGCGTTCTCTCGCTAACGCCTGGGGTATTTTACGATCGCAATGAAGAACCCCTGGCAGCTATTTTCACTGCCAACTTTGTTTTCTCCTCCATCATTTCTTGTTTCTCCATTGTTAAAGCTTCCAGGCTCCGGTTTGAACTCCCCTGCTCAGTCTACTTTGTCTGGAAAATCCCCTCTTCTTCTCTCATCTCTGTTACATTGTTAATCCTCATTAAACCCGTTAATTTTCCATTGTTTCCTTGTTAAATCCTTTGAATTATTAGCACTTCGGGGCTGTTTTGAGCCCCGAAATGTACTCTGTCCTTGCTCAAATTTTGGGCATGGGTTCCTTAACCCATTGCGTATATAACTGCGGTTTTTATTTTCTATTTCTTTGTGCGGGCACCGAGGGTCATTTTCTAACCCGATTTCCAGCTTGATTTTCCGTACATCAATATGGGTGTCATTCTTCTCGTCTTGACACCTAGTTTTTTTTGTTGATGGCATGGCATCTTTTTGAGGTTGTTCGAAAGGGGAAGGCACACAATTAATGGTTCATGTTTGCAGTTCGGCCCCGAGGTAGATTACAGTTTACTTTCTAGACTAAGTGTAGTTAGATTTTATATATTATTTAATACTGAAATGTTAGGTTGAATTTTAGATAGATTTAGGCTTGAATCCTGCTTACCGCTTATAATTTGGCCATTTCAAATTTTAGTGTAGAATTATAATGTTCATCCTTAGTCTAAGAGCTTGTAGTACCATTGTGGCTAGATTAGAATACCTAGTTGCTTTTAAGAAGTTTTAGAGGTAGAGTAGAGAATCTTGGTGAATTTCTGCATTATTTCCCTGTTTTATTCGCTTTGTTCTAGTGTTGTGTGTAACTATGGGCCCGAGACCATAGCTTGGATTTGGACGGAGCTCTAGGTCAGTTCTCTTGGTTTGGAGGGTATTTTTCCCTGTTTCTGCCTTGTTGAGTATGGTTTCCTTTGGTTGGTTATTGCATGTTCATATTGCATCACACCTCATGGATATAGAAGGAAAGCATTTTCAATGGGTTTTGGTTTTAAATTGAGGTTTACTACGGCTACGATGAATTTGGGATTTTGAATTGAATTGTATTGGACTTTACTACGAGTTTTTGAAGGAAAAATGGGAAAACACTATTTTATGCATTACTTATAGTCTGATGTGGTATTCCGAACCCCCGATGTGTTATTTCAAGTTTTTACCTCCTATTTATCTACTCATATATATGCATAGTCCGAGGTGGTATTCCGAGCACCCGATGTGGTATTCTAGGTTGATATTACTGCATTCATACATTATATCATTTTCATGGCATTACCTTGGTTGGTGCTTTTGGATCGTTGTTGATCGGGTTGGATCCTGTTATTGCTTTGCCCTTTTATCGGTTTGTCTATTTCGATTTTGGCTTTTATAACCAGATTTAGGTGGATCCTTGTGTTTTAAGTGATTTCATGTATCTTATTACCTATATATTTTCTTTCTGCGCTCAGTCGGCCTATGATTCCTACTGAGTACCCATTGTCTTGGTACTCATACTACCCTCTGCATCTTTTTTTGATGCAGCACCTAGTAAGAGCCACCCTCATTGACCTTCCTGTCATTCCAGGCCTGTTGCAGTTCGGATCGGGGTGAGCTCCCGGCGCTTTTGGAGACTTTACATGCTTTCCATCTTATATACCCTGTCTATATTTTTGTATTTTGGATAGACAGAGTCTGTTGTATAGCTACTCCTTGCTTAGTCTCTCTTGTACTAGTGACACCAGGTCCTGGTTGGTACTCGTGTTGTTTTGTTTATTCGGTCACTTTAGGGTCATCTTTTGTATATTTTATACTATTGTATGTATATATATGCTATTGGCCCTGTCTTTTCATTTATATCTTTTGCTTTCATTAGTTTAATTATTATTATTGTCTTCCGCATCATTGGGTTTTGGATTGTCAACTGGGGTGTCATGTAGACGCCATCATGGCCTGGTTTCGGGTCGTGACAATCAAGAATCTCCACGGGAACTTCCTCATAAGTAAGGCTATCATTCACACTCACATCTTCCAAAGGAACAATTAAGGTCAGATCACCAACACACTTCTTCAACCAGGAAACATGGAAAACCGGATGAACCGCTTCTAAATCTGTTGGCAACTCCAACTCATAAGCAACATTACAAACTCTCCTCAGAATCCGATAAGGACCTACGTAGCGGGGACTAAGCTTCCCTTTCTTACCAAATCTCATCACACCCTTCATGGGTGACACCTTCAGAAATACCCAATCATCAACCTCCAACTCCAACTCACTTCTCCTCACTTTTGCATAGGATTTTTTTCGACTATGAGCGGTCTTCAACCTCTCCCTAATGATCTGAACCTTCTCCATAGTCTTATGAACTGAATATAGACCAATCAAAGCTACCTCACCTACCTCAAACCAACCAATAGGAGATCTACACCTACGCCGGTAAAGAGCCTCATAAGGAGCCATCTGGATGCTAGAACGAAAGTTGTTGTTGTAGGCAAACTCGATAAGAGGTAAATGATCATCCCAATTACCTTTGAAATCAATCACACAAGCTCTCAACATATCCTCCAAAGTCTGAATAGTACACTTTGCCTGGCCATCTGTCTGAGGGTGAAAAGTTGTGCTGAGCTTAACCTGAGTACCAAGACCTCTCTGAAGTGACTTCCAAAACTGGGATGTAAAATGAGAAACCCCATCAGAAATGATAGACAATGGAACACCATGCAATGTGACTATCTCCCGAATGTAGAGCCTGGCATAATCATTTGCTAAATCTGTAGTCTTAACAGCCAAGAAGTAGGATGACTTAGTCATCCTATCGACAATCACCCAAATATAATCATGCTGCCTACTAGTATGAGGAAAACCAGTAATGAAGTCCATATTGATTGCTTCCCACTTCCAAGGAGGAAAGTAAATATCCTTAGTCATACCACCCAGTCGTTGATGCTCTACCTTAACTTGTTGACAGTTGGGACACTTAGCCACAAAACCTTCTATATCCCTCTTCATGCTGTTTCACCAATAGACTTTCCATATGTCACGGTACATCGTGGTGGCACCGGGCTGAATAGAATATCTGGAGCTATGAGCCTCTGTCAAAATTCCTTGTCTAAACCCATCTATTTCAGGAACACACAATCGACCTTGATATTGAAGCACACTATCTCCCCCTTGGGAGAGGATAGGATCACTGTCTTGCTTTTCTTTCACTTCAGCTACCAAAGATGATTCGGAACCATTTTGAACAATAACACCACCTTCTGTAGAATCCATAAGGCAAACTCCGAGTCGGGAAAGTCAATGAACATCCTTGGCCAATTCCTTCTTTCCATCCTCAATCGAAGACACACTACCCATGGGAAATCTACTAAGTGCATCCGCCATGACATTGGCCTTACCCGTATGGTAAAGCACACTCATATCAAAATCCATAAGAAGCTCAAGCCATCTCCTTTGATTATGATTCAATTCCTTTTGAGTGAACACATACTGAAGACTCTTATGATCGGCGAATACATCCGCATGAGTACCATACAAGTAATGTCTCAAAATCTTCAAAGCAAAGACCACGACTGCTAACCCAAGATCATAAGTAGGGTAGTTCTTCTCATGAGTCTTAAGTTGTCTCAAAGCATAAGTAATCACTTTACCATGTTGCATCAACACATAACCCAACCCAATTCTAGAAGCATCGCAATACATAACAAAGTCATTTAAGCCCTCGGGTAGAGACAACTTGTGGTCAATCTAGTCTTCAATTCCTGAAAGTTCTTCTCACATAGATCCAACCACTGAAATTTAAGCTTCTTCTGAGTCAACTGAGTTAATGGAGAAGCAATGAAATAAAATCCTTCAACAAATCTCATGTAGTAACCAGCCAAACTCAAAAAGCTTCTAATATCAGATGGGGAAGTGGGTCTACGCCAGTTCTTTACTACCTCGATCTTTTGAGATTAAACTCGAATACAATCTCTAGTCACAATTTGACCCGAAAAAGCAACAGACTGCATCCAAAACTCACACTTTCTAAACTTAGCAAATAATTGTCGATCCTTGAGAGTTTGCAATCCACTCTCAAATGGTTTGCATGCTCCCCCTCACTTAGAGAATAGAAAAGAATATTATCAATGAACACAATTACAAACATATCCAAATATTGTTTAAACACACGGTTCATCAAATCCATAAAAGCTGCAGGAGCATTCGTTAGACCAAAAGATATAACCACAAATTCATAATGACCATACGGAATTCTGAATGTTGTCTTTGGAATGTCACACTCTTGAACACGAAGCTGATGATAATTGGATCTAAGGTTGATCTTGGAGAAGTAACTGGCACCCTAAAGCTAATCGAATAAGTCATCAATCCTAGGAATGGGATACTTATTCTTGATTGTGACCTTGTTCAACTGACGGTAGTTGATACCCATTCTGAGAGAACCATCTTTCTTCTGTATGATTAGGACTGGAGCACCCCATGGAAAGAGTTGGGTTGAATAAAACCCTTATCAAGGAGGTCTTTCAACTGATCTTTCAATTCCTGAAGCTCCATGGGAGCCATCCTATAATAAGGAATAGAGATAGGATGCATATCTGGAAGAAGATCTATTCCAAAGTCGATCTCCCACTCGGGAGGGACTCCAGACAAATCATCGGGAAACACTTCTCTCATTCACACTAGGAACTGACTGGAGAGATGGGGTCTTAGACTCCGTGTCCACAACCCAAACTATATGATAAACATAACCCTTAGAAATCTTCTTCCTAGCGTTAAGATAAGATATGAAATGACCCTTTGAGGATGGAGGACTACCTTGCCAATCCAAGACAGGTCCATTTGGGAATTTGAACCTGGAAACTCGAGTATAACAATCAACTGAGGCATAAAATGCATACAACCAATCAATACCAAGAATAACATCAAAATCAATCATCTCCAACTCAACTAGATCCACTGAAGTGACTCTATGAAGGACTAAGATAGGATAATTTTGCTAGATTCTTTTGGCTAGGACAGACTCACCAACAGGGGTAGAAACACAAAAGGGTTCTAAGAGCTGATCAGGACTAATTTTGAACTTGCAAGCAACATAAGGGGTTACAAAAGATAAGGAGGCACCCAGATCCAATAAAGCATACACATCGAGAGAGAAGACTTTCAACATACCAGTAACAACGTCTGGTGAACTCTCCTGGTCCTGGAATAAGAACATGGCATAAAGGCAATTCTGGCACTGACCACCAGAACTAAAAGTAGTACCCTACTGGGCTGGTCGACCTCTTGATGATGCTGGGGCAGACTGAGTCCTGCTACCTCACTTTTCCTTCTTAGCTAAAGGGAAATGCATCTTGTGTCTAACCTGACCACACCAAAAGCATCCACCTGAACCAGCTAAACACTCACCAGGATGACTTTTACCACACTTGTTGCAAGAAAGGTAAGGAGTCCTCTTTGCAACACTTCTCTAGGAATAAGAACCAGATCCTCTACCAGTCTGATCATGATGAGGCCTAGGGGCCTAGGTAGGAACACTAGTTAAATAATGAATGGGCCCTGATGATTTCTTCTAAAATAGAGAGTGATGTCCGCCTAAGGACTTATGATGGCAAAACCTGAACCCTCTGATCTAACCCTCTTGTTCTCCCTTGCCATCTCCCTCAACTTGTCTCTCTCAATCTGTTGGGCATGAGTCATAAGTCAAGAAATATCCATATCACCCAAAAGTATTGTGGACCTACACTCATTCTTCACCAAATCGGATACTCCATAAACATCCTTACTCATCTCATCCCATGGGTCAGCCACCATGGAAGAAACATACCTAGAAAGCTGGGTGAACTTCAACCAGTACTCATAAACCGTCATGGAACCTTGCCTCAAATTCATGAATTCTTTGGCCTTAGCTTGCCTCAACTCCCTCAGAAAGACCCGATCAATAAATGCCTTCTCAAAACACTCCCAAGTCATAGGGACCACATCCCTAGCCCTAACATCTTTCCATTGAGTAAACCAAATATGAGCCACATCCTTGAGTTGATAGAAAGCTAGCTCAACACCCCCTACACCAACAACTTGTATTACACCAAAGATCGTCTTTACCTCATACAAGAAATTTTATGGATCCTCACCAACTTTTGAACCACAGAACTCGGGTGGGTTCATCCAATTAAAGTCTCGGACTCGGGCCGCTACTCCACCTTGAGAGTGGATGGGGATAAGAGCCTGTTGATTGTCCTGAGCGGCCATAGTCTGGGCTAGCTTATGCATAGCATTCCTGAACTCCACATTTCTGAACTTGGGGTCTGGAATTGGAGGATTAGCATTTCGGACATTAGCCCGGCGAGGCATAGCACGGCTATGAGGCATAATATGAAAGGCATAAAGAATGGTTAGAGGGTTAATAAAGTTAAACTCTATTGCACGATATGATCAAGAAAGAAGTGAAGTTTTTCCTAAGACACATCATAGCTTCTCTCTCATAAGTGTGGCGTGCTTCACACACATGAAAGAGACTCTACTTGAAGTGGCTTTCAGACACCCTAGGACTCTTGAACCTGAGGCTCTGATACTAAGTTTGTCACACCCCGAGACTACCCTCTAGGAGTAATATGGAACCTGGGACCACAAGTGCCCTAAGTTAACTCTTGGTCATATCATACTCAGATATTCATAAGAAAACATAGAGGAAGCATAAATAGAAAGCTAGGCAACCCAATCCATAAACAATAAAGTCAAGATGAAATATAATCCAAAAGAGAGACCCAAATACTATCTATGTCCAAAAGCCTCTAACTATCATCAAGAATTGATGGGACAATACCCCAGCATAACTAAGGTCCCCGAATAATAAGAACTCACCAACCAAAGCTGGGACATCGGCTAATCCCTAGCCATGAACCGGAGGAAAGGAACCTAAATCTGCATTATCAAGAAGATGCAGCGCAAAATATGCGCCATTATTATAGGATATACTTAATATGCGGTATATGCAAACAGTAGTAGAAACATGCTTGAAACATAATTAAAACTGAGATCATGCATAAGGAAGTATCATAAGTAAATCTCATATTTAAAGCTTAAAGCATGTAATAGAAAGGCAGAAGTATTAAATCTTCGTATGGGAGTTTCTCTTAACTGACATAAACCATGATGAGCTACATGAATTCCAGTGTCATACACCCACACCAAAAAAAGTTTCCCTAACCGGCCATAGTTAGAACCTTATCATATCAGGATCCTATCATAAGCCACAGAGGGCACCTACGGTGGAACGTAGTTCTAGGATTAAGGGCAATCTCACCCCTTCTAACTCGGTGCTAAATACTACTCCTAAAACATATACATATAGCTCACATAAACTTGTGACATATCTAATGCAAATTCTATTTAAAAAGCATAAGGGTATATCTAATACCATGAAATTCACATAGCTTAAGTAGACATATCTATATGCCAAACCTTTCATAATCATAAGGACGTATCTAATGTCATGAAATTCATGTTTCAAAATCCTTAAAACTTAGAATAGCCATAATTCAAAATATACTTTTCTTTCTAAATTCATAACTTGAAGAATTAGGCATGCAATTTCATAATACACAAGGTCATGTTATCAAAACATGCTAATTTTTACTTGAAATCATGCAATTCAATAGAATCATGCTAGAAATCATCTTTAATGCATGGGATTTTAAATTCAATAAAGAAACCTCAATTTAAAACATAGATAAGCAATGAGAAATCATGAATTGAAGCTTTAAAAATTGAACTCATAAGTTTTCCCCAAATTGGGTAAGAACCCTAATTTCATAAATTCATAAATCAAAGTAGAAATCATGATTTTTGGACATAAGGGTGGAAGGAATCCCTTATTGAATACTCACATGCCTTATTGAAGCTAGCTTGATCTTAAGATGAAAATAAATGGAGTCTTGAACTTGGAGCTTGAGACTTGGAGCTTGAAGGAGTTCTTTCTCCTCTTTGAATAGAATTGCTTAGAATGAGAAGAGTTTAGGCTATTAGGGAATAAAACCCTACTAAAAATGGTAAAAATGACCTCACATAGGAGTTAAAATGGTAGGTAATTATACAAATACCCCTGGAATTTAATTGGAGTAAAGCTGATTAAAAACATGGCTTTAGGGTCCATAGGTCCTTTCCACGGACCATTGAAGTAACCACGGCTCATGGATTGGAGTCGTGGTTCCTGAGACCAAATTCAAGCTGTGGATAACTTTCCACGGATTAATAGGATGGCTCGTTGAAAGTTCCACGAATCGTAGAAACCATCCGTGGTTATTGGGGAATAGATGAGTTCCACGAGTTGGTTCTATGACTCGTAGAACCATCCACGTATTGTGAACTTTATTCATGGTTCTCAGACTCGAGGTGGATCTATAGGATAGGTTTCATGGATCACTTCCATGACTCGTGGTTCTATCCACAACTCGTGGACTTGACTCTTGATTCCTGGAATTTTTAAATTTTTCAGAGTCTTAAACTTAAAAAGCTGAATTGCATTCCAGGGTGTTACGATAATGCTCAAATATACTCTCCAATATGGAGGTATTGGTGATCGTTAAGCAAAGCACAATTTATATTACCCGATGGGAGTTTGGGTCGATCCTACAGGGAATTGTAGATTAACCAAAGAGATTGTAAAAATGAATTCACAATGAGAATAAATTGCTCAAACAATAAAAAGTGTAAAAAAGGGGGAATTGGGAATCTGTCACAATTCAAATTCCAATCAAAGTAATAAGTAAAAATGCAAGAGGTAAACAATAGAGAGAGAAAGACTAGGGATGTTCTTCTGATGGGACTCGAATACGGGTACATGTACTTGCTAAATTGCGTAAATTCCTACTAAAAAATATAGGGGTTTTAGACATGGTTGTTAATCTCTTGATCAAACAATCATATATCTAATGGTTTTTATTCAAACACCATTTCTTAGGCAATAACCAACTAACATATACTTGGGGAGGTCACACTATTTCTAGCTTAGACCCTTAAATGAATGTTTTCGGTGAATTGAGTTATTTGTAGTTTCAATCTAAGTGGAAACCCAAGTACCACTAGCAATTTCACATCCGAAATTGTAAACCCCTTTCTCAAGCAAGAATACAATCAAGTAGAGTAAATCAATGTTTGCAACCATTAATTTTAGAGTTAAAATATGGTGACATCACTAGACCCATGTCATATTAGCAATTATAAACACAAATAAGCAAGACCCATATCCTTTAATCAAGTACCCATCATCTACACATACCTAGACAAGGAAACTTAGCCACTCATGCTAAAGTAAGAATAAAGTATACCCATAGGAAAATTTAAATTCCTTTTCATTTATTGTAGCAAGAATCCAATAACCAAGCTTAAATTTACAAGCACAAGGTTGAAGATTGAGAGAATGGATTGAAACCCTCTTTCTTGCTTTGGGAGAGAAACTTGCTTCAAAGACTCAAAAACTATGAAAAACTATGCCTAAATTGTGTTTTAAAATGTTCCTAAATTATCACATTAAAATGGACAAAATTTCCTTTCGGGAGCTGTGCGGCACGATGTACGTTTCGCACATCTTGTTGTGCGCATCGCATAGCCTTTCTTGGAGCCTCATGTGAAGTGGGGTGCAGTTTTCACCAGGCCTTATTCGCGTTGCACAACAACTACATCCCTTAACAAATCCTTCAGCTTCTTTAGGGCTTCATGCGGAGGAAGATATAGACCACACCAAAGATTATGCGTGTCGCATGAGGTCCGCACCTCTCGACAGAATCTTCATCTTGTTTAATCACTTCAACTCCTTTTTAGCTTTTTTAGGTCCAATTCCTTGTATTCTTCTCTAGGCTAAGAATACCTATATTCATGTCAATAAAGTCCATAAGAACCCCTAAATTTTATCAAAATATGACAATAATTCATGATTAAAGGCTAAATAAGTTGGTAGATGACCGGCTCATCAAACCCCTAAACTTGAACTATTGTTTGTCCTCAAGCAAGACACTCATAAGGTAAGGAATAAATTATTTTCTAAAACTCAATCGAGGAATAAAAGACCATTCTATTCTAAAACCAAGAAAACGATAAACAAAAAGACTCAAACAAAAGACTCAACTACCATGCTCATCTCAATTTGGACCACCACAAAAATCAAGGCAATTTCTAAATTCAAAACATTCTCAAAAGGATTTTATTTCTCATTCAAAATCAAGGGAATTTGTCATTCAAAACAAGATATTAAGCTTCTCAAGTCATTGGCATGGAATGTCATGGTTTGCCTAGAGATTCGCCACACAACTTGTCTCATTCATTCCTCTCAATTAAAATAGAGGCTTCATGTTTTAATTTGAGTGAATGATGCCATTCACCACAAGAGAGAATCCCACTTCCAATCACAAAATTTCATAACACAAGGGATTACAAGAGATTCAATAAGACTCTCACTCTCTCAATGAATTTCAAGTTCACACATGTTGAATCATAGGCTAGCCCGTCATGTAAATCACCACTAATGTAGAGTGGCCAAGCTTGAAATAACTAAGGACTTGCGGTTTTCGATGTTGGCTAGGTCTAAGATGATGATTGCATTTGTCTCAAGTTACTTAACCTCCCTAAAGCTCTTTCTCATCATTTTGAACACCGCTCACATTTTTGTGCTTTTGACTTCACCTTATTTCTCCCTCACACATCCCAAGCTTTTCCCTTTTCAATCTTGATCATTCTTCCTCTTTGTAACACCTGCACTTGGTAGCACCAATTCTTTTCTTTTCATTTTTCTCATTGGATTGAACTTTTGAAGCAATTTTCAATTCAACATAAGGTGCTACCTTGCATTTGAAGTGCTTTCCTTCTCTTCTCCACATTAACACATGCACCCTCAAACTTAGGTTTTTGCCAATGTTGTCATTTCAGTTTCCCCCAAACTTAGGCTTTTAGCCTACATTCCACTTTTAAGCCATTAGGGAGGATGGGTGCCAAGATAGAGGTTTCAAAAAGGTCAAGGTATCAAATAAGGTGTCAAAGAATGGTCACAATCTCAAAAGGGTTCACTAGAATTGATGTCAAGGGAAGTCATTTCGGTAAAGTGGCTATTCAAAAAGGGCCTAAGATCATCTTCCAAGCTCGTTCACATTTAGAATTTCACATTGAACCATATTTGGGGCATGTTCTAGATGACGCTTATGCACAAGAATCAAGGTAAAGTCTCACCATACAAGACATCATACCACAAGACTTCTTCACATTAGTCTCAAAATCAATTGGGACAAGTGAATTTTGACAAGCTATTCTGAGTTTATTACACACTCGTTTGCTCCTTGGGAAAGAACCATGGTATTAAGAAAACCCTTGGAGTTTATTGCTAAACTACTATTAACAAGGCGATAATAAATTTACAAGCTCATGAATCATTTGAAAAACAAGCTTCTATGTACGCCCTTAGCGCAATTGCAAGGCACGAGTAGTGAAATAATGGGAACATGTAAAACTAACCCGATGCAAAATCAAGATTAACATCAATCCTAGCGAGGGCACAATAAAGCATACAAACATAATTAAAGGGCCCGGCTAGGGAAATATCATCAATAATTGCAGATCCCCCAAACTTAATAGATGCATAACCCCTGATGCACAAAAAATATACAGAGAAGAATTAGTGCAAAAACTCCCTGGTGATGCTACTGGTGGCGACGATGCCTCCTTGAGTAAACTCGCTTAGGTGGCTTATGAGACCAAGGTGGTGATGATTCCAGTGGTGGGATGTTGGCATGCACTGGGTCAATATGAAATCCCACCAACAAGGGTATTACAGGGTCTCGTGGTAGCTGAAGGGGCCCAAGAGGGTCATGATGTGCCGGTATTCTACAGCACATTTGACGCCTTTAACTAAGAATACTCGCAAGTTTTTGAGCAACCATTTGTGGTTTTTGATGTTTTTATGTTGTATTTACAGGAAATGAAGACAAGGATATAAAGGAAGTGAAAAATATTCAAAGCTAAGTAACATTGGTTGGGCTTGACGGAGGGCCTGACGGCTCGTCACACAGGTGACTGACCGTCAGGGAAGCCACCAAACTTGGCAGCAGCTAAAGGAGGCACTGGATAGTGGCAACGGTTGGCGTGATGGCCCATCACACCCATGACTGACCGTCAGCCAAGCCATCAAATTGGAGCTAATGGAGATCATGCACTGGTTATGGGTGACGGTTGTCGTGATGGGCCGTCACACCTGTGACTGACCGTCAGCCAAGCCGTAAAGTTAGAGCTAATGGATATCATGCACTGGATAGTGGCGATGGCTTGGAGTGACGGCCAGTCTTATGGGTGACGGTCCGTCAGGCGACCCATCAACGCGAAGCGGGACTCCGAAAATTCTATTTTTGGACTTTATTTCCTGGATTGCTATAAATACCCAGTGTTAGGGTTATTTAATTATTCATTAACTAATACTTTGTGAGACTCTTTGAACGAGTTTTGAGAGGAGAAAACACGACACAAACTCGTTTTTCTTCCTCTTCTTCCATTGTTCTTGGGATTTTCACCATTGGTGCTGGGATTCTACGAAGTTCAAAGTAAAGTACTAATTTTCTATTGTAAGAATTCGTTCTTATCATATGAATACTATTATTTATTTACTTTGTTTTTCTAGCATGAGTGGCTAAACTCCCTACAACTAGGGTTGTGGGATCCTTGGCAAGAGTAACAACGTAGATTCCGGGTAGCATTGGGTTCAATTTATATGTTGTCACGTGGTTAATCATTCGTTATTTACGTTTTCTAATGGTTGCAAACATTAGAACATACCTAGGTTTGATTTGCTTAAACAAAGAGATTAAAACCAGGAAATTTGATTAACTACGAGGATTCGAGACTACCAACTCTCGTCTTATGATTAATGTTGTAACTAGATTAATCTACTTGATGTTTAGGGTTGAAATAAGAAATTTCACCTTTTCAAGTTCGAGAGAATTGAAAAGGAAATTCGTCTATTGGGTTGAGAAACAGTTAGATGATACCATTAATTCAATCACATCGTGATATACATATAGAAAGAACTCGGTTAAGCTTTGAGTCGAAATTGTTACGATGCCATGGTGAACACTTCCCTAGTTCATTCTCACATTGATTGTAAACTCTTGAAAATTTGTTGCTTGTTAGTTAAATTGTGCGAACTTGACATTTCAACCCCCCCAAATTACCGGAAACTATCGATTACTAGTCAACTAAATTACTAACGACTTAATTTACACTTTATTCCGTGTGGGATCGACCCCAACCTTGGTTGGGTTCTATATTTGACGACGACCCCTTACACTTCATAATTGGTGTCGTAATTTGGGCGTATCAAATTTTGGCGCCGTTGTCGGAGAATACGGTTGTTTATTAAGTCTGGTGTGTTTATTTGACTCTTAGTCAAATTTCCTATTTTTACTTTTATTTGTTGTTTTTGTTTGTTACAGGGTACAGAGTTGTGCATGCCAAGTACCCGATGCTCAGGTGAATCAATATTACCCTACGACCCCGAGCTCGCAAGAATGCTAAGGAAAACTATGAATGCACAACAACAAGAGGCAGTGAGACTCGCTGCAGCTCAGCAAGCCCAACAACATTTGAATGTCAATGGTATTCTGGACGATGTTGAGTTGAATGATGAAGTTTTAGTGGGTGAGGGCAGACCGGCTGATATTATTAACAATAATGCTCCAGCAGATCAGAGACCACAACAACGAGGTAGAGGTCGATATCAACCAAGGCATTATGCTCTGGATGATGATGAGGATATTGACCTGGATGGAGTTGGCGCTACGGGCGCCATTGTTCTTCCTCCGCTAGCGCCTGGGGCCAAGTTTAACATTACTAGCACAATGATTCAGCTTTTGAACTTGAGAGGGTTGTTTCATGGTGTTGCTGGTGATGATCCAAACCGACACCTGATGAATTTTGTGGGTATCTGCAAGTCATTCGAATTGCCTGGAGTAAGTCAGACAGCGATCAGGCTCAGGTTTTTTCCGCTGTCTCTGTCTAATGAGGCAGCGTTATAGTTGACAGAGCTAACCCCCGACTCTATCATAACCTGGGGAGAGTTGCTTTCCTAGAAAGGTTGTTTCCTCCCTCCAGGATGATACAGTTGAGGGATGAAATTAGCAATTTCAGACAACAACCTCATGAGGCTTTACATGAGACTTGGTTGCGGTTCAAGAAGAAGCTGACACAATGCCCGAACCATCAGTTGACCGAAAATTTCCTAATGCAAACATTTTATAGGGCACTGAATTCGGATACCAAGCCAACACTGGATAACAAAGAAGGGGGAGCATTTATGGGTCTCACTTTTATTGAGGCCACAACTATTTTGGACCGGTTCACCAAAACCAATCGGGCTTGGCATACACGGGATACAGAGGTAGCAGCTAGCACTTATGCAATAGTTATGTCAGCAGAGCAGCGCAGGAAGGAGGAAGAGCGGGATCAAGATATGGCCCATTATAAAACGCAAAAGGATTTATTGACAAAACATTTGCTGTCAGGAGATATGGAGAAAGTAAAAGCTGTGGGTTTCCAAGGTAGAGCAGCAGAGTTTAAATCTGATGAGGAGGCTAATTATTTGGGGGGTTTCCAGGCCAATGGTCAGGGAAACCAAGGTCAGAACTATCATAAGGACAACTACTATGAAAAAGGTGGCTAAAGAGATCGTGATCAGGGGAACTGGAAAATAAAACTGATAGAGGTGGGTTATACATACCACCTGGTAATCGAGAAAGAGCTAGCAATGAGACAGGGACGTCCAAATTAGAGAATATGATGGCGAAGATGTTGTTGAAGGTGGAATCTACTGACTCCGGAGTCAAGGAAATGAAATCTAAATTATCATCAATGAGCCAGTTGGTGGATTCTCATTCCACCTCAATCAAGCATCTAGAGCAACAAATGAGTCAAGTCTCGGCGTCTCTAAATCAAAGGAAAATTGGTACATTGCCGAGTGACACCATTCAAAACCCGAGAAACGACAGAAATTGTATGGCGATCACTACCAGAAGCGGTAATACATTATCGGAAGCACATCCGATAATTTAAAAGAAGAAAGATGATGTTATTGACGAAGATGAGCTCATTGTTGATGAAAAGGTAAGTTATGAGGGTGTGGGTGTTCAGGTTAAAAAACCCATTTTGGTAGATGATGATTCTAAATTTTTCACAGAGAAAAGCAAGGAAGTTGAAAAACATCCAAAACAAATGCCAAAGCCTCCTCCTCCTTTCCCTCAGAGGATCAAAAAGAAGGTGGAAGATGGGAAATTCCACAAGTTTATCACCATGCTCAAGCAGATCTCTGTGAATATCCCTCTGGTGGATGCGCTTGAACAAATTCCCGGTTATTCCAAGTTCATGAAGGACTTGATCACAAAGAAGAGGTCAGTAAATTTTGAACCGGAAGACAACCTCCACAATTGTAGCGCCATTTCATCAAGGTCGATAGTCCAAAAGAAAGAAGACCCGAGTGCGTTCACTATTCCTTGCACCATAGGGGAATTTAACTTTGCAAAAGCTCTTTGTGACTTGGGGGCTAGCATAAACTTGATGTCGTTAGCCATCTACCGGTAGTTGGGCTTAGGAGCTCCCAAATCGATGACTATGAGACTGTTGATGGCTGATAGATCGGTTAAGCGGCCGGTGGGTATTTTGTATGATGTGCTTGTGAAGGTGGGGAAGTTCATCTTTCCAGCAGACTTCGTGATTTTGGACTGCGAAGTAGACTTTGAAGTCCCTATTATTTTGGGATGACCCTTCTTGGCAATCGGAAGAGTATTAGTAGATATGGAGAGCAACGAGTTGACTTTCAGGTTGAACGATGAAGTAGTGAAGTTTAATGTGTGCAAGTCGATGAGGCAACCGAGGGACATGAATGTCATCTCGGTTATTGATGTTGTTGCCAAATTTGATGTGATTGTTTCTGTTGAAGAGAGACTTGTTGTAGAGACGTTGGCAGCGGTCATGATGAACTTCGATGATGATGACATCGAAGATTATGAAGAAATTGTAAATGATGTGGTTGGAATGCGTTCATATTGTTACGCCCCAAAGAAATTAGATCTTGACTTGAAGAACAGACCGACACCTCCTTCAAAGCCTTCTATTAAGGAAGCGCCGGTATTAGAGTTGAAAGAGTTGCCAGGCCATCTGAAGTATGCATTTTTAGGTGACAAAGATACCTTACCTGTAATCATTGCGACAGACCTTGGGGAATCACAAGTTGAAGCTTTACTATCCACACTGAGGAGACACAAGAGAGCAATTGGCTGGACCATTGCGGATATTATTGGCATCCCACCAGGTATTTGTACTCATAAGATACAGTTAGAAGAAGATTGCACTCCCACCACTGAGCACCAGCGGAGACTGAATCCGCCAATGCAAGAGGTGGTGAAGAAAGAAATCATCAAATGGCTCGATGCTGGAGTAGTTTACCCAATTTCTGATATCAAATGGATAAGCCCAGTGCAATGTGTTCCTAAGAAGGGAGGAATGACTAAATGAGCTGATTCCATTAAGACCTGTCACGGGGTGGCGAGTCTGTATGGATTACCGGAAGCTAAACTCCTGGACTCTCCGTGATTATTTCCCCATGCCCTTTATGGATCAGATGCTGGATAGATTAGCTGGAAGGGGTTGGTACTGCTTTTTGGATGGATATTCGAGGTACAACCAAATATCTATCGCCCCGGAAGATCAGGAGAAATCCACTTTCACCTGTCCCTACGGTACATTTGCTTTTAGACGCATGCCCTTTGGTCTTTGCAATGCTACTGCAACATTCCAAAGATGCATGATGTCTATCTTTTCTGATATGGTGGAGAACACATTGGAAGTCTTCATGGATGACTTCTCGGTAGTGGGTGATGCATTTGATGATTGCTTGACTAATTTGGGTCAAGCATTGCAAAGGTGTGAAGAGTCAAACCTCATGCTGAATTGGGAGAAATGCCATTTCATGATGAAGGAAGGCATTGTATTAGGGCACCAGATATCTATGAGAGGTATAGAGGTGGATATATCAAAGATAGAAGTCATCGAGAAACTACCTCCACCCATCTCAGTAAAGGGTGTGAGGAGCTTTCTTGGTCATACCGGTTTATACCGAAGATTCATTAAAGATTTTTCTAAGATTGCTAACCCTTTGTGCAGGTTGCTTGAAAAAGAGACTAATTTTGTATTTGATGCTGAGTGTTTGAGGGCGTTTGAGTGCCTGAAAGAAAAGTTAGTGTATGCTCCTATTATAATTGCCCCGGATTGGTCCAAACCGTTCGAAGTAATGTGCGATGCAAGTGGTGTTGCACTTGGAGCTGTTCTGGGATAGAAGTGAGACAAACGTTTTCACCCCATTTATTATGCTAGTAAAGCATTGAATAGGGCGCAAAAGAACTACACAGTGACAGAACAGGAGTTGTTGGCTGTTGTATACGCTTTTGAGAAATTCAAAGCGTACTTACTTGGTACAAAAGTGGTGGTGCACACAGATCATGCAGCCTTGAGGTATTTAATGACCAAGAAGGATGCAAAACCTCGACTAATCCGATGGGTTCTATTATTGTAGGAATTTGACTTTGAAGTCAAAGATCGAAAATGTTGTGAAAACTAGGTGGCGGATCATCTGTTTAGGCTTGAGAGGGAAGAGAAAGTAGTAGATGAACCAGAGATTGATGATGCATTCCCGGATGAGCAGGTGATGGCCGTGTCACTTGATATGGTGCCTTGGTACGCTGATTTCGCAAATTATGTGTTGAGTGACATGATCCCGGAAGATTTGAACTTCCACCAGAAAAAGAAATTTCTCCATGATGCAAGTAAGTTTTTTTGGGATGAGCCATATTTATTCCGGTTGTGTGCTGACAACATAGTAAGGAGATGTGTACCGGAAGTGGAAATGACAAGCATCTTGCAAGCTTGTCATTCGTCCCCAGTTGGAGGGCATCATGCGGGTAATCGAACCGCCCAAAAAATCTTACAGTGTGGTTATTATTGGCCGACAATCCAGAAAGATTCATATGAATTTGCCAAGTTCTGTGATCAATGCCAACGAAGAGGAGCAATCTCTCGCCGACAAGAGTTGCCCATGTCCATTATTTTGGAGGTTGAGTTGTTCGACGTATGAAGGATAGATTTCATGGGCCCTTTTGACAGTTCTTATGGGAACCATTACATCTTGGTAGCGGTGGATTATGTTTCAACGTGGGTAGAGGCGGTTGCTTTGGCAATAACGAAGGGAGAAGTGTGGTGGCTTTTCTAAAAAGAAACATTTTTGCTCGGTTTGGCACCCCTCGCACAATCATAAGTGATGGAGGGTCAAATTTTTGCAATAAGGTGTTCCGGGCTGCTCTAGCAAAATATGGGGTGAAGCAACACAAAGTAGCCACACCTTATCACCCCCAAACAAGTGGGCAAGTCAAAGTTTTGAACCGTGAAATTAAAGAGATATTGGTAAAGTCTGTTAATGTGAACCAGCGAGATTGGGCAAGAAAGCTGGATGACGCACTCTGGGCGTACCGAACAGCGTTTAAAACGCCAATAGTTATGTCTCCTTACCAATTTGTTTTTGGTAAAGCTTGTCACTTGCCCGTGGAACTTAAGCACAAAGCCATTTGGGCGCTCAAAAATTTAAATCTCAGTTGGAGAGATGCAGTGGAACTAAGGTTGGAACAATTAAATGAGATGGACGAGTTCCGATTGCGATCATATGAAATATCCGCTCTCTACAAGGAAAGAATGAAGCTATACCATGACAGAAAAATTGAGAAAAGGGAGTTCAAAGTTGGGGACTTGGTATTGTTGTTCAACTCCAGGTTCAAATTATTTCCCAGAAAACTCAAATCCAAATGGTTCGAACCATTCAAAGTACACCAAGTGTTTCCATCCGGTGTGGTTGAACTCGAAAATACGGATGGTGAGTTGTTCAAAGCCAATGGGCAGAGGGTAAAGCAATATCTGGGCCTCCCGAAGGAGGTACATATTCTGTCTCTAGTGTATCTTGATGAAGTCTGAGTAATCAAGACACCCGCGTCGTGCCGCAACTTTAAATCAGGCGTTGTATGGGAGGCAACCCATGAATTGTTGTTGTATTATGATCTTAGGAAAATTTGATTTGTTAGAATTGGTTAATTTATGCGTTGAGTGTGCAGGTACAAAAAGGTGGAAGTAACAGTATGTTCTGTCTACGGGTGACGGTTCCTGTTGGTGGGTCGTCAACTGAATGACGGACCATCACACAAACCGTCACAGTCGGACAAATATTTATCCCCACTGTTTGGTGGTGACGGTAATAGTGACGGACCATCACAGCTTTGGTGGACCGTCATTACAGGCCGTCACCAAGGCACTCACAAGGGATCACTGTTTATGTAAGACGCACCAAGTGACGGGCCGCCAGGTTATTGACGGACCGTCACTTGGGCCACCACATCAGGTAAGTATTAAATATTTGGTGCCCCGACCCAAAACCAACCCGACCCGCTACTCACCTAAACCCGCCTAAATATATTGAAATTATCTTCATCATCTTCCCACTCATATTCTATTCTCAAGCTCCAACCCTCCATTAAAATCAAAATCCTCTCTTCCCCAAGCAAATCCCACATCCCTATCGTCCCTTTTTCACTAGTCGTCCAAAATGCAAGAACCAAAAATTTCCCGTCGAAGAATAGGGTTGTCCATCGGTTCATGTAAATCCAAAAGGAATAGAAGTTTTTTTTTCTCACTAACAAAATCAAGGTATGATTCTAAACTCTTCCTCGTTTGAATTATTGAGTAGCATTATGTCAAAATACCAGAGGAAATTGTTGGGTCTGTATATTTGTGAAATTGTGATAATGTAAATGTTGTTGGGTATGAGTGGTGTTGTTGTTTGAAATCATAAATTTGACATGGGTGAAGTCTTGAGTAACCCATGGGATTAAATACATGATGGGTGGTGACTTTGTGAAACCAAATCCCACAAAGAATGGGAAAACACCTAATAGAGCACAAGGTGTTCGAGGAAATGCCTCAAAGAGAGTAAAACACGTTGTCTCAACCTGACGGTTGGCATGATGGCCCATCACACATCTGACGAACTGTCAGTTAAGCCATCAACAATAAACAGTTCACTGTCTTAGAGTGACGGCCGGTGTGACAGTCCGTCACCCATGGGACTAACCGTCACCCAAACCGTCACTCCGAGATAGTGGTGATAGTTTAGTGTTTTCCTGTTCTCATGTGTTCGAACTTGTTCCCGTGCAGGTACATGGCCCCCAAACAACAACCACCTCGCGGTCAAGCACAAAAGAGGAAAGAAAGAACCGTTACCACTCGGACCCTAATAGATGAATCGAGTAGCGAAGAAGAAGCAGTTGAAGCCCCGGCTTACCAGACTAGGCTATCCAAACGAAGAAACACCCAAGTCTCCCAGTCTGAAGAGGAGAGTGGGTCATCTAGCAGTAGGTCGGGGAGTGATAGTGGATCTGAAGAAAGTGGTAGCTCCAGCCCCAGTCCGGAGGATGTAAGTGGTACTGAAACCACCAAAAATGCAGGGAGGGCACCCATGGATAGAGAATCAATCCGGTGGGCATTTGAGGGTGCTCGGAAGCACTATCTTGACGGTCTTACAAAAACAATGTCGAGGAGCCACAAAAGACCAATAGCTGAAGAAGTGCAAATTATTACCATGGATCTGCCAGAATACCCAGTTCTTCAGACACAGTTTCAGAGGTACCAGCTTGAGTGGATGAGCTCACCTCCGGGATTCTATTATTCAGAACTAGTCTGGGAATTCTATGCCAACTATTTGGCACTGTTGAAGAGCAGATGTGAGAAAGGAAAAGGGGTTAAATCAGCACCAAGGCAGGACAGGGTTCCGGTTCGGGGTAAACAAGTAAACATCTCCCGAGAGACGATTAATAGAGTCCTCTTCGGCCCTTAATACATTCCTCCACCTGATATGCCAGAGTTTCATGATAAGATTGCCAACACATACTCGCAGAGACCATGTCTAGCACAGACATTGACTGATGGCTCACCATCTTGGCTAACTTAGATGGGACGGATATCGAAGCAATCACTAAGCTTCATAGGAAAGTTTTGGTGGGCTGTTGTGCGGTACAGGCTATTTCCAACAGGTGGAGACGCTAATTTGGATGAGGGAAGATCCATACTTGTGGAAAATTTGGCAGCCGAGTACGTCATCAACTTCGTAATGATAATTGCAGACGAGATGCGGACCAGGTCCATAAAAACTACTTCTTCTTTGTCATTCCCGTGTCTGGTTACTAAGTTATGCAGGCGTGCAGAGGTATCGATATTGGACGGTATTGATGAGCAAGTGACAGCGTCATCTACACAAAATATTGACAAATCAAAGGATGACACTAAGTTTGACATGAGGATTCATAAGCCTCAGATCTTTGAGGAACTAACCACAACCACCTCCGAGGCGATCGACACTCCATCGGGCACAGAGATGCCACTTGCGGTGTTTGATCCGAAGACTTCACAAACAATGAGAGCTACTGCCGAAAGCTCTAGCACTGCATCAAGGCCTCCTCTACCACCGGAATATCACATGTATCCCTGAAATTTTGCTAAAATGGTGCAGAAGCAGAAACAGATGGATAAACAAATTGCCGCTTGGATGGACTTGTTCAAACCCACCATTGATGAAGCAATACGGAAGGCTCTGAAGCCATTTGAGGGGCTTCTTGCAAGGGTCGATGCGATGGAAACCCGGATGGAGGCAAGGCTAAATGAAATAAGCATCCCGGACCTGGCAAGATTTGATGTGGAATTGAAGAAGGTAAAGGATGATATCACCTCCCTCAAGCAAGAAAAAGCGCTTTATGATGAGACTTCGGAGTTCGTGGACTTGGAAGAAGAAACCACGGTAGTGGATTTGATGGGTCAGCCACTGATAATTAATGAACCCCAAGCAGGTGAAAGTGGGGTAAAGAAGTCAAAGAAGAGAAAGCACAAAAAGAAATCAGCCGAGGAGGACGAGTTAGAGGTTGCAAAGCAGCGGTCGATAGTAAACGAGCAGCTGTGACAGGAAAGAGTGCGTGCCCAAGCAGGTGGGGCATCATCCAGTGCAGTACCGGAGTTTGGAGAGACTCCAGATGTTAATAAGCTGCGTCCGCCGGCCGAAACTGGTGTCACTGATCCTCATACCAAAACCTAGGTTTCCCAGGTACCCCTATGCCTTTGTTCTGTATATCTGTTTCGTTGAGCATTGAGGACAATGCTAGATTCTTTTGTTAGGGGTAGGGGTATTACCACCAAAGGTTTTTGTTGTCGTGTTTCTTTTCCTTCGGTGTGCTATCTAGTAGAAACGGCATGTTTAAGTTGTTTTTACTTTCATTATTAGGTGATGTTGTAGCAAGCATGGATGTGAATGGTTAAAATAAAAAGGAGCCCCCTCCGAAAAAGTTGTTTTTTTTTGTACTTGCGTATGGAAAATTTACTGTTATGGATCCTTGAGTGTCTTTGTATGCATGTGCGAAGAACGATCTTGTTTAGCCTGAATTGTTGTTTCAATGATTGGTAGTGTATGGTTTCCTGATGCCAAGTGTGTGTGTGAGTTTATTATTATAAACTCTTACTCTGTGCATGCATCTAGAACTTGCCCGGTCTATTTTGTTAAGCTTGAAGTTGGTTGGTTAGGAAAGGATCACAGGCCCTTTTTGTGTGCAGTCCACTTAGCCTATAAGACCGTCCAAATGCAAATAATCCCTTTGATCCCTGTTTGAGCCATAATTGACCCTATTATTTCAATAACTTGTCACCGTTTCTTTTTAACTTTGAATCCCTATCTTGGCCCTGGTCCTTCCTTGGACATCGTGCACCTCAACTCAGGCAATCAACCTAAGTGTAGGGTGGCTACTATAGAGGTAAATGATAAGAAAAATAGGATGGACAAGATTGGTTGTGGATAGAATGAAAATTTCAGGTGTGTGCCTAAGAAAAGAAAAAAAACAAAAAAAAAAGAGATGAAAAAGAATTGTCAAAATAAAGAGGCCGCACCTGTAGCTAGAAAGAAGGGAATAAAAGGTGAATAAGGATGGACGAAGTAAAGTTAAGTGGAAATAGTAGGTTGGTGATTCCAAGGAGGGTTTAGTCACTATTCCCCAAACGTATCCTACCTGCACCCGAAGCCTCATTACAAGCCAAAACAAGTCCTGTAGTGATCATGAGCGGCTTTCTGAAAAACTGAAATAGAATAGCAAGGGCAAGCCTATGGCATCACATGTGCATTGTTTGAAATCATTTGTGAGCGTGAGCGTCTTACTTAGTTCCAAAACTCTGTGTATGGGACTTCCTTGTGGTGAGGGCATCGGGATTTCAATATTACTTTCTGATTGTTGGGATAGAGATTCATGTATTTGTAGAATGTTCAGTCACATCGGCATGACACCCTTAGATCCTGACGAGTTAGCTTTTCAAAACACTTTTGTAGTACCGGGGGAGCTTGGTTTGAATTGTTTGAATCATTGATTAGCCATGGTTGCTAGAAACATGTTCTATAGCGTCGTAGATGAGTCATCAGTTTTATTTCTGTTGTCATGTTGCTTGAGGACAAGTGAACGTTTTAAGTTGAGGGTGTTGATGTGCTTGTATTCTACGGCACATTTGACGCCTTTAACTAAGAATACTCGCAAGTTTTTGAGCAACCTTTTGTGGTTTTTGATGTTTTTATGTTGTATTTGCAGGAAATGGAGACAAGGATAGACAAGAAGTGAAAAATACTCAAAGCTAAGTAACACTGGTTAGGCTTGACGGAGGGCCTGACGGCTCGTCACACAGGTGACTGACCGTCAGGGGAGCCACCAAACCTGGCAGAAGCTAAAGGAGGCACTGGATAGTGGTGACGGTTGGAGTGACTGACCGTTAGCCAAGCCGTCAAATTAGAGCTAATGGATATCATGCACTGGTTATGGGTGACGGTTGTCGTGATGGGCCGTCACACCTGTGACGTACCTTCAGCCAAGCCATCAAGTTAGAGCTAATGGAGATCATGCACTAGATAGTGGTGACGGCTTAAAGTGACGGCCAGTCTCATGGGTGACGGTCCGTCAGGCGACCTGTCAACGCGAAGCAGGACTCCGAAAATTCTATTTTTGGACTTTATTTCCTGGATTGCTATAAATACCCAGTGTTAGGGTTATTTTAATTATTCATTAACTAATACTTTGTGAGACGCTTTGAACGAGTTTTGAGAGGAGAAAACACGACACAAACTCGTTTTTCTTCCTCTTCTTCCATTGTTCTTGGGATTTTCACCATTGGTGCTGGGATTCTACGAAGTTCAAAGTAAAGTACTAATTTTCTATTGTAAGAATTTGTTCTTCTCATATGAATACTATTATTTATTTACTTCATTTTGCTAGCATGAGTGTCTAAACTCCCTACAACTAGGGTTGTGGGATCCATGGCAAGAGTAACAACGTAGATTCCGGGTAGCATTGGGTTCAATTTATATGTTTTCACGTGGTTAATCATTCGTTATTTACATTTTCTAATGGTTGCAAACATTAGAACATACCTAGGTTTGATTTTCTTGAACAAAGAGATTAAAACCAGGAAATTTGATTAACTATGAGGATTCGAGACTATCAACTCTCGTCTTATGATTAATGTTGTAACTAGATTAATCTACTTGATGTTTAAGGTTGAAATAAGAAATTTCACCTTTTCAAGTTTGAGAGAATTGAAAAGGAAATTCGCCTATTTGGTTGAGAAACGTTTAGATGATACCATTAATTCAATCACATCGTGATATACATATAGAAAGAACTCAGTTAAGCTTTGAGTCGAATTTGTTACGATGCCATGGTGAACACTTCCCTAGTTCATTCTCACATTGATTTTAAACTCTTGAAAATTTGTTGCTTGTTAGTTAACTTGTGCGAACTTGACATTTAAACCCCCCCCCCAAATTACCGGTAACTATCGATTACTAGTCAACTAAATTACTAACGACTTAATTTACACTTTATTCCCTGTGGGATCGACCCCAACCTTAGTTGGGTTCTATATTTGACGACGACCGCTTACGCTTCATAATTGGAGTCGTAATTTGGGCGTATTAGGTCATCCAAGAACCATTTGCTCTCGACGGTCATCAACTCACTATAAGAAGGTGGTGGTGTAACCCAACTTGTCCTACGTAGACGTCTCCATTCAGGCACACATGAATTAGGAGGATTTGGATATTGATGGGCAGATAGAGCAACAAATACTGCTTGAATTTTTGATGCATTTTCTACATTATTAGGTTCCTAACCTATGTACCAATCATCGGGAGGGCTAGCAACCCTTGGATAGGACATAGAATTCGGGGCCGGTAGATTAATATCCCAATTAGGAATCTTTGGCTCAACATTCGGTATTTCTTGCCTAAACTTATCAACCTCCACTTCCATGGTATCTATTTTATCACAAAGTGTGCTCACACTTAACATTATCGCCCTCAAGGTCGATTTAATGTAGGATTGAATCATGCTTAGAGTTTCCTTAGCTATCCTTTCTAAGCTCTCCGCATTTTTATGAGTAAGTTGCTTGAGCTTGAGCAATTTACCTAGAGATAAAGTGGCTTGAGAAGTCACTTGGATGGTGTTTGATGCTTTTTGAGAGTGGGAGGAATTGTCCAAATGATCATGAGTAACACTCTCAGCACGGGCAATGACTGACATGGCACTGTGAGCAAGGTGCTTTTTGTTAACATGCGGAGCATCTGTGTTCCACCTTGTGTCTAAGAGGACCATGCCCTTAGCTTGGCTAGTCTTGTCTACTGAACAAAACATAGGGCAGTATGCCTTAAATTAGAGGAGCAATATGAGGACAAGAAAGGCCATGGAGGTAGACTCGTGTCTAGCTCTCCGCTTAAGTTGTTCCACAATAATTTCCACTTCATGCAGTCAAGAACTTGACATGATGTATGCAATAAGAATGGCCACCTCTATAGTCACTTTAGTGGTGTGACAAGTTGGGATAAGTCATGTGCATACAAAGTTCAACCACATTCGAGCTTCAAACTTAAGATTTGATCGGTAGATGGGACTTTTTGAGATAGCCCAAAAAGGGGTCCCTTCTGCGATACACTAGCAACCCACTCGTATTGGTCTTCCTTTGTAGATATGTGTTCTATATATCTTGACTTCGAAATTGGTTCATCATCCCATATGGAAAAATGGATGGCTGCTGGGGTGATATCTATCTCCCTGCCTATCACTAACATTGAATCTAGGCATGGTATCTTGTTTTCCAAGCCCTTATGTTTCAGAATGTCTTGTCTAGCCTTATATGATGCATAAAACTCCCGTACCAACTCAGGGATGTATTGTCCTAGAGTTTTGGCGAAGTTTTCCTAGGCTCTTTTACGGAATTGTCTTGGTACGTTTGGGAACTCCGCTTCAAATTCTTCCACCTCAAACCCTATTTCTTAAACAAATGATCGCTTCACCTGAAATTTTAGATAGTATGCATCCATCTCTTCGATGCCAAACTAGATTTTAGACTCAGTAGGACCCTCATCTTTCACAAGCAAGCCCATAGTTGTGGATGTGAAAGTGTGATTTGTAGCTCACTTCTTTAGGTGATGCCTTTTTGAAGGCATATTCTTGAAAATGGAGGTTAGTAGCAGGAACCAGGTGTCCATACACAATTTAAAAGAAGTTAACTAAGTAAAAAGAATGGAATGCAAAGAAATAGAAAAATAAAGTAGGTGACTGATGGCTCATGCGGACCACATGCGAACCGCACAAGGGATATTGCACATCGCATGTGATTTCGCATGAGCTACCAGACTCCGTCAATCATTTTTGCACTGAGGTGCGAAGCTGGTGCAGTTTTCACAAACCAAAGTGCGGGTCACACCACACTTCTCCTCTCCAAACAGTGAACTAGCAGCATTTTCTCATAAGGTGCAGTGCCTTGTGCATTTTGCACATAGATATCTATGCGTCACATGTGAAATGCACAAGGGAATAGTAGGAATTTTTGGTTCCTTGTGTTCTTATGAATTACGCATGTGATTTATCGAGCGAGATTTGCATTACGCATTTGGCACTGAGAAGCAAACCAACAATTAAAAAACTTAAGCAATAGGGCCAAGCATTATATGACCTAACCAAATCTCAATGACTTTCCTTAAGAAGGACGTTACCCCATCTATCATTGGGAATATCAAGCCTTCAATTCCAACAATTAGGCACATTAATTCAACAATAATTTCTAACTCCCCACACAAGATTATACACCCAACAAAATTTTCAACATAGAACATAGGCATAAGAGTAGTAACAAAAGTCAGCCCTAAACAACAATTTACAACCAAACCTCATAACAATGATGATTTGCCCTTAAGAATGATGTCACCCAATCTATCATAGGGCCAAATCATGCATCAATAACAAGTGGGTTACTTAGACTTCACCCCAAACTCAGATTTCAAGGCTAAAATCTACTACAATCGATATGCATAATCACAGTAACAAGTTCTACCAAGTTGATCCTAAGCAAAATTCAATAATACAAAACAAAATTGGGGACCCAAAAATTTTGGATCTCACCCAAAATCAACATGGCAATTCTAAGGAGCATGCTTTACAATATAAGTTCCCAATCATCATAATAACAAGTATTTAATGTCAAGGAACTTATCACAAGTGAAGATTAAGTGAAGGGAAGCAAAAATCTATGCTTTTCAAGGTGCAACAATAGAGACGCATAATTTTGCCCAAAGAACTAATGGTGTTGGTGATAAGCAGGGATAACGGAGGAGTTTGGGTGAGAGAAGGCAATGAGTTTGGGAGAATTTGGAGGATGTGTGGAGGATTTTTGAGAGAGAAGTGGAGGTTTTTGTGAAAAGTGGGAGAAAGAAGAAGAAGGTGGCGGTTTAAAAAAAGAAAAAGAAGAGAAAAGGTTTCCGGGTCGGGTCGGTTAATGGGTAGGTAAATTAAAATTGAAAACTTACCTTAGTGCACCGCAATGTGCAATTCGCACATGGACCGCATGTCTCTTTGCACCTCACCTTTTTCATTGCCTGAACTTGGCCTCTCTTATGTTATGGTGTCCGATGGAGGTGTGATGAGCACATAGGCTCGTGCGATTCGCACAGCCCAGTGGACATTGCCTCCAACTCAACTTTTTACTTCCAGTTCTCAGCTTTGGAATGTGTTGGGCCATGTGATGCACAGAATGTCTTGTGCGAACTGCACGGTCCTCTGCATGCCCCATTTTTTCCCTATTTTTCACTTATTCATTTTTCTTCTCCATGCATTCCTAATAAAACCAAAAACAACAAAAGGTAATGAAAAACAAAGTAAAAATACTTGGGTTGCCTCCCAAGAAGTTCTTGATTTTATATCGTGGCTCGACGATAGCACCTTAAACCTTAGTCATTGTCGGATAGAATGCCAATTCGATTTGTGTGGCCCCAAAACAAGAAGGGGAATTGCTCTTTCAATATCCTTAAAACATCATCTTGTTGCTGACTTGGCAACTCTTCAAACTTGGGTGTCTTTCCCATTTCACAAACCTCAAGGGCATGATCAAGCTTTCTCTCAATATTTATCAACGAGACTACTCGTAATTCATCTAGAGGCTTTGTGGATTGGCATACGTTGAATATCACTACCTCGCTCCAAACTCAGAATTTGAGTTCACAGAGTTCAACATCCATAAGTTCTCTCCCCATGCCCAATAACGGTCTCCCCAAGATAATGGTCACCTTAACATCTACTTCACAATCAAAGATCACAAAGTCTGCCGGGAGAATAAACTTGTTGACCTTCACCAATATGTTAAATAGGGTCTCTATTGGACGCTTAATAGACCAATCAACCATGAGTAGACGCATGGATGTAGGTTTGGGCGTACCCAATCATAAATTCTTGAATATCACTATGGGAATCAAGTTGATGCTTTCCCCTAAGTTACACAAGGACTTACGAATCACAAACAACCCAACAGTACATGGTATGGAGAATGCACTCGAGTTATCCCATTTTGTAGCAACATTACTCGTCATCACAGTGCTACAGCTGTGTGATATCACAACGATGCCCAAATCAACAATCTTCTTCTTCTTGAGGAACTCTTTCATGAACTTGGTATAGCCTGGCATTTTCATTAAGGCTTCAACCAAAGGAATGTTTATCGAAAGCTTGCTGACCATGTCGACAAACTTATTGAATGTGTGCTCTTCCTTCTTCTTATTTAGCCTTTGAGGGTATGAAGGAGGTTCTTTTGGTAGTTTAGTCGGCACACTTTGTACTATAGGAGGGTCTTCCTTAACTTCTCTAGCCACTTGGGGAGGAGATTCATCCTCCTCCCTCTCATCATCAATATCAACATCCACCATAATGTTGGGTGAACCAAGCTTCACCCCAACTTCAAGTTCTACAACATCTTTATCACACGCAACCTCTTCTTCATTGTCACACAGATCTATAATAGGGTTAACACTAGGCTTCTTCACTACAATAGTCGGCTTCTCTGCAACATCCACAATAGGCTTTTCCACTACATCACTCGTCCTTCCACTTCTAATAACAATAGCCAAAACATGAGCATAATTTTTAAGATTGGTTGTGGTGTCACTAGGGAGTGTTACCTTTATCCACGGATTTATTTAGTGAATATATGGTTCATTTGAGCTTCAAGATACTTGATTGAGGCCGAATAAGAGCTCACGGTTTGATGAAGTGTTAAAACATTGCTTTTAATCTCACTAACCTCGGTATTTATAGTTTCTACCTTTTTCAACACCCAGGACAATATGTCCTCAATCTTTGAGTGTCCGGGATTGCTTGTGGTGGGTTGATATACAAAATCTAAATTAGTTGGAGGTATGTAAGGATTTGAGCTCCAGTGATTGTATCTATCACCTTCTTTGTCACGATCCCTCCAATTTCCATCTTGTTCGTTGTCTCTATTCCAACCTTGATTCTCATCCCTCAGGAAATAATACCCAGGATAAGAACTCACTGAAAAATAGCAAAGTTTACCATCTGCAATGGTCATTAGGTTATTATCACTGGCCTTGATCTATGGTGTACTCACAGCATTCATGGTCTTAGCACTTCCGGCCCCTATCATATGTTTGGCCAAGAGGTATATTTGCATCATCATTTTACCATGGTCTCATCCCTCTCTTCATCCTTTTTCTGTTTCTCATTAGTCAAAATAGATATGGTCACTCCTAAGGTAGGAATATCAACCTCCCTTGTGTGCCAAGCTTTTTTTAGTCTTGGTCATTCTCTCTAGAAGGGCCGAGGCAAGAGCAAATTGTAGGCCATGAAGGTTCCCCCCGAGGTTATTGTCCACTGACTTGTTAATTGAGTTCAAAGCTCTATAAAGGCTTTATAGCAATACATCATCCAGAAGTCCATGGTTGGGACACAACAATAGCTTCTTTTTAAATCTCAACCATGCCTCGTGTAAAGACTCGTCAAGGAGTTGGCAAAAGTTGGTAATCTCATCCTTCAATTGCATCATCCATGAGGTAGCGAAAAATCTAGTTGTGAAAGCATTTACCAACTTAGCCCAAGAGGTGATTGACCCATCTGGAAATTCCTCCAACCAAGTCATGTCTTCCCTAATTAGAGAGAAGGGTAATAGGCAAAGTCGAATAGATTCTTAGGGAGTGTTTTGGATGATAAAAGGTTGGCATATCTCCATAAATTTGCGGATGTGCCTATTTGCATCTTTGAATGTTGCTCCTTTAAACATCCCTTTCATTTGTATTAGATGGATCATTGTACTAGTGACGTGGAACACTACATTTCCAACCGTGGGAGGTAGGCGAATTGCACCTAGTCCCACTTGAATCATGGGTTCATTGGCTGCGTTCATGAACCCGTCGAGGCTTTGGTTGACACTTTCATTGTCCCCCACTTTTCTCATGAGCTTTCTATGCAATAGACAAAAACAACAAACCAAATAAAAAGAATAAACACTCTACAAGGTGACTTTAATTCACAATCAAAAAGGTATTCAAACACAATTTCCTGGCAATGACGCCATTTTTAATAACACTCAAATGTACTCTCCAATATGGAGGTATCGGCAATCGTTAAGCAAAGCACAATTTATATTACTTGACGAGAGTCGGGGTCGATCCCACAGGGAATTGTAGATTACCCAAAGAGATTGTAGAATGAATTCACAATGAGAATAAATTGCTTAAATAATAAAAAGTGTAAAAAAGAGGGGAATTGGGAATCTGTCACAATTCGAATTCCAAGAAAAGCAATAAGTAAAAATGCAAGGTATAAACAATAGAGAGAGGAAGACTAGGAATGTGCTTTTGATTGAATTGGAATATGGGTACAGGTACTTGCTAAATTGCATAAATTCCTACTAAATAAAATAGGTGGCATTAGTTTTAGACATGGTTGTTATTCTCTCGATTAAACAATTATATATCCAATGGTTTTTATTCAAACACCATTTCTTAGGCAATAACCAACCAACATATACTTGGAAAGGTCACACTATTTCTAGCTTAGACCCTTAAATGGGTATTTCGAGTGAATTGAGCTATTTCTAGTCTCAATCTAAGTGGAATCCCTTGTACCCATGTAATGAATCTTAAGGTCATTTTATGCCTTTCATCCCTTTTTTGGCATTTTAAGCTTTCCCTCAGCGGCTCCAAGTCATTTATGACTTGCTCGGACTGACGGTTTGGTGCCCGAGCCATTTGTGAGGTCGTTGTGACCATCTCCCTGTTTTAGCTTTTGAAGTTGGTAAATCTCTGACCTTGGTCAAATTTCTTGGTTAACACATTTATAACCAAATTCTGATAGTTTCGTTGGCTCCGAAACAGGGATTTTGGTCTAGTAGGACCATTGGTCTGAGTCTGAGTGCCTTCGGTTTGGTTTTGTGTAGCTTTGTGTGTTTTGTAGTCAGTTTGGCTAGTAGGGTTAACTTTGGTCATCATTCAGAGAAGACGGCCTCGGATGGGAATTATGTCAAAGTCGTTAGCTCTGAAATGTCGACTTTGGTATAGGGAAACCTTTTGTTCGAGTCACGAGGCTTCCGAGCTCATTTTTGGGTTTTGAGTTTTGAGTTGGTTTTGGGCATGGGGCCCACTTTTCATTAAAACAATCTCTATTAGTAGTTTTCTCAATTACATTAAGTCCAGAATTTTGTTTCTGGTAGGGTAGCATGGTTAGTTTGTGTTCACGGGGTTCCAGATGAATCTCGAGGGTCCGTCGGAAGATTTTTGGACTTGGTGTTTTTGCTGGTTGTTGCATTAAGTTGCAGAAAACATTGCTCTTCGTGATCGCGGGGACCCCATTGCATATGCGATGGTCTAGTTTCTTGACCATCGCATTCGCGAAGGGTTCCTTCGTATTCATGATGTAAAAGGTTGGACCCAGCTCAGCTTCCTATTTGTGAACGCGGCCTGGACCATTGCGAACGCGATGGTTGGGCCGGCTGTTCTCCACGAACTCGGGGGTCCTGTCGCGATCGCGATGAAGAACCCCTGGCAGTTATATGAAGTTCCAACTTTATTTTCTCCTTCAAAGAATCTGATAAAACTCCATTGTTGAGATCCAAGCTCCAAAGTTCCAGCTTCCTTGCTCAGTATCTTTCACCCAGTAAGTTCCCTCGTCACTCCTCTCCCTTTTTCGTATAAATTCCCATGAATCTCCCGCTAAATTCCCCTGTTGCTAAATCCTTAGAGTTGGAAAATTCTTGTGGAATCTGATTGTTTAGGGACTGTGTGCTCCTAAATTTGTGCAACCCAGCTCCGTAGCATGTTTCTCTTGTTGAGGTAGGTCCCTGCCTCTAAATTTCCGCGCTCTTCGTTTCAAATCACGTGTATTTTTTGCACTTCGGGGCTGTTTTGGGCCCCGAAATGAACTCCGTTCACTCCCAAACGTTAGGCATGGGTTCCTTGACCCACCGCGAGCATAATTGTGAAGTTTGTTTTCTGTTTCATTGTGCGAGCCCCAAGGGTCATTTTCCCGACCTGATTTTTAGCTTGATTTTTCCGTATAGCAATATGGGTGTCATTATTCTTGTCTTGACACCTAGTTTATGTTCTTAATAGCGTGGCAGCCTTTTGAGGCTATTCGAAAAGGAAAGCCACATGAGTGATGGTTCGTGCTTGCAGTTCGGCCCAGAGGTAGGTTATGGTTTACCTTCTAGACTGAGTTTAGTTGGATTATATATATTTGTATGTTACTGGAATGCTAGGTTGGATTTTAGATAGACCTTAGGCTTAAATCATGTTTATCATGTTAATTGGTCATTTTGGGTTTTTAGCACTAAGACTGTATGTTATCCTTAGCCTAGGAGCTTGTTTATTCTGTGTGACTAGTCTAAGACCCTTAGCACGCTTTTAGGAGGGTTTAGAGGTAGAATAGAGCTTGCCCATTGTTTTTTGCTTTTATTTTTCGCTTTGCCGCTTTATTCTATCATTGTATGTAACTGTGGGCTCGAGGCCATGGCTAGGATTTGGATGGATTCCAGGTCAGTTTCTCTTGGTTTGGAGGGTATTTTTTCCCTGTTTAATCTGATGATGTGTTTTCCCTCTGTGTGCAAACATTCATACTCATATCGCATGGAATATCTTTGGTGCAATAAGGAAACGGTTTTTTTTAAGGTTTTTGGTTTGAAAAGCTTCTCTACTATTGTTGTGACAATTTTCCGGACTAAAGCAAGCTATTTTGAGTAGCACCTTGGTTTTTGAGAGGAAAATAGAAACTACTATTTTCTCCATATAAACTTATAGTCTGATGCTGTATTCCAGACCTCGATGCATTATTCGGGGTATTCTACTTTCTCATTTATATACATATTAGTCTGATGCGGTATTCTGGACGCCCGATGCATTATTTTGGATATTTTACTATTTTCATATGTATATATGCATAGTTCGATGCGGTATTCTGGGATTATATTATATTTCATTCATATATGCATCATCGAGCATCGCATTACATTTGCTTTGGCATATGGATTGACTCTGGTTTGGATTGATGTTGCTTCCCCTTCTTCTTTTTGTTTATTGGCATGTCTCCGACTTTATAACTAGATTTAGGTTGATCCCTGTATAGTTAGCTATTTTTCTGTAATCTATATTTATATGTAATATTTCTGTGCTCGGTCAGCCTATGATGCCTACTGAGTACCCGTTGTCTTGGTACTCATACTACACTCTGCATCTCTTTTTCTGATGCAGCACCTAGTACGAGCCATCCTCGTTGATCTCCTGTCGTTCGAGGCCCATTGCCATTTAGATCGCGGTGAGCTCCCAACGCTTTGGAGACTTTACTTTCTTTCCATCTTGTACTTCCTATCTATATTTTGTATTTTTGATAGACAGAGGTTATTGTATAGCTACTCCTTACTTTAGTCGCTCTTGTACTAGTGACACCAAATCCGAGTTGGTGTTCGTGTTGTTTTGTCTTTTTCAGTCACTTTAGGGCCATCTTTTGTATATTATGTATGTTGGTATGTATATATATGTTTTTGGCCCTATATTTTGTTATATCTTCCACTTCTCTTTAGTTAAATTATTATTTACTGCTTTTCGTGTGTTTGGGATTGGCCTGTCTACTAGGGGGTTATGTAGACACTATCATGGCCCGATTTTGGGTTGTGACAGAGTGGTATCAGAGCCCTAGGTTCACCAGTCTCACCGGTACAAGAGCAAGTGTCTAGTAGAGCCTTGTGGATAAGGTAAGATGACGTCCATATCCTATCTTCGAGGGGCTATAGGAAATTCCTTAGGAAAGGCTTCATTTTGTTTGATTCTTTATCATTCTTACTTGACTTGATCAACTACTAAGTATAATTGTTTCACTCCTTCTCAGATGGTTCGGACAAGATCTTCAGTGGGTGAGGACGAGGCCCCTTCCCCTGCAGTTAGAGCCCCAGCCAGGGGATGGGGTAGAGGTCGACCCAGAGGTCGAGGCAGGGCACGGGCTGTGGCACCAACTTGGGCCTGGGCTAGAGTACCATCACCGGAGCCTGAGGTTAGAGCATATGGGTTCAGTATGAGCTGGAGCATGTGGGGCCAGCCCAGCATCTGGCAGGTTTTGTAGCTACTCCAGTATTACAAGACACCTTGGTTCGATTTTTGGGGTTTCTTGAGGGTCTGACTCCACCAGCCGCATCGCCAAGCACTCCAATTGGTTCTTAGGTTCGAGGTGAGGCTCAAACTTTAGCTCAGGTGGTAGCATAGGGTTCAGGAGTGCACTCTATTGCTGCGGCTCCCAGATTTGAGGTACTATCAGTCCCTGCAGTTGCTCCCCCTCTTCCAGCCATGCCAGTTATGTCTTCTGAGGAGCAAAAGATGCGGGGTAGGTTCTTGAGATTGGGTCCTCTGCGGATTTCAGGTCGGGTCTCCTCTGCTTACTTAGGATCAGTTCTCCGCAACTTTGCTAGAGAAGTATGTACCACATAGCATGAGGGAGCTTTTGATGGATCATTTTGCTGGGTTGGAGCAGGGCTCCATGACTTTGTCTGAGTATGAGGTTCGTTTCCACAAGTGGTCCAGATACGCCACTATGATTCTGCCTACTGAGCACGAGAGAGTACGGTGGTTTGTTTGGGGTTTGACCTTGCACCTCTGGTTGGCCACAGAGAGTATGGTAGCATCAGGTCAGTCTTTTCTTGAGATAGTTGATCATAACTGTACTATTAAGGGTATAATTCGCACGGCCCAAAGGGGCAGCGATAAGAGGCCCCTCCATCAGGGCAGTTTCAACGGTTCACAGGGCTGTGGCAGGGGCTACTATGGTAGAGGTCAGCACCAGCAGCGTTTCTAGCTAAGCCGGCCTATTCAGGCGGCATTACAGATTATCGAGGGTCAGAGTAACTAGAGTCTCATTCATACTCCCTGAGGTGGTCATTCAGGTTCCATAAGTCGTGGTGGTAGTTCTGATTCGGCCGGGTCTTCACAGCGAAGTACATATGGTCGGGGTTGTTATGAGTGTGGAGAGATAAGCCACTTTACTAGAGAGTGCCCATCGGTACAGCATCCTAGGCGACAGGATCCATTGGTTCAGGCCCACAGCACCTCCAGCTAGAGGCGGTTCACAGGGTAGTAGGGGTGGCCCTCAGTCTGATAGGTCAGGTGGTCGTGGAGGTCAGGGCCACATGTATGTAGTTTCAAGCCGGACAGAGGCTGAGGCATCAGATGCTATGATCACAGGTACAATCTCCATTTGTCATCAGTCTGCTTCTGCTTTGTTTGATCCGGGGTCTACATTCTCGCATGTATCTTCTTATTATGCTACTCGTCTAGGGTCTGTTTGTCAGTCGTTGCATGTGCCTTTGTGGGTATCTACTCCTGTAAGTGATTCTTAAGTAGTGGATCAGGTGTATCAGTCTTGTGTGGTGACTATCTTGGGGTATGACACCTGGGTTGACTTGGTTGTCCTTGATATGGTCGACTTTGATGTGATCTTGGGCATGGATTAGTTGTCTCCTTATCATGCGGTCTTGGATTTCTTGGCCAAGACTGTTAATATTTGGATGCCTGGTATCCCTCCTATCATATGGAAGGGAGTCGATAGCCACATGCCGAGGAGATTTATATCTTTCCTGAGTGCCCAGCGGTTGGTTGGGAAGGGGTGCTTAGCTTATCTTGCCAACATCCGTGATACTAGTGCCACCATACCTCCTCTTGAGTCAGTTCCCGTGGTTTGCGAGTATTCGGATGTATTTCCTTCTGATCTTCCAGGTTTTCCCCCTGATCTGACATTGATTTTGGTATCGATGTCGAGCCGGGAACCAAGCCCATTTCTATTTTGCCATATCGGATGGCACCTGCTGAGTTGAGAGAGCTTAAGGATCAGCTCTAGGATCTACTAAGTATATCCAGCCTAGTGTGTCTCCATGGGGTGCTCTAGTTCTATTTTTAAAGAAGAAGGATGGGTCTATGTGTATGTGTATCGACTACATGCAATTGAATAAGGTGACAGTTTAGAACATGTATCCGATGCCGCATATTGATGACTTGTTTGATCAGTTATAGGGTGCAGCAGTGTTCTCTAATATAGATCTGAGGTTCGGTTATCACCAGTTAAGGATTAGGGCTGAGCATATCCCAAAGACTACATTCATGAATTGATACGGCCATTATGAGTTCCTAGTCGTGTCTTTTGGGTTGACTAATGCCCCAGCAGCATTTATGGAGTTGATGAACCGTGTGTTCAGTGCTTACTTGGAATCATTTGTGATTGTGTTCATCAATGACATTCTGATTTATTCGAGGAGTAGAAAGGAGCATGAGCAGCATCTTAGAGTTGTACTTCACGCTTTGCGAGACCACCAGTTGTATGCCAAATTCACTAAGTGTGAGTTTTCGATTAAGTTTGTGGCATTCTTTGGGCACGTGGTGTCCAAGGATGGGATTATGGTAGATCCGGCAAAGATTGCAGCAGTTCGTGATTGGGCTAGGCCTACTTCTCCTACCGAGGTCCGCAGCTTCGTCGGGTTAGCAGGTTATTACAGATGGTTTGTGGAGGAATTTTCTTCGATAGCAGCTCCGTTGACTAGATTGACTCAGAAGAATGTTCCCTTCCACTGGTCAGATGAGTGTGAGGTGAGCTTTCTGAAGCTCAAGGCCTTGTTGACTTCAGCTTTGATTCTTACACTTTCGATCGAGGGTCAGGTTTTCACCGTATATTGTGATGCTTTAGGTATTGGGTTGGGTTGTGTGTTGATACAGAAGGGCCGAGTTATTGCATATGCTTCCACACAATGAGGAACTACCCCACACATGACATGGAGTTAGCAGCGGTAGTCTTCGCATTGAAGATGTGGATGCCTTATGTTTATGGCATGCATTGTGAGATCTTTACTGACCATCGTAGTCTTTAGTACATTTTCAGCCAGAAGGATCTAAAGTTGAGGCAGCGTAGGTGGTTGGAGTTACAGAAGGACTATGACATTCCTATCCTTTATCATCTGGGCAAGGCAAATGTGGTAGCAGATGCCTTAAGCCAGAAGGCGGTGAGTATGGGTAGTTTGGCTTTCTTAGCTATGGAGGAGCAACCTTTAGCTTGGACATCCAGTCCTTGGCTAATAGGTTGGTTTGACTTGACATTTCTGAGTCAGGTCGTATTCTTGCTTGTGTTGAGGCTAGGTCTTCATTTTTAAAGAAGATTCGAGCACAGTAGTTTAATGATGCGAGATTGAGGATCATTCATGACAAGGTGTTGAGTGGTGAGGCTAGGAAGGCGACTTTAGATTTTGAGGCTGTTCTAAGGATCGAGGGTCGTATTTGCATTCCAAGAGTTGGTGACTTGGTCAGATTGATATTAGAGGAGGCTCATTGCTCTAGATATTCCATTCATCCCAGGGCAGCTAAGATGTGTCATGACTTGAGGCAACACTACTGGTGGTGTGGGATGAAGAGGGATATTTTGGCTTTTGTATCAAGGTGCTTGAACTCTCAGGAGGTGAAGTTCGAGTACCAGAGGCCAGGTGGTTTATCACAGAGGCTACTTATTTCGGAGTTGAAGTGGGAGCGTATATCCATAGACTTTATAGTCGAATTGCCATGTACCTTGCGGAGGTTTGATGTTGTTTGGGTTATCGTGGACAGGTTCACGAAGTCTTCTCACTTTCTTCCAGTTCAGACTTCCTACAATTCCGAGAGGTTGGCCCAGATTTATATTCGAGAGATTGTCTGTTTGCATGGAGTGCCAGTTTTTATCATTTCCAACTAAGGTACTCAGTTCACTTTCAACTTTTGTCACTCTATTCATAGAGAGTTGAGTACTAGAGTTGAGCTTAGCACTGCTTTTTATCCGCAGATAGATGGTCAGTCAGAGTGTACTATTCAGGTTCTCGAGGATATGTTGCGAGCCTACGTTATTAATTTTAGGGGTCAGTGGAACCAGTGTTTAGCCTTGGCAAAGTTCTCATATAATAATAGCTACCATTGCAGCATTTAGATGGCTCCGTTCGAGGCTTTATATGGTAGGTAGTGCAGATCTCCGGTGGGTTGGTTCAATGCTTTCGAGGTTAGGCCGTGGGGTATTGACTTGATTCGTAATTCTATGGATAGAGTTTGGGTTATTTAGGAGAGACTCCGTACTTCCTAGAGCAGGCAGAAGAGTTATGCTCACCAGAGAGTTTGAGATCTTGAGTTTATGGTTGGTGACAACGTGTTCCTTCGGGTGTCGCCCATGAAGGGCGTGATGCGGTTCGGGAGGAAGGGAAAGCTCAGTCCAAGGTTTATTGGTCCATTTGAGATCCTTCGCCGTATTGGAGAGGTTACTTATAAAATTTGCCTTGCCTCCTGCTCTTTCTAATGTTCATCCGGTGTTTCATGTCTCTATGCTGCGGTGGTACATCCCGGATGAGTCTCACGTGCTTCAGTAGGAGTTGGTTCAGTTAGATGAGTCTTTGGTATTCGAGAAGGAGACTGTTCCTATCTTGGATAGGCAGGTTAGGAAGTTGAGGTCCAAGGAGATTCTGTCAGTTAAGGTTCAGTGGCGGCATCGTCCTATCGAGGAGGCTACTTGGGAGATCGATACTGATATGTGAACCCGTTATCCTCATCTTTTCGAGTCTTCAGGTACTATTCTTATTCTAACTTTCACGAATGAAAGTTCTTTTAGTAGTGAATGTTGTAATGACTCTCAAGGTCATTTTCTGCCTTTCGTCTCTTTTTCGGCATTTTGAGCTTTCCCTCTACGGCTCCAGGTCATTTATGACTTGTCGGGTTTGACAGTTCGGTGCCCGGGCTATTCATGAGGTCGTTGTGACCATCTCCTTATTTTAGCTTTTAAAGTTGGTAAATTTGTGACTTCAGTCAACTTTCTTAGTTAATGCACTCAGAATTAAATTCTGACAGTTCCATTGGCTCTGGAACGGGGATTTTGGTCTAGCGAGACCATTTGTCTGAGTCTGAGTGCGTTCGGTTTGGTTTTGTGTGGCTTTGTGTGTTTTGGAGTGAGTTTGGCTGGTAGGGTTGACTTTTGTCAATATTTGGAGAAGACAGCCTCGGATGTTAATTCCATCAGCATCATTAGCTCCGGAATGTCGACTTTGAGCTAGGGGAACCTTTGGTTTGGGTACCGAGGCTTCTGGGCTCGTTTTTGGATTTTGCGTTTCGAGTTAGTTTTGGGAGTGGGGCCCACTTTTCATTAAAACAATCTCCGTTGGGAGTTTCATCAATTCCATTGAGTCCAAAATGTTGTTTCTGGTAGGGTAGCATGGTTGGTTTGTGTTCACGGGGTTCCGGATGAATTTCGAGGGTCCGTCGAAAGATTTTTGGACTTGGTGTTTTTGCTGGTTGTTGCATTAAGTTGCAGACAACATTGCTCTTCGTGATCGCGGGGACCCTATTGCATATGCGATGGTCTAGTTTCTTGACCATCGCATTCGCGAAGGGTTCCTTCGTATTCGTGATATAAAAGGTTGGGACCCAGCTCAGCTTCCTATTTGTGAACGCGGCCTGGACCATTGCGAACGCGATGGTTGGGCCGGCTGTTCTCCACGAACTCGGGGGTCCTGTCGCGATCGCGATGAAGAACCCCTGGCAGTTATATGAAGTTCCAACTTTATTTTCTCCTTCAAAGAATCTGATAAAACTCCATTGTGGAGATCCAAGCTCCAAAGTTCCAGCTTCCTTGCTCAGTATCTTTCACCCAGTAAGTTCCCTCGTCACCCCTCTCCCTTTTTCGTATAAATTCCCATGATTCTCCCGCTAAATTCCCCTGTTGCTAAATCCTTAGAGTTGGAAAATTCCTGTGGAATCTGATTGTTTAGGGACTTTGTGCTCCTAAATTTGTGCAACCCAGCTCCGTAGCATGTTTCTCTTGTTGAGGTAGGTCCCTGCCTCTAAATTTCCGCGCTCTTCGTTTCAAATCACGTGTATTTTTTGCACTTTGGGGCTGTTTTGGGCCCCGAAATGAACTCCGTTCACTCCCAAACGTTAGGCATGGGTTCCTTGACCCACCGCGAGCATAATTGTGAAGTTTGTTTTCTGTTTCATTGTGCGAGCCCCAAGGGACATTTTCCCGACCTGATTTTTAGCTTGATTTTTCCGTATAGCAATATGGGTGTCATTATTCTTGTCTTGACACCTAGTTTATGTTCTTAATAGCGTGGCAGCTTTTTGAGGCTATTCGAAAAGGAAAGTCACATGAGTGATGGTTCGTGCTTGCAGTTCGGCCCAGAGGTAGGTTATGGTTTACCTTCTAGACTGAGTTTAGTTGGATTATATATATATCTGTATGTTACTGGAATGCTAGGTTGGATTTTAGATAGACCTTAGGCTTAAATCTTGTTTATCATGTTAATTGGTCATTTTGGGTTTTTAGCACTAAGACTGTATGTTATCCTTAGCCTAGGAGCTTGTTTATTCTGTGTGACTAGTCTAAGACCCTTAGCACGCTTTTAGGAGGGTTTAGAGGTAGAATAGAGCTTGCCCATTGTTTTTTGCTTTTATTTTTCGCTTTGCCGCTTTATTCTATCATTGTATGTAACCGTGGGCTCGAGGCCATGGCTAGGATTTGGATGGATTCCAGGTCAGTTTCTCTTGGTTTGGAGGGTATTTTTTCCCTGTTTAATCTGATGATGTGTTTTCCCTCTGTGTGCAAACATTCATACTCATATCGCATGGAATATCTTTGGTGCAATAAGGAAACGGTTTTTTTTAAGGTTTTTGGTTTGAAAAGCTGCTCTACTATTGTTGTGACAATTTTGGGTAGACTAATGCCCCAGCAGCATTTATGGAGTTGATGAACCGTGTGTTCAGTGCTTACTTGGAATCATTTGTGATTGTGTTCATCAACGACATTCTGATTTATTCGAGGAGTAGAAAGGAGCATGAGCAGCATCTTAGAGTTGTACTTCACGCTTTGCGAGACCACCAGTTGTATGCCAAATTCACTAAGTGTGAGTTTTGGATTAAGTTTGTGGCATTCTTTGGGCACGTGGTGTCCAAGGATGGGATTATGGTAGATCCGGCAAAGATTGCAGCAGTTCGTGATTGGGCTAGGCCTACTTCTCCTACCGAGGTCTGCAGCTTCGTCGGGTTAGCAGGTTATTACAGATGGTTTGTGGAGGGATTTTCTTCGATAGCAGCTCCGTTGACTAGATTGACTCAGAAGAATGTTCCCTTCCACTGGTCAGATGAGTGTGAGGTGAGCTTTCTGAAGCTCAAGGCCCTGTTGACTTCAGCTTTGATTCTTACACTTTCGATCGAGGGTCAGGGTTTCACCGTATATTGTGATGCATTAGGTATTGAGTTGGGTTGTGTGTTAATGCAGAAGGGCCGAGTTATTGCATATGCTTCCACACAATTAAAGATTCACGAGAGGAACTACCCCACACATGACATGGAGTTAGCAGCGGTAGTGTTCGCATTGAAGATGTGGATGCATTATCTTTATGGCATGCATTTAAGATCTTTACTGACCATCGTAGTCTTTAGTACATTTTCAGCCAGAAGGATCTAAATTTGAGGCCGCGTAGGTGGTTGGAGTTACAGAAGGACTATGACATTCCTATCCTTTATCATCTGGGCAAGGCAAATGTGGTAGCAGATGCCTTAAGCCAGAAGGCGGTGAGTATGGGTAGTTTGGCTTTCTTAGCTATGGAGGAGCAACCTTTAGCTTGGACATCCAGTCCTTGGCTAATAGGTTGGTTTGACTTGACATTTCTGAGTTAGGTCGTATTCTTTCTTGTGTTGAGGCTAGGTCTTCATTTTTACAGAAGATTCGAGCACAGTAGTTTAATGATGCGAGATTGAGGATCATTCATGACAAGGTGTTGAGTGGTGAGGCTAGGAAGGCGACTTTAGATTTTGAGGGTGTTCTAAGGATCGAGGGTCGTATTTGCATTCCAAGAGTTGGTGACCTGGTCAGATTGATATTAGAGGAGGCTCATTGCTCTAGATATTCCATTCATCCCAAGGCAGCTAAGATGTATCATGACTTGAGGCAACACTACTGGTGGTGTGGGATGAAGAGGGATATTTCGGCTTTTGTATCAAGGTGCTTGAACTCTCAGCAGGTGAAGTTCGAGTACCAGAGGCCAGGTGGTTTATCACAGAGGCTACTTATTTCGGAGTTGAAGTGGGAGCGTATATCCATAGACTTTATAGTCGAATTGCCATGTACCTTGCGGAGGTTTGATGTTGTTTGGGTTATCGTGGACAGGTTCACGAAGGCTTCTCACTTTCTTCCAGTTCAGACTTCCTACAATTCCGAGAGGTTGGCCCAGGTTTATATTCGAGAGATTGTCTGTTTGCATGGAGTGCCAGTTTTTATCATTTCCAACTAAGGTACTCAGTTCACTTTGCACTTTTGTCAGTCTATTCATAGAGAGTTGAGTACTAGAGTTGAGCTTAGCACTGCTTTTTATCCGCAGACAGATGGTCAGTCAGAGTGTACTATTCAGGTTCTTGAGGATATGTTGCGAGCCTACGTTATTAATTTTAGTGGTCAGTGGAACCAGTGTTTAGCCTTGGCAAAGTTCTCATATAATAATAGCTACCATTGCAGCATTTAGATGGCTCCGTTCGAGGCTTTATATGGTAGGTAGTGCAGATCTCCGGTGGGTTGGTTTGATGCTTTCGAGGTAAGGCCGTGGGGTATTGACTTGATTCGTGATTCTATGGATAGAGTTTGGGTTATTTAGGAGAGACTCCGTACTTCCTAGAGCAGGCAGAAGAGTTATGCTCACCAGAGAGTTTGAGATCTTGAGTTTATGGTTGGTGACAACGTGTTCTTTCGGGTGTCGCCCATGAAGGGCGTGATGCGGTTCGGGAGGAAGGGAAAGCTCAGTCCAAGGTTTATTGGTCCATTTGAGATCCTTCGCCGTATTGGAGAGGTTATTTATAAAATTTGCCTTGCCTCCTGCTCTTTCTAGTATTCATCCGGTGTTTCATGTCTCTATGCTGCGGTGGTACATCCCGGATGAGTCTCACGTGCTTCAGTAGGAGTTGGTTCAGTTAGATGAGTCTTTGGTATTCGAGAAGGATACTGTTCCTATCTTGGATAGGCAGGTTAGGAAGTTGAGGTCCAAGGAGATTCTGTCAGTTAAGGTTCAGTGGCGGCATCGTCCTATCGAGGAGGCTACTTGGGAGATCGATACTGACATGTGAACCCGTTATCCTCATCTTTTCGAGTCTTCAGGTACTATTCTTATTCTAACTTTCACGAATGAAAGTTCTTTTAGTAGTGAATGTTGTAATGACTCTCAAGGTCATTTTCTGCCTTTCGTCTCTTTGTCGGTATTTTGAGCTTTCCCTCTACGGCTCCAGGTCATTTATGACTTGTCGGGTTTGACAGTTCGGTGCCCGGGCTATTCATGAGGTCATTGTGACCATCTCCTTATTTTAGCTTTTAAAGTTGGTAAATTTGTGACTTCAGTCAACTTTCTTAGTTAATGCACTCAGAATTAAATTCTGACAGTTCCATTGGCTCTGGAACGGGGATTTTGGTCTAGCGAGACCATTTGTCTGAGTCTGAGTGCGTTCGGTTTGGTTTTGTGTGGCTTTGTGTGTTTTGGAGTCAGTTTGGCTGGTAGGGTTGACATTTGTCAATATTTGGAGAAGACAGCCTCGGATGTTAATTCCATCAGCATCATTAGCTCCGGAATGTCGACTTTGAGCTAGGGGGACCTTTGGTTTGGGTACCGAGGCTTCTGGGCTCGTTTTTGGATTTTGAGTTTCGAGTTAGTTTTGGGAGTGGGGCCCACTTTTCATTAAAACAATCTCCGTTGGGAGTTTCATCAATTCCATTGAGTCTAAAATGTTATTTCTGGTAGGGTAGCATGGTTGGTTTGTGTTCACGGGGTTCCGGATGAATCCCGAGGGTCCGTCGGAAGATTTTTGGACTTGGTGTTTTTACTGGTTGCTGCATTAAGTTGCAGACAACTTTGCTCTTCACGATCGTGGGGACCCTATCGCATTCTTGATAGTCTAGTTTCTTGACCATCGAGTTCGCGAAGGGTTCCTTTCCATTCACAATGTAGGCGGCTGGGACCTAACTCGGCTTCCTCTTCGTGAGCGCGGCCTGGACCATCGCGAACGCGATGGTTGGGCTTGCTGTTCTCCGCGACCGCAGGGGTCCTATCGCGATCGCGTTGAAGGACCCCTGGCAGTTATATAATGTTCCAACTTTATTTTCTCCTTCAAAAAATCTGATAAAACTCCATTATTGATCTCCAAGCTCCAAAGTTCCAGCTCATTTGCTCAATATCTTTCACCCGGTAAGTTCACTCGTCACCCCTCTCCCTTTTCCGTGTAAATTCCTGTGATTCTCCCGCTAAATTCTCTAGATTTTCCATTCATCCCATGATTGTTTAGGGACTTCATGCTCCTGAAGTTGTGTAACCTAACTCCGTAGCGTGTTTCTCTTGTTGAGGTAGGTCCCCACCTCTAAATTTTCTCGCTTTTCGTTTAAAATCCCGTGAATTTGTGGTACTTCAGGGATATTTTGGGCCCCAAAATGAACTCCGTTTGTTCCCAAACTTTTGGCATGGGTTCCTTGACCCACCGCAAGCATAATTGTGAAGTTTTCTTTCTAATTCATTGCGCGGGCCCCGAGGGTCATTTTCCCGACCCAATTTTTTGCCTGATTTTTTCGTATAGCAATATGGGTGTCATTATTCTTGTCTTGACACCTAGTTATAGAGTGGTATCTTTCTGAGGATGTTTGAAAGGGTAAGGCACATGAGTGACGGTTCGTGCTTGCAGTTCGTCCCCGAGGTAGGTTACGGTTTGCCTTCTAGCGTGAGTTTAGATGGATTATATATATATATATGTATGCTACTGGAACGCTCTGTTGGATTTTAGATAGACCTTAGGCTTAAATCCTGTTTATAATGTTAATTGGCCATTTTAGGTTTTTAGCACTAGGGTTGTATGTTATCCTTACCCTAGGAGCTTGTTTCTTCTGTGTGACTAGTCTAAGACCCTTAGCATGCTTTTAGAAGGCTTTAGAGGTAGAATAGAGCTTGCCCGTTGTTTTCCGCTTTTATTTTCCGCTTTGCCGCTTTATTCTATCGTTGTATGTTACTGTGGCCCGAGGCCATGGCTAGAATTTGGATGGATTCCACGTCAGTTTCTCTTGGTTTGGAGGGTATTTTTTCCCTATTTGATCTGATGATATATTTTCCCTCTGTGTGCAAACATTCATAGTCATATCGCATGGCATATCTTTGGTGCAGTAAGGAAATGGTTTTTTTCTAAGGTTTTTGGTTTGAAAAGCAGCTCTACTATTGTTGTGACAATTTTCCACACTAAAGCAAGCTATTTTGAGTATCACCTTGGTTTTTGAGAGGAAAAAAGGAACTACTATTTTCTGCATATAAATTTATAGTCCGATGCGGTATTCCGGACCCCGATGCGTTATTCCGGGTATTCTACTTTCTCATTTATATACATATTAGTCTGATGTGGTATTCTAGACCCTTGATGCGTTATTTTGTGTATTTTACTATTTTCATATATATATGCATAGTACGATGCGGTATTCTGGGTTTATATTATATTGCATTCATATATGAATCATCGAGCATCGCATTACATCTGCATATAAATTTGATGTTGTTTCCCCTTTTTCTTTTTGTTTATTTGCATGTCTCCGGCTTTATAACTAGATTTAAGTGGATCCCTGTATAGTTAGTCATTTTCCTATAATCTATATTTATATATATTATCATTATGCGCTCGGTCGGCCTATGATGCCTACTGAGTACCCATTGTCTTGGTACTCATTCTACACTCTGCATCTCTTTTTCTGATGCAGCACCTAGTATGAGCCACCCTCATTGATCTCATGTCGTTCGAGGCCTGTTGTTGTTTGGATCGCGGTGAACTCCCGACGCTTTGGAGACTTTACTTGCTTTCCATCATGTACTTCCTCTCTTTATTTTGTATTTTGGATAGACAGAGGATATTGTATAGCTACTCCTTACTTTAGTCGCTCTTGTACTAGTGACACCAGGTTCGGGTTGGTGTTCGGGTTGTTTTGTCTTTTTTGGTCACTTTAGGGCCATCTTTTGTATATTGTGTACATTGGTTTTTATATATATGTTTTTGGCCCTATCTTTTGTTATATCTTTTGCTTCTTTTTAGTTAAATTATTATTTACTACTTTTCACGTGTTTGGGATAGGCTTGTCTACTGGGGGTTATGTAGACACCATCATGTCCCGATTTTGGGTCGTGACAACCCACTAGCAATTTCACATTCGAAATTGTAAACCCCTTTCTCAAGCAAGAACACAATCAAGTAGAGTAAATCAATGTTTGGAACCATCAATTTTAGAGTTAAAATATGGTGAAATCACTAGACCCATGTCATATTAGCAATTATAAACACAAATAACCTAGACCCATATCCTTTTATCAAGTACCCATTATCTACACCTCCCTAGACAAGGAAACTTAGCCATTCATGCTAAAGGAATAAGAAAGTATACCCATAGGGAAATTCAAATTCCTTTTCATTAATTGTAGCAAGAATCCAATATCCAAACTCAAATTTATAAGCCCAAGGTTGAAGATTGAGAGAATGGATTGAAACCATCTTTCATGCCTTCGGAGAAAAACTTGCTTCAAAGACTCAAAAACTATGAAAAACTATGCCTAAATTGGGTTCTAAAATGTTCCCAAATTGTCAAATCAAAATGGACAAAATTACCCTTCGGGAGTTGTGTGGCGCGATGTGCATTTCACATATCTTGTTGTGCGCATCACATAGCCTTTCTTCAGCGTACCAGTGACTTGGATTGTACTTGGAGCCTCATGCAAAGTGGGTGCAGTTCACACCAGGACTTGTGCGCGTCGCACAACAATCTCACCCCTTAACAAATCCTTCAGCTTTATCAGGGCTTCATGCGGAGGAAGGTGTGGACCACACCAAATATTGTGTGTGTCGCATGAGGTGCGCACCTCTCAACAGAATCTTCATCTTCTTTAATCACTTCACACTTTAACCCCTTTTTAGCTCTTTTGGGTCCAATTTCTTTTTTTCTTCTCTAGGCCAAGAGTACCTGCATTCATGTCAATAAAGTCCATAAGAACCCCTAAATCGTATCAAAACATGGTAATAATTCATGATTAAAGGCTAAATTAGTTGGTAGATTACCGACTCATCAAGGACCATGAGCAACATTTGAGAATTGTGCTTCAGACTTTTAAAAAGGAGACTTTATGAAATAAAATCCAAGTATGAGTTCTGGCTCAGTTCTGTGACATTTTTAGGGCATGTGGTGACTAAGCATGGTATTATGGTTGATCCAAAGAAGATTGAGGTAGTTAGAGATTGGGCTAGACTTACTTTACCTATCGATATTTTGAGTTTTGTGGGCTTGGCTGGTTATTACAGACGGTTTGTAAAAGGTCACTCTTCTATTATATCTCCGTTGACAAAACTAACTTAGAAGAATGTGAATTTTCAGTAGTCTGAGGAGTGTGAGGCGAGCTTTTAAAAGCTCAAGACATTATTGACTTCAGCCACGATCTTGCCTTTGCCAGTGGAAGGTGAAGGCTTCACAGTGTATTGTGATGCTTCACGGGTTGGTCTTGGGTGTATTTTGATGTAGAAAGGTAAGGAAATAGCGTATTCTTTGAGGTAGTTGAAGGTTCACAAACGGAATTACCCTACTCATTACTTAGAATTAGCATCGATGGTTTTTACTTTGAATGTTTGGAGGCATTACTTATATGGTGTGCATTGTGAGGTATTCATGGATCATGGCAGTCTTCAGTACATTTTCAGCTAGAGTGATCTAATTTGAGGCAGAGGAGATGGTTGGAACTACTTAAGGATTACGACATCACCATTTTATATCATTCGGGCAAGGTAAATATGGTAGTAGATGCTTTGAGTCGGAAGTCAGTTAGTATGGGCATCTTGGCTATGTTGCGAGTAGAGGAGCGTCCTTTAGACATGGATTTTGTCCTTGGCTAATATCTTTGTGAGACTTGATATTTCAAAGCCTAGTAGAGTTCTTGCATGTGTTGAGGCATAATCTCTCGTATTGGATCAAATCAAGGCTAGACAGTTCGAAGATGAGAAATTGAAGATCATTCAAGGCAAAGTATTAAAGGGTGAGGCTAAGGAAGCCATTTTAGAATCAGAGGGTGTTTTGAGAATTAAGGTTGTATCTGTGTTTCTAGAGTTGTCGACCTAACCAAGCGAGGCACATAGCTCTAGATATTCTATTTATCCAGGAACAGCAAAATTGTATCATGATTTAAAACAACGTTATTGGTGGTGTCGAATGAAGAGAGATATTGTGGAGTATGTCTCTCAATGTTTGAACTGCCAGCAGGTTAAGTATGAGCACCAGTGGCTAGGTGGTACGATTCAGAGGATTCCTATACCTGAGTAGAAGTGGAAGCAGATTGGTATGGATTTCGTGGTAGAATTGCCCCAGACTTTGAGAAAGCTTGATGTGGTTTGGGTTATCGTGGATAGATTTATTAAGTATGCTCACTTTGTGCCAGTCCAGGCTCCATACAATGCAGAGAGGTTGACTAGGATTTAAATCTAGGAGATAGTCAATTGTATGGTATTCTGATTTCTATTATTTTAGACCGATAGCCAATCTGAGTGGATTATTCAGGTTTTAGAGGATATTCTACGGGTGTGTCTAATTGATTTTGGTAGTCATTGGGACCAATTCTTATTCTTAGTGGAGTTTTCTTATAATAATAGTTACCATTCTAGCATTTAGATGGCCATGTTCGAGGCTTTGTATGGTGTGAGATGTCGTTCCACGGTGGGTTGGTTTGATGTATTTGAGGTAAGGATTAGGGGTACAGATCTGTTGAGGAATTCCTTAGATAAGGTCAAGTTTATTCAGGATAGACTTCTCACAGCTCAGAGTAGACAAAAGAGTTATGTGGATTCAAAGGTTCGTGATTTATAGTTCATGGTTGGGGAGAAGGTCTTGTTGAAAGTATCACCTATGAAGGGTGATATGAGATTTGGGAAAACGGGCAAGCTCTGTCCTATGTTCATTGGTCCATTTGAGATACTCCGATGTATTGAGAAAATGGCATATGAGTTGGCTATGCCACCAGACTTATCAGGTGTTGATCTGGTATTTCATGTTTCAATATTGAAGAAATATATTGGTGATGGTTCTCATATGATTCAATGGGACTCAGTGCAGTTGGACCAATGTTTGGTATTTGAGGAGAAGCTTATAGTTATTCTGGATAGGTAGGTTAGAAAGGTGAGATCTAAGGAAATAGCATCTGTGAAGGTGCAGTGGAGGCATCATACTATGGAGGAAGGTACTTGGGAGGTTGAGTGCGACATGCGTAGCAGATATCCTCATCTCTTCGATAGTCCAGGTACCTTCTCTCTCTTCACGTTCGAGGACGAATAGTTATTTTAGTGGTGGATGATGTAACGACCTTCCAGGTCATTTTGTGAATTTTTACTTATTTTTCTCATTTTAACCCTTATCATATTATTTGTATGTGATTAATAACTTTTGGGGATGGATTGATAGTACGGACCTTGAGGTGTTCGGGAGAGACTTAAGTCATTATTTAGAATCTTGACTTTTAAGAAAGTTAAATTTTATTATGGTCAACCTCCAGTCAAGAAGACCTCGAATTGGTGTTTTGATATTCCCAATATGTCCAGAACGTGTTTTTTAGTCAATTTACATATTTAGTTTGCTTCCATGGGGTTCTGAATAAATGTTGAGGGTCTATTTGAAGCTTTGACTATTTTAGTTAATTAATTTAATTGATGGTTAATGGATCAAACCCGCAAGTTATTTACTCTTGTGACCCATAAAAAGAAAGGGGAGAGTTAAGGATTTATAGGTTTAACCCTTTGGAGTACAACAAAAGAAAATTATTTCACGAGGAGGAGTTGTTACAGCGTCGAGGCAGCGAGGAGCCTCAGGTGAGAACTCCACCTTTCTGAGTTATTTAATTGCTGCGAGATATATTTAGTTAACATCCATTGCTACTGTATTGTTGGCACTTAAGATATAATTAATATATATGGCTTAGGAGACAAGTTAGTGGAATCATTATGATGTTCTGATGAGACCTTTACTGAATAAATACAAAAAAAGGGTAGATGGGAGCCAATCATTGGCATTAATAATAGATTAGGGAATGTTAATGGATCATAGGAAATTGATGTGTTTGCAGAGTTACAGTAGTTGTGTTTAGGTTTGGCATTGAGAATTTAGTATATACTATTATATAAATCATGGCATTTATGATGATTTTTGTAATGATTACCTATAATCATTGGGTAATAGGATAATTATGATGGAATGAGTGGATGAAGGTAATTGCTATTTATTTTTTATTACTGCAATTCACGTGAGGCTTTACTTTTGAGAATAGAATTGTCTTTGTTGTTGTCAATACACACAACTCTCTCACGCATAACTCTAGAACTTGACAGTTGCAACTTTTCCATCCTTAGTTTCTGGGCTCGAGAAGGATCAAGTGATCATTAACTATAATCTTCACAAAATTTACGTTTTTGGGCTAGGGTTTTTAGAATAAGAATTTTCAATTTGGGAATCGAATAACGATACGTTTTAGCAGAAATTTAAGGTGTGGGTTATTATGTGTCTGAACAAATTTTGACCGTTCGGAAGCACTACGTAAGGGCAAGTTTATTATTTGATATTTGGGCTTCGATTTGAGGCAAGTAGAGATTTTTAATTTCTTTTTGAAGTGTTAGTTTTATTGTATTAAATAGAATGGCGGGTAATGGATAATAAGGGGGTCCTGTATAAATGAGATAACGAGTATTTATATGAGCATCGGTGCCATGCTATGGAAAATTCTTATGAAATTATTATCGGTTGATAGAATCTCATAAATCATGATATAATTGAACTGTTGAGATTCGTGAATTATGTGAACCTGATTGTGACTGATAATCTCATTTTATACACTTGTTCATATATATTCATTCATACCACTCTTATTATTTCATGATAATTATTGGTTGATATTGCTCATTGAGTTGTTTGTAAAATTCATATTCTTATTAAAGCCGATGAAAAATGGTTATGGTAAGTGACATCATGCAAAGCCGATGAAAAATGGTTCTGGCGAGTGGTACTGTGATTATTCTGAAATTGAGGTTCTTATTATACCGATCAAAAATGGTTTCGTCGGATGTTATTGTGCCGATGAAAAATGATTCTGGCGGGTATATGGACCTCATGAGTCTCCGTGGGTCCCGACTATTCAAAGAGGAAGCGGGTGTATACCGGTTTACTTTTGGCCAGTGCATTGCATTGCATTACATTTCATCTGCATTGCACTTCATATTAAACTATTTAGGTACGTGCCTTAATTGTTATGTTGGGGTGACTTATATTGTGGTAAAATTATACTTGTGAAAAAGAGAACTTTTAAGATACATCTCGTTATCGGTTCCAGAAAGAGTTAGTAATAATTGCTTGTTGAGTACACGTGTTTCTCGTACTCACTCTATATTTGTTGCACCTTTTGCGTGCATGAATTGCGTCGGGTACTAGAAATACTTGACTTGCTGCTTGTGTTCGAGGCAATTGCAATTAAGATTCAGGGTGAGCTGCTTTCTCTTCGGTAGTACTGGATTCTAGAGATTCCTTATATTTTCTTTATCTTACTTTCTTCCAGACAGTTGTTTTAGTTTTCACAGACTTGTTTCATATTCGTAGATGCTCTTGTACTGGTGTCACCAAGTCTTGGAGTAGTTTGGATTTGAACTCGTTTATTCCACATTTATAAGAATTGGTTATTACTCTTACACTAGTTCTGCATTATTTATGTTGTTAAATGGTTAGTAAAGGAAAGAGGTTCGCCTATAGGGATGGTGGGTTCCCTCACGGCCTAATGAGATTTTTGGTCGTGACATAATCCGCCATAATTTTTGTGAAGCCAACAAAGTAGCCGACTTTTTGTCCAGAATGGGTTCCAAGCTGACATCGTCCAACCATCTCTATACTATGCTAACTCCACCTGATCCCGCAGTGTCTCTACTTCTACTTAGAGATGATCAACAAGGAGTAGTTTCTACTAAAATAGTTCTTAGGACTATTTTAATAAGTCAACTTGTTTTGATAACCCTTCTGTAATCGCTAAAAATAGTGATAATGAAACTATGATCTCTATGTATGTAAGCTATTAACATATATATATCCTTTTAGACCAAAAAAAAATTCCAAAGGCCTTTTTAATTAATGCCTTTTTAATAATTATGTTAGCTTTTTTTTAAAATATCAAACATTACAATAAGGATGAGAGTTATTTATTTCATCAATTGTAAGCACACTTGATTAATTTGATCACAAATGTTATTTCTTATATGCTTTACTATTATATACCCCTTCCGTTTAGTCACATTTCGCTTTTTGAGAGTCAATTTGACTAATCTTTGGTGCTAAATTAAATTACATATATTTAACATTTTAAAATTAATATTTAGATGTTCAAAAACTATCTAAAAAAATACTATAAGTTATAATTCTTCTTATAGCTTATCATACATGTTTAATAGCTAATTAGTAAAATAAAAGATAGGAAAAAAGTAACAAACTCTCTTAGTTTGTTAAATAAACAAATAAAATAAAATATTTCTTTTTAATATAGGGTCAAATAAAATAAAACAAAAAGGAATAATATTGAATCTCTTAATATATATATAACAAAAGTCTGCACTAAAATAAACAAATATCCAACTAACGAAATTTATGAAAACCTGAAGCAAATCATTTAGGAAATTTTTACCAAGATAAGTATCATACCTCATTGTAAAATTTCAAAAATGCCCTCCTGACCAAGTAATTAAAGTAAAATGTGAAGCTCCTTAGAAATGTAATTTGAACTTGTTGTCATTCATTAAAAGACTATACTCTAGACAAAATTGTTTGTTACTTATTTCTAAATATTTAAGACTTTAGTATTAACTAAAAATCCTCCTAATTAAATTTTTCCTAATCTGATCTGTGTAGGAAGTCCTACAATTTAGAATTTAAAAGTAATCAAAATCTACTTAATACGTGTTACATGGAATTTTCCAAATATTTAAGATATACATATTGTTATTATTTAATGCCCTAACTAATACCTATAACAACTCTTTTAAATTATATTATTCATTCAAAATTGGTCTCTTGGTTAAAGCAGACTCCCAAAGCAAAGTTATATGAAATTAGAACTATTTTTTCAGTAAATAACAAGTTTAAATCCTTTTGGTACACAATCAAAAATAATTTGAGTCCGTCTAAAATACATTTGCTATCTAATGGCGACCAAGCTCAATATATATACCATTGCAATGAACTATTAATTAAATTTCTTTTTTTTCTTGAATTCTAATTTCCTTAATATGGCATATTATGTATGCAAATATTATGATCTACGTTCTCCTTTTATAGCATATATAATTGATACACGTTTACTAGCTTCATGCTATTTTTAGTGAACTAGAAAATTTATCCGCGCCTCGCTCGATTGATAATAAAATCATTGAACTCCAATTTTGTTACGTAAGTTTTCTTACATCATTGTATTAAATCGAACTTACATCATTGTATTAAATCTCAACAAAGTGTAGATATATTTTTTTTTAAATACAGTAGCTTTTTATTTTCCTGAAAGTATTTTAGAAATCTTCAAGGAATGTGGTGTAGAGAATGGGGATATTGCTTCTTCCTTAATAAGAGCTCTCGAGACCATGAGTATGAATTTTTTTTGAAAGGGCGTGCTTTCCTGAATGAGTTCTACGCAGCCGAATCTGCATTAATCGCGCTCCAATGTATGTAGCGAGCACTGAAATGAAAACAAAAACAAAGAATTTTAGAAGATTGTATATGAAGATATTTGTTTTTAATACATCTTAAGTACAATGCTTTTAGAATCATCAAATAGGATGTATTTATATAAATAAGTGTTACATCAAACTAATAATGAAAAAAATATTTATAATTTTTTCTACAAGTAATTATTGTCCTTAGTACGTCTTATTAGTGACTTTAAATGTTTGAATTCATGCATAATGGTGCCTCTCTTAATCTATAGAAAGAAAAATTAGGTGATTATATAAGAAAATAATATTGTTCCAGTTAAGAAAATTAAGTGATAATAAAAAAATTTATTTACCTAAAATTGAATGATATCCTAATATCATATACTTTATCATCATTCAATTTAGAAAATAAAAAACTTGTATATTAGAAATAATGGAATAATTATTCTGTTTTAAATTCTATTATTGGTATCTCCATTTTTACTTCTACCAGTAATTATATAGCTAATTGTGAGTTAAATAAATGAGAAATAAATAAAAGATTTATAATAAAAGCATGACAAAAGAGATAAATATATTGGTTATCTTTTCTATAAGAGGTGGCACATTACTTACCAATTCAACAATTTTCAATTTTATATAGATTTGTCCGCAAAATACACACAAGTTGCTTGTAGTAAAATTACGAATTAATTATAGAAGAATTCTAAAATTAAACATTATCAAAAAAATTAAGTAGAAGAAACATGAGAAATATTAAAAAACCTTCTCATCATTTATTTAATTTAATTAGAGAATAAAATGACCCCAAACATGAATTAGGATATAAACAATGAAATAATTAATTATAGAATAAACGGTTAAGAATATGAAAGAACTAATCGAAACAAATTACAATTACAATATTATCACCATAACTTGTACCACTAAACATTAAACAATTAATAAGAGAAAGGGAAAGAAGGAAATAATAATGCATTAGAATAATAAAAAGAACACGAATTTGAAGACTTACAAAAACATGTTAGAATCACATTTGTAAGACCTTATGAGAAAATACAAAATTACTTGCAAATAAGACTATAATCAAATTCAAATATTAAAATAAATGATGATAAATCAAAATGAAAAAGCAAAATTGTGTTTTGATTGATTCAAAATGAACCTTTTCATGGTTTATAGTAAAGCAGGCTAATTCATTATATAATATGCCAGAATTCATATAAGAAATCAACTTTAAAATTGATATCATATGTAAAATTTATATTTAAAAAATTTGAGCTTTATGAAGTAGAAGACAAATCTAAACATGATCAATTATGTCAATTGTGGCCACTGCATGCATCTTTTCATCTATTCATATGAAAATGCAAATTGTGAAAAATAACATTTTAATTTTTAAGAGCAGCTAAATTTATAAATAGCAAACAACTTTGATGTTCTCAAGACCTTTTGAACAATCACATGAAATGAATAATTTAATCACAATTATTAAACCTTAAAAAGAAAATAGAAATCTTTAACTAAAAAAGAAAAATAGAATTCATTTTTCCAGAAAATATGCAAAGCTTTAATATTGTGCTTATGAAAATCTAATAACCAAGTAATTAAGTATATAATTACCACTTATCAATTCAAAAGCATCTAGAGGAAGAAAAAGGGTTGGCAAGAGGCAAAGATTAGTGCATTGGTTGTTGAAGAAAACACATTCTTAAGAGTCAAAGTTTATAAGTAACATATTATTTGGGGGTTATGGACTTGGAAAGACATAGGAGTAATGGAGATTATTAAAAGTAGGAGTTATGAAGAGAAAAATTGTGAGTTAAAGGCACAAGATTAATGAATATTATTAGAATAGAAGTTATGAAAATGAAGAGGAGTGAGTTATGGAGATGATTTTTTAATGAATTAATTAAGTAAAATGAAAAATACTTTAAAGTAAATTATGTATTAAGTTGTTGAAAAATAGGGAAAAATCTCACAAAAAAGAAAAATAGGAATGAAGGTCATAGAGAGGTCCCACATCATTAACTAAGCAATAAGAATTTGAGAAAAAAGAAATAAGAAGAGACATATTAGAAAATGTAAATAGGTGAAGCTTTTTTTAATAACTTATAAGATATAATTAGATGTAATAAATATAAAAAAAATTTATTAGTATTAAACAGATTGATTGATTTAAAAAAATGAAGGGAAAAACAAAAGAGTATAAGATAATTAATTATCACTCTCAATTAGAACTTTAAGACAAATAATTATACCATTCTAATAGATCTTTAAGACAAAATAAATGTCACGAACAGTAGCTATTAAACCTTGAAAACATTGGCTAATTTTGGGAGGAATTTAATGAGTAATTTTTAGATTTTTTTACTGTGATGACCCTTTCGGTCATCTTCGCATTTACGCATTTATTGTACTATTAGAGCTTTTCTATAGCGGTCCCAAGTCATTTAGTTGAGGCCTGATAACTTCCGGTGTGGGTTTAGTGTTACTTTCTCTGTTTTCAGGCCATGTGAATTTGAAAGTGTAACTTTGGATAGCTTTCGATGATCGAAGCGTCAGATTCAAAATCTGATGATTTCATCAGCTCCGGAATATTGATTTTGGGTTAGGTAGATAGTTGGTTCGGGTTTCGGGTGAGCCGGGCTCATTTCTGGTGTTTGGTTGTGTGTTGGTTAGTGTTGACTAGGGTCAACATTTCTCCAAAACGACCTCGTATAGAAGTTTCGTCGATTCCGTTGAGTCTGGAACGTCGTTTCCACTCTGTTTGCAGTATTGATTTTTGAATATCGGTTTTTGATTTTGCCCGAAATACTCTGTCGTGTTTTAGAAAGTTGCAGACTTTTGTTGTTGCAGGTGCAGGCCTTAGGCCTTAATCACGATCGCGAGCTTCGTCCCTCGCGACTGCGATGAAGCACCCGGACTCCTGTTCTTCGCGATCGCATGATTGTCTGTCGCGATCGTGATGAAGCATCTTCCCCATTGTTCTTCGCGACCGCGTGGCTAGCCTTCGCGATCGTGATGGTCTAGCCAGCGTGGTCCTCGCGAGCGCGAAGGGTTCCTTCGCGATCGTGATGAAGGACCTCTAGAAGTATAAAACTTTTTCATTTCATTTTTCCAGCCTTTCTCTCTCAACTTTTTCCAACTCTAACTAACCCAAACCCTCTCTAATCTGCTCAAACCAGTACATCCTTGAAGAATCCTTGTTTCTTTGATAAAGCCTTGCTCCATTGACGTTTTGGGTAAGTTTCTCCCCTCTTCATTGTTGTTTTCTCCATTGTCTTAATCACCATTGTTATGAATTCTTGGAGCTCAAAGTTTGGTTGTACATTCTGTCCCGGAGGGGTGCATGCTTGGCAGGCTCATTCTTAATCACATTCTTGGCTTGATTCTTCCATTTGGGTAGGTGATTCTTGCCATTTGTCCGGTCTTCATTTCTTGATTCTCCATTGTTGGGTTCCTAGCTTTAGGGGCTGTTCTAGCTCGAATTTGTAGCCCAATTTCTCTAATTTTCCGGGCATGTACTCCTATGTTCTCGCTGAGCATATTATGCAATTTCATTCTCGGTATCAGGTTGCGGGCCCCATCGGTGACCTAAATTTTGACCCGGCTATAATTGTAGCATTATGGGTATCATTAGACTCGTTTTAATGTTTTATTCATGTTTTTGATAGTTTAACTATCATTCGGGATCTCTCGGAGCGATTTGGGATTGTAGTTGTTGTTCGGGCAGCTTGTCATCGGACGACAGGTAGGTTACGGTCTAAACTCCCTAGACTTAGCATATATCGGATAAAATTATACTAGGTGACATCTTTGGGTTGGGTTATTAGGTTGGTACCACAGACCTTGACCGTTTTCCATGTTTCACCTCGTTTCTTTCCTCCATTGTGTGTAGTATTCTACGTAGTTGATATTATCACCCTTATGGTCCAGTGTGGCCTTGTTTGACTCTGGACAATAGATGGTGGGTTATTTGGGGGTGCCCGTGAGTCCCAAGCATCGTTATCGTGATATTATACTGGCTATCTGTGTTGTAGAGCAATTGGAGCTTGTACAGGGTCGATAGATTATTTGTGGGCCGAGGGCGACTATTGTGATTGTGTATGCCATTCATCATGCATATAGAGGGGATTTCTTCATGATTTTTACTATGGTTTTGGCTTCGGGCCTACCAGAACTGATTTTCTAAGCTTTGCATGGCTCGTAAGGCCCGTTTGTGGTGGGAATGATTTAAAGAGAGTTTTGGTATCGTTTTAATGGGTCTTCAAGGGGTAAGGGAAAATCAAAGGTCATTTTATCACTAGTTCCACTTATACTAGACTCGACGGGGTTCGAGCGCTAGATTTGTTTTACTACAACTTCTGGGGTGATGCTAGACTCGGCGGAGCTGGGTGCTAGGACTTTTTGACTTACTAATTTAGACCTGGATACTCTCCGGGCAGCTTTACTTGGGGTTTTCAAGAGTGCGGGGCATCTAGTATGTTGGTCGGAGGCCTCCATGGACCTTGTCATTCTGGACCATAGGCTGCGAGCTGCGGGTGCCATGGGAGAGGTATATGGTGTAGTAGGGGTATACGGGTGTGAACTTCTATGGGTTTTGTCTTCTGGGCATTATAGGTCGCCGAAATCGGGTAACATACAATACTACTATCACTCTTGACTTAGCATGTCATCATATCATTCATCTGTGTGAGGTACCACCCTTGTTTGCTGTTTGTTGATTGTACGCTCTGGTAGTATGGGATGCCGGAGGGTTTGTTTTCACTTGTTTTGCGTTCCTCGGTTATATGGGTGGCCGGGGGGCTGTAGGTAGACTCTTGTTACTTTATCGCGGTGTTATCCCCTGTTACAATTATACTCATAAGATTGTATACTGCTAAGTTGTTACTTTGCTTGGATTTGTGATTGGTATGATTAGTTGGGTTGTTGATCCCTGTTTCTGAGCATGCCTATCTTTACTCTCTTCTTCCTTCCCTTGTATTTGAGGTTACCAGTATATCGTCCACTTCTAAAACTTATTGCGTATATATTGTTATTGCAATGATCCAATGTGCGTCATTTCTTACTTTGACATGTGCCAGTTGTGTATATATTCTACTTGCTAGCCTTGTGTGTTATTTCTGTTGTCTTCCCTCTGGGCTAGCTCCTGTGTACCTTTTCGTAGAATTCTGTGACTACTTGTTTCTATTATGTCTGTTACTACGCTTTTATCTTATATGTTTCCAGTCGGCCTATGATACCTACTGGGTACCTTATGGTTTGCATTTGGTGCTCATACTACACTCTGCATCTTCTCGTGCAGATCCTAGTGTGGGACATCGCCGCTAGATCGTTGTGAGTCGTGCTTGAGGATTTTGGACTATCCAGACTGAGGGTGAGCTCGTGGTGACCGTAGCTTAGCTTTTAGTTTATCTTTTTCTTTATGTACTCTATTACTACTCGAAGACATTTGTGTATATGTGATTTTGGATGCTTCGTACTACTTATGTGTAGTTACAACTCTATACTATAATACCAGGTTTTAGGTTTGATTTAGCTTCCGCATAAGTATATATATACTCATGTTAAGTATTCTCTTTATCTGGTTCCCTTGCTTCCACTTTTTTAACTGTTTCTTCCGATTAGATTGTTAGATAGTAGCCCATTACTGACCGTTCCAGGAGATGAGCGGGTGGCTGAGCGTTATCGCGAGCTAATTCCACCACTGAATGTTCCATTTTCGTTAGAGAAATCGTTAGTATCATCAGTTGGTGCTTTGGAGTTTGCTAAGAAAGGTTCCGGATGAAATGAAAATTGGATTCATGTAACAGGAGAAAGATTGGAGAGGGATTTTTCGACGACAAAAAAACTTTTCTCCCCAACCGAGGTGATAGACCACCTTATGGCCGATGTGATTACCAGCCAAGTTCAATTTGATCCGGGTAAGAAGACCTAAAGGCGTCCAAAAGGTTCTTGGGCTTCTTACGCTTTTATCTCTGTCTCTGCTGTAACTGCTGCTTATCCACTACGAAGAAGCCCGTTTGTTGATTATGCCCTTCTTGGTGATGATATTCTAATCACCGATAAGAAGTTCGCCTATTGAGAGGTTGTAGGTTCCATCACGATTGAGAAATCGGGCCATAACAGCTTGGTATCAGAGCACTAGGTTCACCGGTGTCATCGGTATAGGAGCCAATGTCTAGTAGAGTCCTGCGGATCGGGGAGGAGATGTCTGTACTCAATCTTCAGGAGACTATAGTGACATCTTAGGAAAATTGGACTTTTCTTGTTTCTATCTCATGCGTAGTGATAAGTTGGTATTCTACCTACTTATTTAGCTTCTAATCTTATGCTTTTGCTAGTAGGAAGTGGATAACTAGTGCAAATTGACACAAATTACTTCTATTTTGCAGGTTTCTGTGTTTTAGAAGTGTTCGGGAAAGATTGGAGTAAAAACAAATCAAAATGGAGCTAAAAGGAACTGCTAGTCACTGATACAATATTTCTCATTGCAATCGCGAGTGTGGAGCCACGCGACCGCGATGCATAAGGACAGAGGTATACCTACGCGACCACGAAGTGAAGCCACGCGATCGCATGAAGGAAAAAGTCAAAGCATGCGACAACGAGGTTGAGGATACGCGACCGAGAGGTTGAGGATACGCGACCGCGTGGAAGGAAATTTTAGAACCTCGCGATCGCGAAAGTCACGCACGTAATTGCAATGAAGGCTTCATCAGTTGCGGGACAGATTTGGAAATTCCCATTTTTGGAAACTCTAATTCACATAAAACTCTTCCCAGCCGATTGGGAACACATCTTTGGCTGGATCTTTGATTTTTCTCACATCTTTTGAAGCTTGGAGAGTAAGTTCATCAACCAACACCATAGGAGTGAAGATTTGGATGCTTTGTATTGTAAAATATTAAGTTTCATTCTTCAAACTCTTGTTCTAAATTATTATTTTATTAGTGTAATCATTGAATTGAGATTTGGGTTGTATTAGAGATAATACTTGTTGGGTTATTGAATTCATATATAGATTTTGTTCTTGTTTGATCATTTGGGTCTCTTGAATTTTCCATGCTTGAATTTATAGTAAATGGTTGTGAACATTGACTTAGCTTTCTAGTTTGGGCTTTTGCTTGAGAAAGGATTACCCTAAATTCGGGAAGGTTTGATAGTGGGGATTTGGGATTTCCACTCTAGACCAAGGCTAGAGATAGTTTGGTTGCTGGAAACTCCCATCTAAGAATTGGGGTTAGAGATAACCCAACTCATCCAAGTGAGAATTTGGTTATTGTTCACTCGTGGTGATTCGAGAGAACACACGAGTTGTGTGTTGATTGGTCGAAAGACGGTCAATTACACCTTTAGCCAAGACTACCCAAGTGTTAATCGGGTGCAAGTCTTGTGAATTGAATTCCCATTCCCGATTCTCCCTTGTTGTCCTTGCTTGGAAAAAGCAAGGTGAGAGTCATTGATCAATCTATCTTTTATTTGATTTTTCTTTTATCTTTTAGTTTGTAGTCTAAAAACCCCCCATTTTAGATATCTTTTCCCCATTTCCGCTAATTGAACTCTAATAAGTTGCTCTTATTCTTTGTTAGCTCGATCGCGACTACATTGTTCCCTTGGGTACGACCCCGACACTCATTGGGAATTATAAATTTTATTTTGCTGCACGATCACCGTGGCCTCCTAATTGGAGAGCACGATTTGAGCGTTCATCAAAAATGGCGCCATTGCCGGGGAACAATTTGGCGTATTGAGTTAGTTTAGAATTTCAGTTTACTTACTCTAGTTCAATTTTGTGAATAATTGTTTTCCTTTTATTTTGTTGATTGATTTCATGGCATCTAGAAATGATAGAGGTGTTGGTGGTTGCAACGCTTGTTATATTTATCCTTGTTGTTATTGTGGAGGACCCCACCTTCAAAGGAAATGTAAGATTGGCCCTAGGAGAGGGAGGTATTCATCTTCATGTTCCTATGATGGGCGAAATTGCTATGTCTGTGGTAGTCGTGATGGACATTGGAGCAATTGCTCTAATGACCATCCTCCTCCCCCTTCTTATACTAATCATGTTGCTAGTGGTGCTTGTGATCTTAATAGGAACCATGAATTAGCAAGCGAATAAGGCATATGGTCTAGGCTCCAAACCCTCCTAACCTCGCTAGAAACCCAAGAGGAGGGTATGAAATCTATAAAGCAAGGTTTAGTGGAAATGAGAATAAAGGAAAGCAAGGAGATAAATCATGCCAAGAAATCCATGGCAGATTTGTCCATGCCTTTTGCTCAAGTTGATGAAGAAGACACCTACCCGGAAATCCTATATGCCATGGTTCAAACTCTCTTGGCCAAGCAATATATCACAGATGAGGGTGTGCAATCCATAAAACAAGACTTTGTGGATGCAAAAGCTAAAGAAGAAGAGGAGAGAAAATATGCTTCGCAACCCATGGTGATATTTTCTACTCCTTGTATCCATATTGATGAAGAACACCCTCCGAGCCAAGCAAATGAACAAATTTTGAACATTGAACTCCATCAAATTCACTTCGAGGATGATGATGAAGATTTGCAAAATATGATATCCCTCGAGAGTGAGTTTGCACCGGTGCTGGTTGAACCCCAACAAGAGGAATTTTTTGTGTTAGGTGAGGTGGTGAGCCTAGAATGGACGTTGGAACTAACTCACCAACTTGAGGCCTATGGGGAACAATAGGAAAGAATACTACCAATGTTCAAGATATTGTTGAAAAGGCATGTCAAGAGAAAGCAAAAAGAAGGGCGACTTGAAAGTGTATTAAAAAATTGAACAATAACTTCAAGGATCGAATTGACACATGCACGGACGTGGATAGTGGTTTTGAGTTGTTCCCCATTGAAGAGGAAAACACAAGGGATGATCATGAATGGAAGGTGTTGAGGCAGCCAACCACCTCATATATGATTTGTGATGCCGAGATTCAACGAATGATACTAGAGTTGCAAGGCAAAGTCCAATGATTCATCTTGAAAGACTCTAGTACATTCGAAAGTGAGGAAATGATAAATGAAACAAGATTGAAGGTGGAGACGCCCAAATCCAACTCCAACCACTCTTCGACCTTGAGTTTGGTTAAATGGACGAAAGTTGAAGTAATCAAGCTCTGGGAGGACCTTGGAAGGAGAATGGATCGAGGTTTAACCAGTTTCAAGTTTGTTGTTGCAAGGGGGCAAAGCGACCTTCTCACTTGAAGGCGAAAAAGTGAAAAATGTGAAATCAAGAGAATGGCCTCCTCATATTCACACCTTCACCCAGTGATTGTCACCGAAAGATCGATTCAAAATTGAGTCGAAGGTTCAAAGCTTACAAGTGGAGATCTCGATGGTGGTGTCGCGCTGCAACATTAAATTGTGCGCTTGATGGGAGGTAACCTATCATTTGTATGCTTTACTTCACCTTTTTATTTATATTTGGTTTGTGTTTAGGTGCCCAAAGGAATGAGAAGAGGAACCAAGTGTTAAGAAGCACCAAAAATACCTCTTAAAATTATGTTTTTCGCACCTAGAAGAGTGCCGGTCGCACATGCCATCGAACACTCAAACAGTGGACTGAACAAAAACATTGGCATGTGCAAACAAGGTGCATTTCGCACTTCACAAAGTGTCTGTCTCACCCGGCGTCGCACGACAAAATAGTGCACTATGCAAAAATTTAGAAATTCAGTGGATGCTAAAGCATCGCGGTCGCGACGCTTGACCATCGCAATCGCGATGAGGTAAATTTTCTGTAACTCATCGCGACCGCGTGACCACTTCGAGATCGCAGGAAGTCAGGTAACTTAACTTATCGCGATCGCATGACATAGCCACGCGATCACAAGGCACCAAACAGTTTCCAGGTATTACAAATTCAAACGATCTGTTTCATAAGCAGAAACTGCTTTGAAAGTTGGTTCTTTTCTCTCCCAAAGGCAAGAATATAATTCATCATCAAATTCAATTTCATAAGCATCTTTGCAACTCCTCAGGTATGATCTCTGCTTTCTTTTCTTTAATCTACCCTCATTGTGTTAAAGTAAGTGCTTTAAACACCCAAGGGGGTGTCAATCTATGCTTTCTTCATAAATTGGATGTTGGGTATGAAATTGTGGGTTAATCTAGTGGCGGTTACAAATCCGTTGGTTTGCTGATTTTTGGGGTAAAAAGTGATGTCCATGTGGTGTAAAAATGGTGGGCAAAAGGGTGCAAAGCACCTGTTCGATGAAATGTTTGAACTTAATTTTCTGGGCAAGAAGATGACCATCGCGATCGCGATGCCCAAATCCCGCGACCGTGATGACCAACTTCACTGAGCCTCACAATCGCGATGCCCCATTCCGTGATCGTGATGCTTTAATTTTCTAGAATTTTTCTTTTGTCTTCGCGATCGTGATGAAATGGGTCGCGATAGCGATGACCTATTTTCACAGTCCAAAAAATAGCAACTCTTCCCAACTCTGCTCAAAATCTTTTTGGCTTGTTTCTTTGGCCTAATCTTGTCCCAATACATTGCTTTACATCATTATTTTGTTGTTTGACAATTTTGTTCCTTGTGTAAGTACTTTAAGCTTGAAAATGGCCGAATTTGAACATGAAAATGCCAACCAAGTGGCCTACGAAGAGTACTTTGACCAAGGAACCTTCGTCTCCCTCAAGTGTTCCTAACTTTATGATTGTCTCTTGACGAAGCCAATCATGAGGGAGCGAGGTATCATGTTGGACGGATTGGAGGAGAAATGGGCCGACTTCTATAGGAAGTTTGTTGACAATGGGTGGATTTGCTTCGCCACCAAACCTATCAAGTCAAACTTTGCCGTGGTCCGAGAGTTCTATGCCAATGCAGCTGAGACAGACTTTGCCAACAACTTGATGGTGCAGGTGCGGGGCAAATTGGTTCTCTTTGATACGGAGTTGATCAATGGATATTACAACCTCCCGAATGCCGACAATGCCACCTACAAAGCCCGAGCAACAGAAATGGGTACCAATTGGTTTGTGGAGCACCTAGATGATGGCACGGTCCCTCAATGGATAGAGTTGAATACAAGGATCGAGTCATTAGAGTTTAACCTCGAAGCCCGCACTTGGATTTTGATTATTTGTGCCCGAGTTATGCCATCCAAGAATGAATCCAACGTGACCACTGACAAAGCAAAGGTGATTTATGCTCTGATCGAGGGACTCCTGGTGAATGTGGGGCAATTGATTGTGCATGAAATTCAACAAGTATTGCTCGGAGGTAAAAAGAGTCTGCTTTTCCCTTCGTTGATCACATACTTGTGCTACCAAGTTAGGGTCGCCAAGAGGGATGAAGAGAATGAGAGTAAGCCCGATAAATTGATCCACCCTTTGAAGAAGAGAGGCCCTATGCAAAAATCAAAGAAGAGGAAGATAAATGTGGATTCACCTACATTTGGTCTATTTTCTGAGTCTAGGAAGGCACGTGAGTCAGCCGTTGCTGCTGAGACTATTGATCCTCTCAGAATTGGGCCTTCGAGACTCTGCCACATCTCCAGCCAGGTCTATGGCATGGATGCCCATCTTCATCAGATTGTAGCAGGCTTACCTTCGGGTCCGGGTGAGACTTCCACCGCACCAGCATCAGGGATGCCACCCTCTACTACTCCCAGTGGCCCTACACTAGCTAGTGTAGTGAGCCAGCAGTAGCACATCAAGGAGAGGTTGGCTAAGGTGGAAAGGCGACAGAAAAAGCAAAGGGACCATGATAGGAAGCAAAGCAAGTTTTTCACGAAGATGATGAGCACTCTGAGGAAGCTATGTAGGTCTGACACTGAGGAGGATACTGATGAGGGAGACTGGGTCCTTTTTAGACCTAGCAGTTCTGGTTCTGAGTGATACACCCTTCAGGAGCCCCCTCAAACTCTTCTCTTATTTTGTTGTAGTGAGGGAACTGCATGTTGTTAGTTGGTGGTGGCTAGCACTCTATCTAGCATGTTTTTTTATTTTGTATATTGCGCCATTGTCGAGCTTGTTTTCTTTGTATTGTTGGATATTGATGTTCCCTTGTCGGGCCTGTTTTTTCTAAGTTTTGCCCTTGTCGGGCCTGTTTTTTCTATGTTTTTCCCTTGTCGGGTTTGTTTGTTTATATTGATGGAGTTGATGGTTTAGGTTGTTAGTTCTTTTCTTGTAGCATCTTTGTTTTTCTGTTGATAGCAAGTGTGTTAGATGTTTTGGAGCCAAGGGAAGTCTGAGTACCTGTTAGGATAGATAGAGATTGTCGGAGTTGGACACAATATTGCACATGTCGATGTGCGAACTGTATGAGCTTCGCACATGCCCACTGTTGGCTTGTGCGTTGCACATGTGACCCGCACGTTGGCATGTGCGAATTGCATATGCCTGTTGATTATGATTGTTGGGTTGATCCACTTTGTGTAGCCATAGCAATTTAGATAGATTAATTGGCCCAATGATAGACTGAGTGACGTCATTCTTAAGGGCAAATCATCTCTTTTGAGGTTTTGGCTGTGATTGACTTGTTTGGTACTAATGAAGTAGTCTTGCATGTTAAGTGAAATAAGCATACCCTTCCAAAAAAATTGTGAAAAATGCATGGAAAAAATTAATGTTGTGACAACCCCTTTAATTTTTTTGTGACTCTTAGCCTATTAGCGGTGATAATATATAATGGCTCCTCCTTGATTCTTGATTAGAAAGTTAAAAATTAATCCTTCTTGAATAATTCACATGTCGTGGTAAGGTATAGTTGAATAATTGTCGGGCATGCATGTCGTCTAGAACTTGCCCCGAATGCGATTCAAAGCAAAATTCTAGGTGTAACCAAGCTTGGAAAATGACCTTAGGCCCTTTTTGATAGCCACTTCACCCAAATGACTTCCCATGACATCAACCCTAGTGAACCCTTTTTTAGCTTGTGACCATTCTTTGACACCTTGTAACACCTTGACCTTTTTGGAACCTCGATTTTTGCACCCATCCTCCCTAATTGCTTGAAAATGAAATATAGGCCAAAAGCTTAAGTTTGGGTGGGGGGGAAAACGAAATATAACATAGGAAAATGCCTAATTTTGGGGGTGCATATGATCAAATAAGGAAAAGAAAAGAAGTGCACTTCAAGTGCAAGGTAGCAGCTTAATTTAAAATTGAAAATTGCTCGAAAAGATTAATCCAATGAGCAAATTGAAAAGCAAAAATAGGTGCTACCAAGTGAAGGTGATATAAGGAGTTGAATGATTATGAGTTAAAAAGGAGAATTTTGGGTTGTGTGAGGGAGGAATAAGGTGAAGTTGAAAACGAAATTGTGAGTGGTGTTCAAAATGAGAACAAAAAGCATTAGGGAGGTGTAGTCACTTGAACCAAATGATATCCTCACCTTAGCCCTAGCCAACATCGTAACTCGCAAGTCCTTGGTGATTCCGAGCTTGGCTACCCTACATTAGTGGTGATCTATATGAAGGGCAAGCCTATGGTTCGACGTGTGTGCACTTGAACTTCCTTGTAAGTGTGAGTTTTTGTGTTCGTCCCTTGTGATTATTCTTTGTACATAATGTGTTTTTGGGACTTTCGTTCTTGTAAGGGCATGCGAATTAGGATAGTTGGTGACATTGACAAACTCCGAAAATGTGTCAAATGAGCATGTTTTGGTAAGCTAGTAGTTTGAGTCACATCTTGAGGATTGGTTGTTGTCACTTGATTGTTCTTAGTATCCCATTGCATCATTGAATTGTGTTTTGAAACAAGCAAAATGCTTAAAGTAAATTATCATGTGATTGACTAATCGGTAGTACCAACCGAAGTCATACTTGGTGATTGAAATGGGTTTTCCTTGGCTTGTGGTATTGTCATTTGCACTTGTGTTTTATGCCTCTTGAGTTATAAATTTTAAGTTGCTTAAGAACAAGCAATATTTGAAGTTTGGGGGTTTGATAAGTTGGTATTCTACCTACTTATTTAGCTTCTAATCTTATGCTTTTGCTAGTAGGAAGTGGATAACTAGTGCAATTTGACACAAATTACTTCTATTTTGCAGGTTTCTGTATTTTAGAAGTGTTCAGGAAAGATTGGAGTAAAAATAAGTCAAAATGGAGCTAAAAGGGATTGTTGATCACTGACACAATATTGCTCATCGCAATCGAGAGAGTGGAGCCACCCGACCATGATGCACAAGGACAGATCTAAACCTATGTGACCGCTAAGTGAAGCCACGCGACCGCATGAAGGAAAAAGTCAAAGCTATGTGATCGCGTGGAAGGAAATTTCAGAACCTCACGATCGCAATGGTCACGCACGCGATCTCGATGAAGGCTTCATCAGCTGCTGGGCAGATTTGGAAATTCCCATTTTTGGAAACCCCAATTCACATAAAACTCCTCCGAGCCCATTGGGAACTCATCTTTGGCTGGATCTTTGATTTTTCTCACATCTTTTGAAGCTTGGAGAGTAAGTTCATCAACCAACACCATAGGAGTGAAGATTTGGATGCTTTGTATTGTAAAATATTAAGTTTCATTCTTCAAACTCTTGTTCTAAATTATTATTTTATTAGTGTAATCATTGAATTGAGATTTGGGTTGTATTAGAGATAATACTTGTTGGGTTATTGAATTCATATATAGATTTTGTTCTTGTTTGATCATTTGGGTCTCTTGAAATTTCCATGCTTGAATTTATAGTAAATGGTTGCGAACATTGACTTAGCTTTCTAGTTTGGGTTTTTGCTTGAGAAAGGATTACCCTAAATTCGGGAAGGCTTGATAGTGGGGATTTGGGATTTCCACTCTAGACCAAGGCTAGAGATAGTTTGGTTGCCGGAAACTCCCATCTAAGAATTGGGGTTAGAGATAACCCAACTCACCCAAGTGAGAATTTGGTTATTGTTCACTCGTGGTGATTCGAGAGAACACACGAGTTGTGTGTTGATTGGTCGAAAGACGGTCAATTACACCTTTAGCCAAGACAACCCAAGTGTTAATCCGGTGCAAGTCTTGTGAATTGAATTCCCATTCCCGATTCTCCCTTGTTGTACTTGCTTGGCGAAAGCAAGATGATAGACATTGATCAATCTATCTTTTATTTGATTTTTCTTTTATCTTTTAGTTTGTAGTCTAAAAACTCTCCTTTTAGATATCTTTTCCCCATTTCCGCTAATTGAACTCCAATAAGTTGCTCTTATTCTTTGTTAGCTCGATCACGACTACATTGTTCCCTTGGGTACGACCCCGACACTCATTGGAAATTATAAATTTTGTTTTGCTGCATGATCGTCATGGCCTCCTAATTGGAGAGAACGATTTCAGCGTTCATCACGTAGTACCCTTGAAAATTTCTAGAAATCTCACTTGTTCTGGTTCACTCTTCCATAGATGGTTCATACGAGATCTTCTGATTTTGGTAGAGGAGAGCCTCCTGCCCCTGCACCTTCCACTCTAGCTAGGGGCCGGGGTGGTCGTAGAGGTAGAGGTACGGGTCGAGGACATCCCAGGGAAGCGATACCTACTAGAGCTGCTAGAGTTGAGGTAGAGCTCGAGTATGACTATGAGCCCGAGTTTGTTCCTGAGCAGTAGCATGTGGACTCGGGGATAGCCCAGGTGCCACCAGCTCCAGTGCCTGCTTCAGTCCCAGCTCGATCTTCAGATGTTTGGTGTTTACTATTACAACTTTTGGGTATGATTGGGGAGAGACCTTCTGAGGTAGCACATATGTTCACTCAGGGGGATGCCCCGAGTGTTCAGAGTTACGAAGCACAGTCGGCTCCCTGTGCCGAGGTTATTCCGATTCTATCAGATGCACATCCTCTTCCTCTACACCTAGCTATGAAAGATGGGGAGCAGAAGGCGTTGGGTAGGTTCTTGATATTAGAACCACCGAGATTTTTTGGTACGCTAGGTCAGAACCCACATGACTTCATTACTGCCTGTGAGGAGATGTTACACCATCTGGGATTGATAGAGACTCACGGAGTTGGATATACTACATGTCAGCTGGAGGGTCCAGCTAAGTTATGGTGGAGGGCTCAGTTTGCTTGCAGACCTTCTACGTCACCTCCCTTGACTTGGTCCGAGTTCTACGAGGCCTTTATGGCAAAGTTCTTGCCACGGAGAGATATAGAGCGTCAGAAGGACGAGTTTACTAGACTTTCTTAGGATTCCATGACCATCTCGGAGTATGAGACCTGTTTCCATTAGTTTGCTCTATTTGGGGCCATGATTATGCCTACTGATCTGACAGGATCCCTAGATTTATTTGGGGACTGTCGAGAGAGTTTAGAGAGCCTGTAGAGATATTGTTTGCTAGTTGTCACTCATTCTAGGCTATTGCAGACTATGACCGCATTATAGAGGATTCGCATCGCCATGACTCCGGGGCCAGAGATAAGAGGCCTCGACATTAGGGTGGCTATAGTAGTTCAAGTCATGGTGGTAGAGGTTCAGGCCAGTGGGGCTGGGGTTATCAGCCATAACAGCATCAGGGTCAGACCAGTTGACCAGTTTAAGTGTCACTTCAGGCTTCTGATTCTCAGGTTGAGCAGAGTCAAAGCAGTCACAGTGGTCAGTCTGCGAGAGGTACTACTTCTGGGGCATCAGGTTGAGGTGGCCACACAGGTTCAGTGGGTTCGTCTCGACAGGGTGGGTCGTGCTATGAGTGTGGAGTCAGCGGTCATTTTTCTAGATATTGCCCCTAGTGGGGTACAGCCTTCTATGAGTGTGAAGTTAGTGGCCATTTTGCTAGAGATTTCCCTTAGAGGGGTACAGTTCAGCCAACCACTTTGCCGGCTCAGCCTATTCGCTCAGTTCAGCCACCGGCTCGAGGAGGTGGTGGTCAAGGTAGAGGTGGTGCTCCATGTGGCAGAGTAGGTGGTAGGTATGGAGGTCGGGCAGGTGGAGGTTGTCGCCAGTTTTATGCGGTCCCTGGGAGACCAGAGGTAAAGGCCTCGGATACCGTGATTACAAGTACGATTTCGTTATGCCATCAGTCTGTTATGGCTTTATTTGATCCTGGATCCACTTGTTTATATGTATCTGCCTACTTTCTGCCTTGTTTAGGGTTGGCTAGTGAGCCATTATCTGTTCCTGTTTCCACCCCAGTAGGAGATTCTTTAGTAGTGGATCGGATTGTGAGATCTTGTGTGATATCTGTTGGTGATTTTGAGACTTGGGATGATTTGATGATCCTTGACATGTTAGATTTTGATGTGATACTAGGCATAGACTGTTTATCCCCTCACTGTATAGTTTTTGATTGTTATGCCAAGACCGTTACCATAGCCATGCCCGGTGTATCCCTAGTTGTGTGGCAAGGTTTTTTCAGCCGCGCACCATCTGGGATCATCTCTTGTCTTCGAGCTAGAAGTTGATATCTTGTGGGTGTTTAGCTTATCTAGCATATATCTGAGATGCTAGTGCTGACCCTTTGTCCCTTGAGTCTGTTCCTGTGGTTAAAGACTTCCTAGATGTGTTTCCTACTAACCTGCCAGGCCTTCCACCTGAGAGAGATGTTGATTTTGCCATTGAGTTAGAGCTGGGAACCAGGCCCATTTCTATTCCTCCTTACCGTATGGCTCTTGCTTAGTTGAGGGATCTGAAGGAGAAGCTCCAGGATTTGTTAGCTAAGGGGTTTATTAGACCGAGTGTGTCGCCTTGGGGTGCTCTTGTTCTCTTTGTGTAGAAGAAGGATGGGTCGATGCGGATGTGTATTGATTACCGATAGCTAAATAAGGTGACAGTGAAGAATAGGTATCCGATGCCAAGGATTGATGACTTATTTGATCAGCTTCAGGGTTCAGCCGTGTTTTCAAAGATTGATTTGAGGTCTGGCTACCATCAATTGAGGATTAGGGCAGAGGACATCCCTAAGAGAGCATTCAGGACACGTTATGGCCATTATGAGTTCCTGGTGATGTCTTTTGGGTTGACTAATGCCCCCGCAACTTTCATGGACTTGATGCACATGGTGCTTAGCCCGTACTTAGATATGTTCATGATAGTCTTCATAGATGACATTCTGATATATACTCGAGGAGCAGGGACGAGCATGAGAAGCACTTTAGGACTGTACTTCAGACTTTGAGAGATCAACAACTTTATGCCAAGTTCTCAAAGTGTGAGTTTTAGCTTGAGTAAGTTGCATTCCTAGGACACGTTGTGTCTAAGGATGGGATTAGAGTTTATCCGGGTAAGATTTATACAGTTTGTGATTGGCCTAGACCCACTACTATCACCGAGGTTCGCAGCTTTGTTGGGTTAGCAGGTTACTACAGGAGGTTCGTTCAGGGATTTACTTCCATAGCAGCACCCTCGACTATACTTACTAGGAAGGATGTTCCATTTTAATGGTCGGATCAATACGAGGATAGCTTCCAGAGGCTTAAGGCCTTATTGACTTCCGATCCTGTTTTGACTTTGCCGGTCGAGGGTCAGAGTTTCACCGTGTATTTTGATGCTTTTGGGGTTGGTCTTGGTTGTGTGTTGATGCAGAAAAGTCAAGTGATAGCATATGCGTCGAGGCAGCTGAAGGTTCACGAGCGCAACTACCCCACTAATGACTTAGAGTTGGCGGCAGTAGTCTTTGCACTCAAGATCTGGAGGCACTACTTATATGGAGTACATTGTGAGATATTCACCGATCACCGTAGTCTTCAGTACATTACGAGTCAGCTAGAGTTGAACTCGAGGCAGAGGATATGGGTGAGCTACTGAAGGACTATGATTTCCCTATTCTATACCATCCGGGCAAGGCAAATATGGTAGTGGATGCCTTGAGTTGAAAGGCGGTGGGTATGGGCAGCCTAGCTTTGCTTTCAGTTTCTGAGCGACCATTGGCCTTGGACATCCAGTCCTTGGCTAACCGCTTAGTTAGGCTTGATTTATCGGATCCCAGCCAAGTGCTTATCAGTTTTAAGGTTCGTTTTACTCTAGTTGATCAGATTCAGAGCCAACAGTTCGAGGATAAGAGTTTGTGTGACCTTCGTAATCAGGTAATTTGAGGTGAGGCTAGCCAAGCTACTTTGGGTTCTGATGGTATTCTGAGGTTTGGTGGTCGACTTTATGTTCCAAGGACTTAGGATTTGATTCAGCTGATACTTCATGAGGCACATAGTTCTAGGTACTCCATTCATCCTGGCGTAGCGAAGATGTATAGAGATTTGAGATAGTTCTACTGGTGGAGTGGTATGAAGTGGGATGTCGCAGAGTTCGTATCTCGGTTCTTGAACTATCAGCAGTTGAAGTTCGAGCATATGAGACCGGGTGGTTTGATGCAGCGACTTCCCATTCCTGAGGGAAGTGGGAAGGCAATACTATGGACTTTGTTATTGGTTTACCTCGTACTTCTCAGGGTTTTGATTCTATTTGGGTAATTGTGGATCGACTGACTAAGTCAGCCCACTTTTTTCCGGTTCAGACTTCCTACGGTGCCGAGAGATTAGCTTAGATATATATTCGTGAGGTTGTTCAGTTGCACGAGGTCCCAGTTTCCATAATTTCAGACCATGGCACTCAGTTCACATGTAAGTTCTGGAGAGCTACACAAAGGGATTTGGGTACAGAGGTTCAGCTTAGTACTGATTTTCATACTCAAACAGATGGCCAGTCCAAGAGGACTATTCAGGTCCTGGAGGACATGCTTCGGGCTTGTGTACTTGACTTTGGAGGTTCATGGGATCAGATTGTGCCTTTGGCCAAGTTTGCTTATAATAATAGCTTCCATTCGAGCATCGACATGGCACTTTTCGAGGCCTTGTATGGTAGGCATTGAAGATCGCCGATTGGTTGGTTTGATGGGTTAGAGTCCAGACTGCAGAGTACAAATTTGCTTAGAGATTCCTTAAACTGAGTCTATTTTATTCAAGATAGGCTCAGAGCAGCACAGAGTAGGCAGAAGAGCTACACTGATCGTAGACTTCGTTCCTTGGAGTTCAGTGTTGGTGACTTGGTTTTCCTTCGAGTATCACCCATAAAGAGCGTGGTGAGATTTGGTCGGTGGGGCAAGATTAGCCCCAAGTTCATTGGGCCGTTTCAGATTCTCCAAAAGGTTGGTAGTGTTGCCTACATGTTAGCTTTGCCTTTGATGTTTTCAGTTGTTCACCCAATATCTCATGTTTCTATATTGCACCGGTATATTCTAGATGAGTCTCATGTGTTTCATTGGGATTCAGTTTAGCTAGATGAGAGTTTATCTTTTGTTCAGGAGCCGATAGCTATTCTGGCCAGAGATACCAGGAGGTTGAGATCTAGGGAGATTCCAGTTGTGAAAGTTTAGTGGAGGCATCATCCGATCGAGGAGGTTACTTGGAAGACTGAGAGTGAGTTGCGTGGTCAATATCCGCAGTTGTTTGAGCCTTCAAGTACTCCTTCCTTCTTGAATTTCGAGGACGAATGTCTTTTTAGTAGTGGATGTTGTGATGAACCTTCCGGTCATCTTTGCGTTTATGCATTTATTGTACTGTTAAAGCTCTTCTGTAGCGGCCCCAAGTCATTTATGGCTTGCTGGGACTAATAGTCGGTGCCCTGGTCATTTGTTTGGTTGTTGAGGTCGTTGCCTATTTTAGAGCCTTAACTTAGGATATCATTGACTTTGGTCAATATTCTTAGCTAAGATTCTTGGAATTGAATTCTGACAGTTTTGTTAGCTTCGAAGCGTTGAGTTTGGTCTAGTTGGACCTTTAGTTGAGGCCTGATAACTTTCAGTGGGGGTTTTGTGTTACTTTTTCTGTTTTCAGGCCATGTGGAGTTGAAAGTGTAACTTTGGATAGCTTTCGATTATCGGAGCGTCAAATTCAAAATTCGACGATTCCATCAGCTCTGGAATATTGAGTTTGGGTTAGGTAGATCGGTGGTTCAGGTTTTGGGTGAGCCGGGCTCATTTCAGGTATTTGGTTGCGTGTTGGTTAGTGTTGACTTGGGTCAACATTTCTCTGAAACAACCTCGTATGAAACTTTCGTCGATTCCAATGATTCTGGAACGTTGTTTCCACTCTGTTTGCATTATTGGTTTTTGAATATCAGTTTCTGATTATGCTCGAAATGCCCCATTGAGTTTTGAAAAGTTGCAGGCCTCAGGCCTTAATAGCGATCGCGAGCTTCGTCACTCGCGACCGCGATGAAGCACCCGGACTCCTGTTCTTCGTGATTGCGTGATCGCTTGTCGCGATTTAGATGAAGCATCTTCCCCATTGTTCTTCGCGACCGCGTGGCTAGCCTTCGCGATCGCGATGGTCCTCGCGACTGTGAGGGGTCCCTTTGCGATCGCGATGAAGGACCTCTGGCAGTATAAAAAAAAATCATTTCGTTTTTCCAGCCTTTCTCTCAACTTTTTCCAACTCTAACTCACCCAAACTCTCTCTAATCTGCTCAAACTAGTACACCCTTGAAGAATCCTTTTTTCCTCGATAAAGCCTTGCTCCGTTGACGTTTTGGGTAAGTTTCTCCCCTCTTCATTGTTGTATTGTCCATTGGCTTAATCACCATTGTTATGAATTCTTGAAGCTCAAAGTTTGGTTGTAGATTCTGTCCCGGAGGGGTGCATGCTTGGCAGGCTCATTCTTAATCACATTCTTGGCTTGATTCTTCCATTTGGGTAGGTGATTCTTGCCCTTTGTCCGGTCTTCATTTCTTGATTCTCCATTGTTGGGTTCCTAGCTTTAGGGGTTGTCTTAGCTCAAATTTTTAGCCTAATTTCTCTAATTTTCTGGGCATGTACTCTTATGGTCTCGGGAGCATATTGTGTGATTTTGTTCTCGGTATCAGGTTGCGAGCCCCGCGGGCCTGCCGGTGACCTAAATTTTGACCCGGCTATAATTGTAGCATTATGGGTATCATTAGAATCATTTTAATATTTTATTCATGTTTTTGATAGTTTGATTATAATTCGGGATCTCTCGGAGCAATTCGGGCTTGGACATTGTTGTTCGGGCAACTCTTTATTGAATGACAGGTAGGTTACGGTATAAACTCCCTAGACTTAGCATATATCACATAAAATTGTACTAGCTATCATCCTTGGGTTGGGTTATTAGGTTGGTACAACAGACCTTGACCACTTTTCCATGTTTCACCTCGTTCCTTTCCTCCGTTGTGTGTAGTATTCTCCGTAGTTGATATTATCAACCTTATGGTCTTGTGTGGCCTTGTTTGACTCTGGACCATAGATAGTGGGTTATTCGGGGGTGCCCATTGATAACGCCCAAACTACACCTCAAATTAAGAAGCGTAAGCGGTCGTCGGCAAATATAGAACCCAACAAAGGTTGGGGTCAATCCCACAGGGAATAAGGTGAGAATTAAGTCGTTAGTGAAATAGATGACTAGTAATCAATTATTTCCGGTAAATAGGGGGGGTTTGTGAAATCAATATTTGAACAAAGCAACTAATAACGTACGAGTTTTAATCAATATGAGAGAAAACTAGGGAAGTGTTCACCATGGCGTTGTAACAATGTCGATTCAAGCTTAACCGGGTTCTTTCTTATATGCATGTCACGATGTGATTGAATTAATGGTATCATCTAAACGTTTCTCAACCAAATAGACGAATTTCCTTTTCAATTCTCTCGAACTTGAAAAGGTGAGCTTTTATATTTCAATCCTAAACATCAAGTAGATTAATCTAGTTACAGCATTAATCATAAGACGAGAGTTGGTAGTCTCGAATCCTCGTAGTTAATCAAATTTCCCGGTTTTAATTTCTTTACTCAAGCAAATTAAACCTAGGCATGTTCTAATGTTTGCAACCACTAGAAAACGTGAAGAATGAATGATTAACAACGTGACAATCATAAATATTGAACCCGATGCTACCCGGAATCTATATCGCTACTTTAGCCATGGCTCCCACACCCCTAATTGTGGGAGTTTAGTTAATCATGCTATTAAGAAAAGAGAAGAGAATCATATTCATAATAAAGAGGAAAAGATTCTTACAATATAATGAAAACAATCTTCAATTATCCAAGAACAAGAAAACCAAGATCCCAAGAGCGATTCAAGAACACGATTTCAAGACCAAGAAAACGTGTTGTTGTTCTCAAAAAGTCGACTAAAACTCTCCTAAATCTATTGGGTAATGTATTGGTAATTAACTTGTAATATATATTTAATGAATGAATAAAATAAACCTAACATAGGGTATTTATAGGAGTCCAGGAAATAAACCCAAAAATGTTCGGAATCCGTGTCGCGCGTTCTGCCTCAACTTGACGGTTTGGGTGACGGACCGTCACGCATGTGACGGGCCATCACCACTAAACAGTGAGCTCCCAGGCATTTTTTCAGGTAAGTCGTCACCTGGTCTACGACTTACATGAATATTCTGGTAAGTCGTCGGGCCTGTGACGACTTACTGGAAATTTCTGGTAAGTCGTCCGCCCAGTGATGCCTTACAAAAAATGTTTTTTCTTTGTTTTATCTTGGTGGAATGGGTGACGGTCAGTCAGGTCAGTGACGGGCCGTCAGACGGGCCGTCACTCTTAGGCAGAAGCGCTCTTTTGATCGTATTTCCTTTCTTTTCTACGTTTGTCTTCCTTTCCTGCAAATATAACATAAAAACATCAAAACGACAATGGTTGCTTGAAAACTTACGATTGTTCTTAGTTTAGAGGCATCGAAAGTGCCGTAGAATGGCGGCACATCAACACCCTCAACTTAAAACGTTCGCTTGTCCTCAAGCAACATGACACAAAAACAATAATACGACTCAACTAAGAAAACAAACTCGTGTCTCTAGTAACTCATGGTCATTCAATGCTTATTCAATTTCAAATCAAGCTCCCTAGTAGCACACAAATGTATGAAACATTAACTTGCAAGGATCCAAACATGTCATTCCGATATGATGGAATATTATGCATACACACGCACAGCTATCCTAACAGTCAATAGACGATACAGAAATCTTGGTGCCCTCACCACAAAGAAGTCTCACACACAAGATTTAGGACTAGGTAAGACGCTCACACTCACAAACGATTTCAAACGATGCACATGCGATGCCATAAGCTTGCCCTTACTATTCTATTTCAGTTCTTCAGAAAGCCATTCAGGATCACTACAGGACTTGTTTTGGCTTGTAATGCGGCTTCGGGTGTAGGTAGGATACGTTTGGGGAATAGTGACTAAACCCTCCTTGGATTCACCGACCTATTATTTCCACATAACTTTACTTTACCCATCCTTATTCACCTCCTTATTCCCTTCTTTCTAGCTACAGGTGCGGCCTCTTTATTTTGACACTTCTTTTTATTTCTTTTTCGTTCTTTTTCATCTCTTTTTCTTTTTCGTTTCTTTATCTTTCTTTTTCTTAGACACACACCAGGAATTTTCATTCTATTCACAACCAATCTTATTCCTCCTATTTTTCTTATCATTTACCTCTATAGTAGCCACCCTCAACTTAGGCTGATTGCCTGAGTCGAGGTGCACGATGTCCAAGGAAGGACCAGGGCCAAAACAGGGATTCAAAGTTAAATAGGAACGGTGACCGGTTATTGAACGAACAGGGTCAATTATGGCTCAAACAGGGATCAAAGGGATTATTTACATTTGGACGGTCTTATAGGCTAAGTGGACTGCACACAAAAAGGGCCTGTGATCCTTTCCTAAGCAACAACCTTCAAACTTTAACAAAATAGACCGGGCAAGTTCTAGATGCATGCACAGAGTAAGAATTTATAACAATATGCTCACACACACTTGGCACCAAGAAACCATACCACTACCAACTATCAAGACAACAACTCGGCTTAACATACTTATTCCAATCATTACCACACAATGACATCTAAGGATCCAGACAGTCAATCGTTTCAAACATAAGTACAAAATCAACTTTTTCAGAGGGGGGCTCCTTTTGGTATATTTTCCAACCAACAATGCCATGCTTGCTATAGACACTAAAAAAACAACTAAAATTTAAACGACAACCTAAACATGCCGGTTCTACTAGATAGCACACCGGAGGGAAAAGAAACACGGTAACAAAAACCCTCGGTGGTGTATGACTCACAGGTATCCCAAGACCCTCAACTTAGACTCATGCATTGTCCCCAATGCATACATACGAAAGCTGAAAACTGTGAGAGAAAGAAATACTTGTGAAGTCCATAGGACTCAGATTCTGACATGATGTTGGAGACCGCCAGGGTCTCCAAAGCAGGAGAAATTGATGGAATAGGTGCACGCCACACCATTCTATTGCGTTCCAACTTCCTCTTCTATCGGCTCCGCAGCTAGTCGCGACAACTTCTTCACTCTTTCTTTGTAGGTTCTTTTGCCGTGTTTTCGTTTCCTTGATATATTTTCACCGCCTTCCTCTACAGGTTTCTCTTCTTGTGATCCCAACTTTATTCTCATAACAGCTCAGGTCTCAACCAAACCCTTCTCCTCAAGATGCACATCCGCAGGAGCTTCCTCAATAACATTGACGACCGCGACCACCTTCATGTCTCTTGGCTGCTTCATCAATTTGGACACATCGAACTTGACCACTTCATTGTTTAATCGGAAGATCAGTTCATTTCTTTCCATGTCGACCAACACTCTTGCCGTGGCTAACAAAGGTCATCCCAAGATTATGGGAACTTCAAAATCCACTTCGCAATCCAAGATCACAAAGTCAGTTGGGAATATAAGCTTACCAACCTTTACCAGCACATCAGACAATATTCCCACCGGTCGCTTTACCGAACGGTCAGCCATCAACACTCTCATGGACGTTGGTTTAGGAGCTCCCAAACCCAATTGTTTATAGACTGCTAGCGGCATTAAGTTGATGCTAGCACCAAGATCACATAAGGCTTTTCCAAAGTTGAGCTTCCCAATGGTACAGGGAACAGTAAAGGCACCTGGATCTTCCTTCTTGTCCACTAACGATCTTGAGGAAATAGCACTGCAGTGGTGGAGGTTATCTTCGGCTCAACGCTCACTGACCTCTTTTTGGTAATCAAGTCCTTCATGAACTTGGCATAACCGGGCATTTGTTCAAGCGCTTCCACCAATGGGATGTTTATTGATATCTGCTTGAGCATGGTCAGGAAATTCAGGAACTTACCATCTTCCACTTTCTTCTTCAGGCATTGTGGGAAAGGAGGCGGTGGTCGAGGCATCATAGTTGGAAGCTTGTCGGCTTCTTTGCTTTTCTCCGCGGGCTTTTGGGTAGCCTCCTCTACATCGTCATCCGCTACATCAACTTGGGTTTGAATTACCGGATGTGATTCCGGTAACGTTTTACCACTTCTTGTCGTGATTGCCATACAACTCGTATCGTTCCGAGTATTTTAAACGGTGTCACTCGGCAAGGTACCTGTCTTCCTTTGATTTAGCGATGCTGAGATGTAACTCACTTGTTGCTCTAATTGCCTGATTGAGGTGGAATGTGAATCCACTAACTGGCTCAATACTGATAACTCAGTCCTCATCTCCTTTACCCCAGAGTCAGTCGATTCCATCTTCAACAACATCTTCGCCATCATGTTCTCTAGTTTGGACGTCCCTGCCTCGTTGCTAGCTTTGTCCCGATTACCAGGTGGTACATACAACCCACCTCTATCAGTGTTATTCCTCCAGTTTCCCTGGTCGCGATCTCTGTAGCCAGCTTTCTCATAGTAGTTGTCTCTCTGATAGTTCCGACCTTGGTTTCCCTGGCCATTGGCCTGGAAACCCCCCAAATAGTTCGCCTCCTCATCAGATTCAACCTATGCTACTCTACCTTGGGACCCCACAGCTTTCACCTTCTCAATACCTCCTGACATCAAATGCTTGGTCAGCAGGTCCATTTGCGTTTTTAGATGGGCCATGTCTTGGTCCCGTTCTTCCTCTTTTCTGCGCTGCTCTGCCGACATGCCAACTGCATAGGTGCTAGCTGCTACTTCTGAATCCCTTGTATGCCAGGCCCTGTTGGTTTTGGTGAGCCTGTCCAAAGTAGTTGTGGCCTCGGCAAAAGTGAGACCCATAAATGCTCCACCTGCTGCATTATCCAATGTCGGCTTGGTAGCCGAATTCAGTGCCCGGTAGAATGTCTGCATCAAGAACTCTTCGGTCAACTGATGGTTCGGGCATTGTGTCAGCTTTTTTTTGAACCGCAACCAAGTCTCATGTAAAGTTTCGTGAGGTTGTTGCCTGAAATTGCTAATCTCATCCCTCAACTGTATCATCCTAGAGAGAGGAAAGAACCTTTCTAGGAAAGCTCCTTTCAACTCTCCCCAAGTTGTGATAGAGTCGGGGGTCAGCTCTGTCAACCATAATGCTGCCTCATCAGACAGAGACAACGGAAACAACCTGAGCCTGGTCGCTGTCTGACTTACTCCAGGCAATTCGAACGACTTGCAGATACCCACAAAATTCATCAGGTGCCAGTTTGGATCGTCACCAGCAACACCACGGAACACTCCTCTCAAATTCAACAGCTGAATCATTGTGCTAGTGATGTTGAACTTGGCCCCGGGTGCTAGCGGAGGAAACGCAATAGCGCCCGTGGCCCCAACTCCATCTAAGTCGACCTCCTCATCATTCAACTCTATGTCGACCTCAAGACCACCAGCATTCACACGTTGTTGGGCTTGCTGAGCTGCAGCGAGTCTCGCTGCCTCTTGTTGTTGCTCATTCATGTTTCGCCTTATCGTTCTTGCAAGCTCGGGGTCGTAGGGTAATATTAGTTCACCCGAGCCTCGGGTACTTGGCATGCACAACTATGTACCTTGTAAAAACAAAAACAACAAATAAAAATAAAAGCAGGAAATATGACTAAGAGTCAAATAAACACACCGGACTTAATAAACAACCGTATTCCCCGGCAGCGGCGCCAAAATTTGATAACGCCCAAACTACACCTCAAATTAAGAAGCGTAAGCGGTCGTCGGCAAATATAGAACCCAACAAAGGTTGGGGTCGATCCCACAGGGAATAAGGTGAGAATTAAGTCGTTAGTGAAATAGATGACTAGTAATCAATTATTTTCGGTAAATAGGGGGGTTGTGAAATCAATATTTGAACAAAACAACTAATAACGTACGAGTTTTAATCAATATGAGAGAAAACTAGGGAAGTGTTCACCATGGCGTTGTAACAATGTCGATTCAAGCTTAACCGGGTTCTTTCTTATATGCATGTCACGATGTGATTGAATTAATGGTATCATCTAAATGTTTCTCAACCAAATAGACGAATTTCCTTTTCAATTCTCTCGAACTTGAAAAGGTGAGCTTTTTATATTTCAATCCTAAACATCAAGTAGATTAATCTAGTTACAGCATTAATCATAAGACGAGAGTTGGTAGTCTCGAATCCTCGTTATTAACAAATTTCCCGGTTTTAATTTCTTTACTCAAGCAAATTAAACCTAGGCATGTTCTAATGTTTGCAACCACTAGAAAACGTGAAGAATGAATGATTAACAACGTGACAATCATAAATATTGAACCCGACGCTACCCAGAATCTATATCGCTACTTTAGCCATGGCTCCCACACCCCTAGTTGTGGGAGTTTAGTTAATCATGCTATTAAGAAAAGAGAAGAGAATCATATTCATAATAAAGAGGAAAAGATTCTTACAATATAATGAAAACAATCTTCAATTATCCAAGAACAAGAAAACCAAGATCCCAAGAGCGATTCAAGAACACGATTTCAAGACCAAGAAAACGTGTTGTTGTTCTCAAAAAGTCGACTAAAACTCTCCTAAAACTATTGGGTAATGTATTGGTAATTAACTTGTAATGTATATTTAATAAATGAATAAAATAAACCTAACATAGGGTATTTATAGGAGTCCAGGAAATAAACCCAAAAACGTTCGGAATCCGCGTCGCGCGTTCTGCCTCAACTTGACGGTTTGGGTGACGGACCGTCACGCATGTGACGGGCCGTCACCACTAAATAGTGAGCTCCCAGGCATTTTTTCAGGTAAGTCATCACCTGCTCGATGACTTACATGAATATTCTGGTAAGTCGTCGGGCCTGTGACGACTTACTGGAAATTTCTGGTAAGTCGTCCGCCCAGTGACGACTTACAGTGTTTTTCTTTGTTTTATCTTGGTGGAATGGGTGATGGTCCGTCAGGTCAGTGACGGGCCGTCAGACGGGCCGTCACTCTTAGGCAGAAGCACTCTTTTGATCGTATTTCCTTTCTTTTCTACGTTTGTCTTCCTTTCCTGCAAATATAACATAAAAACATCAAAAACGACAACGGTTGCTTGAAAACTTACGATTGTTCTTAGTTTAGAGGCGTCGAAAGTGCCGTAGAATGGCGGCACATCACCCATGAGTCCCGGACATCGTTATCATGATATTATGCTGGCTAATTATGTTGTAGAGTGATTGGAGCCTGTGCAGGGCCGATAGGTTGTTTGTGGGCCGGAGGATACTATTGTAATTGTGTATGCCATTCATGATGCATATAAAGGGAATTTCTTCATAATTTTTACTATGATTTTGGCTTTGGGCCTACCGGAACTGATTTTCTAAACTTTGCATGGCTTGTGGGGCCTGTTTATAGTGGAAATGATGTAAAGAGAGTTTTGGTATCATTTTAATGGGTCTTTTTGGGGTAATGGAAAATCAAGGTCATTTTATCACTAGTTCCACTTATACTAGACGTGACGGGGTTTAAGCGCTGGACTTGTTTTACTACAACTTCCGGGGTGATGGTAGACTCGGCGGGGCTAGGTGCTAGGACTTTTTGACTAACGGATTTAGACCTGGATACTCTCTGGGCAGCTTTACTTGGGGTTTTTGAGTTTGCGGGTCATCTAGTATATTGGTTGGGGGCCTCTATGGACCTTGTCGTTCTGTACTAGAGGCTGCGAGCTGCGAGTGCCAGAGGAGGGGGGTACACGGTGTAGTAGGGGTATACGGGTGTGACTTTTCATGAGTCCTGTCTTGTGGGCCTTATAGGTCGTCGGAAGCGGGTAACATACAGTACTACTATCACTCTCATATCATTCATCTGTGTGAGGTACAACCCTTGTTTGCTGTTTGTTGATTGTACGCTCTAGTAGTATGGGATGCTGGAGGGTTTGTTTTAACTTGTTTTGTGTTCCTCGATTGTACGGGCGGTCGGGGGACTATAGTAGACTCTTATTACTTTATCGTGGTGTTATCCCCTATTCCAATTATACTCATAAGATTGTATATTGCTAAGTTGTTACTTTGCTTGGATTTGTGATTGGTATGATTAGTTGGGTTGTTAATCCCTGTTTCAGAGCATGCCTATCTTTACTCTCCTCTTCTTTTCCTTGTACTTGAGGTTACCGGTATACTGTCCATCTCTAAAACTTATTATGTATATACTGTTATTGCAAGGATCCCAGGTGCATCATTTCTTACTTTCACCTGTGTCGGTTGTGTATATATTCTACTTGCTAGCCTTATGTGTTATTTATGTTGTCTTCCCTCTGGGCTAGCTCCTGTGTACCTTTTCGTAGAATTTTGTGACTACTTGTTTCTATTTTTTCTGTTACTACGCTTTTATCTTATATGTGCCCAGTCGGCCTATGATACCTACTGGGTACCTTATGCTTCGCATTTGGTGTTCATACAACATTATGCATCTTTTGGTGCAGATTCTAGTGTGGGACATCTCCGCTAGATCGCTGTGAGTCGTGCTTGAGGATTTTGGACTATCCAGACTGTGGGTGAGCTCTTGAAAACTGGAGCTTAGCTTTTAGTTTATCTTTTACTTTATGTACTCTATTACTACTCAGAGACATTTGTGTATATATGATTTTGGATGCTTCGTACTGCTTATATGTAGTTCCGGCTCTATACTATGATACCAAGTTTTGAGTTTGGTTTAACTTCCGCATATGTATATATATATACTCCTGTTATCTATTCCTTTTATCTTGTTCCCTTGCTTTCGCTTATTAAACTGTTTCTTCCGCTTAGATTGTTATATAGTAGCCCATTACTGACCGTTCCAGACTATGAGGATTGATTCGCCTATTGGGAGGTTGTAGGTGCCATCATGAACGAGAAATCGAGTCGTGACATTTATATAGTACATGAATGAACTAATATATATTACTGTAAGTAAATTAACAAAATAAAAAAAAGGCAACGTAAATTCTTTCTATATGTTGAAAGAAAGAAAGAGACTAATGTCTTTGAAGGTTGGAGTAATTAATATTGAGACTTTTAATTTTCTTATAATAAAAAATATGAGTGCGTGAAAGTAATTTTGAGACATCAATATATATATATATATATATATATATATATATATATATATATAAATGAGGGTTTTAGACAAGGTGATGTGACACCTCTCTATGGCCTCCAATGGCATTTATCTTTTTTTCTCCTTTTTTTGGAATTTTTTTCCTTCATTCTTTACATTATAATTTATTTAATAATTAAAAAAATCTATCATATTTATTACATTGAATTATATCTTAGGGGTTACATAATAACTTCCATCTATTTGCATTCTCTACTTAAATAATATGTCCCTTCAACTCCCTTTCATCTAATTTGTATGACTTAATCAATCTATAAATAACAATACCCATGAAGTTGTTGGATGCTCATTTCAATTTCTCCTTTTTCTTTTTCTTTTTTAATATATCCAACAATTTTTGTTTTGTCTTTTCTTCCAAACTTTTGGTTTTGCAGATTTTTTTTTTTAAATTGTTGTATAATAGAGTCCAACAAATTGAAATTTTTTTGTATAGATTTGGAAGGAAAGAACTCCATCATTGTTTCTCGAGTATCATGAGAATATATTACTTTTGAAGTGTTCATACTTAAAGGAAAAGGTCAAGAACAAACTTTTCTGGCATTTACTATATAAGTGCATGTAGAAACAAGTTTTCTGCTTATCTTTTTTTAAATTTTTTTGCTTTTGTGTACTTGAAAGTTGAAACGTTCGATGTAATGAACAAAAAGATGCAAACGAGACTCTTACAAAAGCTTGAGAGAAAATTTTACCATCGCTAATGCACCAATAAAAGAGAGGTTTGCTTAGGATTTTTCAGTGTTGTGCTGCTATGACTATTTTTTCTTTTTTTGATTAGTACAATTGTAGTATAGGGTCATATTTTGATTTTGTCTTTTATTTAATTTTTTAAACCTTTTTGTTGGCTTGCGTTATGAATTATATGTTTAGATTAGGTTGTGAAAGAAAAATTAAAGATATCTTTAGTATTTGAAACAAAATATTACTATTTTCTTATACGTGACAATTTATATATTTTCTATGTCAAGCAAAGTTAAAAAAATATTATTTCATCCATTTCAAGTTATATGTATTGCTTTTTTTTAATTTGGCTAAAATAATTAATTTATATATTTAGTAATTCATTGAATCCAAAATTCTATATGATATATATAAATCACAAGATTTAAATATATTTTGATACGTTATATGCATTTTTAGTTTAACAATATATGATTCAAAAAGAAGTTTTACTTTTTTAATGTCGTGTAAAATTAAGATACATAATAAATATATACCCGCTTACTTTTTTATGCCAATAATAAGTGTGTGAATATAATATATACTTATATATATATATATATAATTATAAATCATATATATATATATATATATATATATATATCATATATATTATATATATATAATATATACTTATATATAAGTATAGAGAAGATGATGTGACACCTTTCTTTGGTCAATATTACTGATCATTTATTTATTTTTTGTCAATCTTTTTTGGCTCCTTTCTCTTATTTTTAGCTTAAGAAATTACTTAAAACTAAATAAAGACTCACCATTAATTTTTTTTTATTATTAAAATTTAAATACAAGGTAAGATGTTTATTATCGAGTGCCATAACATATTTATCACATGTTATTTACACAAAGAATGTAAGACTCTTCCACTCCCTCGCTTAATTAATGCACTTAATTTTCATTATGTCTTCATTATTAATTGAAAAATCAATTCTTATAGCCGAAGATCATTTTATAACATTTATTTATAAGCTCTCTTCTTTCTCTTTATTCTTTTTTTTTCTTTGTATATTTCATATGTAATAAACGGTAATTATACTCATTATTTTTATTTTTTCACAATAAAAAAGAAGATATTAGAATGCATAATCTTATTTATTCTTATATGCATATCATTTTTCAATCTTCTTAACATTTGGTGAAATTTAATTTTAGGATATAAACGATGCAATTAAATTTGCAATTTACTAAACTAAATTTAGTGTCACTCTCTGTGTCAGCCTATATTTATCAATGTTTCTTTGTTTTTAACTTTTTAATTTTGTTAATTGAAAGGTAATTATCTCTTTTTCTTAAACTTTTTTAACTTGAGTTATTATGTGTTTTGAAAGTTTTATCTTCTCAACTTTTCTAACAATGTGCATATGGATTGTATTGTTCTTAAATTTTGATCTTTTCAATTTTTTAATATAACGATTATGGATTATAATATTGTTAACTTGATATTCGTTGTTTTTGTTTCAAGTATATGCACTTAAGAAAAGTGTTGAAGCTAACAAATAAGTAGCAGTATATTATAATTTTCTTTTATTTTCCTTCTTTGTATTTCTTTCTTCTTCATTTTTTAGTAAGTCAATAAATTTCATGCATTTCACGGTTTTACTTTATACACATTTATATAGTCAATTCTCATTACTTTTGATAAAACTATACTTGAATTTAAGTTAAATATTAGAATTAATGTATACTATAAAATATATCTTTTCTTATTTATTTTTAAATTTAGGGTGATATCTATTTTCTTAAAAGCAATCCTAAGTAGTAGCACTTAACACCATTTGTATTTGTCTCTCTCTTCTTTATTTTATTTTTTTCTTCTTTATTTGCTTTAAAGTTTTCACCTCCATAACTCATCTATTTTTTCTTTTATCTTAATGATATTCATAACTTTCATACTTTTAATATTCATAACTCTCAAATATTTAATTTAAAAGTTTAAAATACCTTATGATATTTCTTTATTTTTATTTATATAAAATTATATATTTTTTATTTCATAAGACCATACTTAAGGTCATACTTTCATTTCATATTTGAAGTAGTGATATTGTTATATTTTCTATAATATTATATACAAACTTTAATTTGCTTGAAGAAAAAAACTCTTAAATAGTAATCTGCTTGTGGGAGTGAATGTTGAAGAGAGCTTGAGAAATTATGCTATATAAGTATATATTTTTTATTTTATAAGACCAATCCAAGGTCATTCTCTCATTTCATATTTGAAGTAGTAATATTGTTATATTTCTTGTGGTATCATATTCATGTTTTAAACTTGAAAAAAGAAGACTTTTGAATAATGTGTTAGTTCTATTATTTTGCATTATATTATAAAATTTTATTTTTTTGGTAGAAAAAAATATTCCAAACTAAATATTAGAGATTGTCAAAAAAACTAAACGTAAGAATTAATGTATACTTTTATTTTACTTATATCATCATTTTTTGTTTTTTTTCCATTAAATTTGCGATCTTTATATTCATATAAAAATTATGTTAGACTGCGTGAAGCGCGGTCAAGTACACTAGTTGATGTATAAATATTAAAGAATAAGAATGAATAAGGGAGTAGTAATTGACATATTTATTTTAGTACAATAATAAGTAAATAGAAATGTAGGGAAAATTGCCAAAAAATGAGAAAATAAATAAATAGGATTCTTGACCAAAGAGAGGTGCCACATCACTTTTAGTAACCTTTTAGTTTGTTAACACAAAGAGTTGAAATGACAATTAAATATAAAAGAGTCATTAAACAGACTTTTGACAAAATATAGTAAAATAGCCCCCCCAAAAAAAGAAGATTGAATGAGAAAAAAAAAGGTAAAAAAGGCCCAAAAGAAAGAAATTCATGACTAAAGAACTTGCCACATCATTTTGTTATAGACCACAAATATATATATATATATATATATATATATATATATAGATAAATTATATATTTAAAAGGTAAAAATACAATGATACCAATTATAAGTTTTATGCTTCAACAAAATAATAAGTTGAAGACTATTTTATGTTACCCTTGATACACAAAATGTAAAACTTTATAGTAGAATCTTATTCTTGGAAGATACATATCTTGTATTTGAAGAAATAATTAATTGAAAATACTAAAATAAGCAACAAATAAGTTTATATATATATATATATATATATATATATATATATATATATATATATATATATTTATAAATCATTCAAACTTCTATTTTTCCAAACTAATTTAATCATCTCTCTTGATAAATCTTTCACCGCCATTAAACTTTCTTCTTCATCTTGATGAACTTGTACCAAACTTGAAATCTCTCTTTGATGAATGTTGCACCATCGTCAAACTTCCTTTTTCATCTCGATAAACTTCTGTTTGACTATTATGACATAAGAAAAAACTTCGAAGAATATATCGATGATCTTCATCAAAGTGATGGTCATATTGTCACATCACCTTTTCTATGTCATCTCTTTTGATCATTATTAAACACATGATAGATGAAAACAATGAAGAAGAAAAAACAAAAAACAAAAAAGAGAAAAAGATATACTAATAAAAAGAAGAGAAAATACATAAGGACCTCCCTAAGGTTGGTCGACATTTGGAAGTAGACACTTGACCTTTACGGAGGTCCTATCACCCCCTAAACAATTTTGAACTGGTATAATTACATTTTTTTTTTACCAACTAGTAAGAAAGTGTATTCACTCTCTATAAAGAGCGTGAAGAACAAAAAAAATATTAATTATAACTTTATTTTTATAAGTTTATTTTTATAAAATGTATTTTCCTATTTTTAAAATATTATTTTAATTGTTTTTTCTTTTTCATTTTCTTTTCTTTCTTCTTTCTTCTTCGTCTCTATCACCTGGAAAACTCCACCCCCACCCCCACCCCCCAAACACAGACACCCACTCACCCATTCATTTTTTACTATTATTACTTTGACTTTTTTCAATTTCAAAATTCTATCTGAAAATCTTCTCATTATAAATAACTTTGTAAAATCCATTCGATTTAAAGATGATTAGAAGACATCATTTAATTTTATTTTTTTTGAAAAAATTATTGATTCTTTTCAAAGTTTTCATTTTGAATTTTGTTGAAGTTGTATGAAAAGAAGATAAATTAATTGATGATATTTTCAAAATTTTGATTTTATCTCAAGATCTAAGGCGAGTTCTTCGTGATAATTTTTTTCGTCAATAATTCTAACGGTAAGAAGATTGAGAAAATGAAATATTTGGAGAAGATTCAGAAGGCATTGTTGGAAGCCATCGACGGCGATAATGGTGGCGTCAGAGTTTTGCCATTGTCGTTGATGTCGATTGGTGGGAGAGGGGCGGTTGTGAGGAAAGCTGGGTTGAAAAAGTAATTAGGAGACAAGAAGGAGAAAGCAGAGAAAATATTTGGGTTGATGGATGGATTCTTGAATTTACTGTTGCTAGATCAAGATTCAATTGCATCTCTTTCGATTTGAAGAAGAAGAAAGGAGAAAAGACAAAGAAAATAAAATAAGAAAAAACATAAACAAAAATAGAAATTAAAAAATTAAATAAATTTGACACGTGGCAAATAATAATTGGTGCGTGATTGCACTTTTTTTTAATAATTGGGAATGGCCAAAAAAGGAGGTATATATGCTATTTTAAAATAGTTTCGTGTGATAATAGGACCCCCGCAAACTTTAAGTGTGTACTTACAAATATCGACCAACTTTAGGAGGGTCGTGATGCATTTTCTCTAAAAAGAAAGAAAGAAAAAATGAAAATCATGAGCATCCAAGAATTCCATAAATCATTGTTATTTATAGATTGGTAAAATCATAAGAATTAGGTGGAAGGAAGTTGAAGAGATATATTATTTAATTAAAGAATGCAAATAAATAGAGGTTTTTTGTAACTCATGAAATATAATTAAATGTAATAAATATGATATATTTTTTTAATTATTAAATAAATTAATTAATGAAACTAATGAAGGAAAATATTCAAAAAAATGAGAAAAAAGATAAATAAAAATGGAGGTCATAGAGACCACCATGTCACCATTCCTAAAACCTTCCTTTATATATATATAAATTGTCATGGAAGAGGACGATTAAGGTGACAATATTTGTTAATCAATTTATTTTCTCTTTTTTTCCTTTCAATCCGCATGCCATGTTGCAAAATAGTTTTTTGTTGTTAACTTATTTTTTATTTAGTCCATCAATGAATCAACTTGAAGCTATATGTACCTTTGTTGTTCCATTTATTCATCTCTATAGATGTTCCTATTTATTGCAAATATTTATAGAATGTGTAGTTTTTCAAGCTTTGAGTCGATGATTTATAAAAAATACTTTCTCTATCTTATAAAAGTATGATAAGATCTGTGTACATTCTACCATTTCCATAGCCCAAATATGAGATTATATTCGGTATATTACTGCCACTATATTGATAACCTTTAGATTCAAGGCATAATTATTAAATCATAATTTTTGTAAGTTTGTCACGTAATTTTTTTTTTCATTATTTTTCAAACAATAGTTGTAGGCAAAATTCTAGTTGATGAAATTTAGTTATTACCGTGTTTAATATCAATATAAACAAGAAGAGTTTTGATTATGATAGAGCAACCAAAGTGACAAAAAGTACCTAGAAATATCAAGGGTCCTTATCAACATGTCGATCGTCTTTCTTTCCTTGAACGCAAGCTGCTGTTTTTTTAATAAAATTATTTTTTTTGTAGGTGCAAAGCATGTTGGAACTTCTTACACTTCATTAATAGAGTTTACAATAGATAAAATTATCTTTTTTCTATTTTTCTCAAATTAAAAATTCAAATTAAATAATATTGTCACGACCCAATTTCTCAGGTCATGATGACACCTACAACACCCAGTAGGCGAACTAATTTCCGTAGCCCAAAAAGGTTAATAATGGGCTACTACCTAATCAATACGCACAATAAGGAGAAATAAGCGGAAGAAGAATATAAAGATAAGGTCAAAGCGAAAGCAACAACCTGAATATATACATAATGAAACTACACCAACCCAAGACTTGGTATCGATAATACAGAAGCTTCTAATAGAATACAAGTGCTAGAAGTAACAAAATGATAAGTACAACTGTCTCTGAATATATAAAGAGTAACAGTACAAAAGATGAGATGTGGTCAAGCCACGACCGTCAGGCGCTCACCCTAGTCTCGCATATCCAAAAGTTGCACGAGTCTCCAAGGGGATCAACGGTGAAAGCTCAACTAATATCTGCACCAGAAAGATGCAGAAGTATAGTATGAGCACCAATTTCTAAGCAACGGGTACCCAGCAGGCATCATTGGTCGACTGAGCGCATATAAGATATAAAGACAGTAATATAGCAGATAGCAAGAAAACAGTCACCGAAATAATAGAGAAAGCACAAGAAACTAGCACGGAGAATAGTCAACCAAGAGTTATAAGCATACAATGCTAGCACAAAAGATATACAATCACAGAAACATAGGTGAAAGAAAGAAGAACGCACCTGGAATCCTTGCAACAATAGTATAAGAAGGAGAGAGTTAAGAAACATGTCGGTATACTAGTAACCTCAAGTAAAAAGGGGAAAGAAGAAGTAAGCCAACAATAGTCAACTAGAAGCCATACAATGACATGACCAATCTTAAGACAACAAATTCTCACGATAAGCATAAACCGAGATCAACCTCTAAATTTCAGACCTAGAATGGAATACTAAGGCACAAGCACCAAGAACTACTACTCAAATCATAATAAGAATAGAACCGAAAACCCACGATTCGCTCAGAAGACCGCACAAAAGTGCCTCAATAATACATGACTCTCTAGCCCCTCAATACTCAAGCCCAAAACTCGGAGCCTCAACAGGCTAATACTTACCAATCCACCAGAACCAAGGACCATAACAATAACCGGATTAATATAATCTACCTACAGTCCCACCGGCTGCCTATACAACCGAGGAACGCAATCAAGTAAAAATAAACCCTCCGGCACCCATACAACCGGAGAGTACACTGAACACATAGCAAACAAGGGTGGAATCCGACTGAAATATGCATGATGATGATAATGATGGAACCAGTAATAGTAACTCTATATGCACTTCCCCCGGTACTCTGACAAGAGGACCCATGATGGGACATACCCGCTATACACCATCTGACACCGTATACCCCTCCTCTGGCATGCTTGGCCCCTTGGCCAGGTCCTGGAATGGTAGGTCCCATGGATGTCCGCGACCACATACAGTAATGAATGTAAAATCTTATAGAATCAGGACCTCAAAGTACATGCTCGCAATTGAACCGGGTCTAAAACATTAGGTAAATCTCAATAACCCTTATAAAGGGTGCCTGGAGTACTTCCGGGTCTAAATCAGTAATCAAGTCTCAAAATCCCTGAACAGGGTGCCCGACACATATCCAGGTCTAAATTTATAGAAAATAATGTCTAGCGCTATGGCCTGGCTGATTCCAGTATCAGAATGTAAACCAGTGATGAAAATCCTCGTAATATCCCCTTTACTCCGAGAGGTTTCATAAAAGTCAGTTTCAAACCCATTTCATAATTTCTTTACTGAAAATGGGCCCTCGGGACCATGCAAGTTTAGAAAACCATTTACAGTCGGCCCGAAGCCAAATCAGTAGTAAAACATGCATGAAAAATCTTTTTCATGTACGATATGCTCGCAAACAATAGAGTAGCCCAAAATGGCTCACAAACATTTCTATCGGCCCTGCACAGGATCAACAGTTTTACAATAGATAATAACCAGCCTAAAAGAATACATCTATGTTTGGGACTCGTGGACATTCCCAAATAACCCACCATCTATGTTCTAGAGTCAATACAAGGCCATACAGGACCATAAGGGTAATATACAATACTACACGAATACTACTATGAAATAAATAAATAGAAAGACGAGCAAGGTCTGGGGTACCAACCTACTACAACCCACCCAAGGATACTAATTAATACAATTATAGCCTATATACGCAGAGTCTAGGTAGGGAAAGCCATAACCTACCTGTCATCTGATGACTAGCTATGGGAATAGCGTCGTCCTAGATCGAACTACTCCGGGAAGATCCAATTCATGAAACCACTATCAATACAATAATGTACACATTAATACAAGACTAACGATACCCATAATGCTATAAACATAACCGGGTTAAAATTCGGGCCACAAACAGGCCCGTGGGCCTCGCAACCTGAAATCGGAAACAAAAAAAACACATGTGTTCCTTACTATCCTAGGAGCTCATGCTCAAATTTTGAGAAGAAACGTACATGAAATGGGGCTCCAAAATAGCCCACCCATTTAAGAATTCAAAGGGAATTTAATGGAGAAAATGGGAAATTAAGAGTGGACTTACCCATCTTAGAAGTCGATAATCGAGCAAGGAACGATAAAATAAATCCCTCCAACCAATAGGGAACATCTAGTGTTATGTGCCTTAGAGACGGTTGGGATCTCTAGTTTGTTATATGGTAACGTGGAGTCCATTTATGGATGGTCAACTTCCATAGGATCTCGTAGGATGTTTTGGGATGGGAATCAGGTTCATAAAACTCTGGACATGATAGTTATCGCATTGGGATTAATCTGTGTCATCTAGAAAATAAAGTGTGTTATGAAATGAGGGATTTAAGATGACTTTTGACGTTATGGAAATTGCACTCTGTCTCAAAAAGGGTCAGCTAATCATGATGGGCCATCCTAATGAGTCTTCCTCGTCGTGATAAGAAACGGTTCATCGCGACGAGATGATGGGTAGTTTACCTACACTTAACTCAGGTTTCTGGGATATTTTCCCACAACTCCTAATTCATTTTAGAGTTACTAGGGCAAATTCTCTTCTTTTGAGGTAAGTAACTCCATAAACCTCTTTGTTTATTGATCATTAATCTTGTGAGACCTTTAGGTTGAATATTAATGGTGGAATTCTTGAGTTAAAGCCCTAAAAGCATGAAACTTAGGGATAACCCTATAGGTAGGTGCAATTTCACCTAGAATTGATCCTAAGTTGTATATTTATGATTCCTAGCATGAAATTAATGGTTCTTAACATGTTTAAGGCTAATGGGAAACATTGGGTTCCATAAAGGTGAGAAATTAAAGCATAAAAATGGCTAAAAAGGGATGAACTTGATTAGAAACCTTCTGGGTGTTGATTTTATGAATGTTATGAGACTAGTTAATGGTTAATTGACCCTTGGGGAACGCTACTGTCACGACCCGAAAATTTAGGTCATGATTGCACCTACTACAACCTCCCAATAGGTAAGCCAACCCTTAGCCTGAAACGATAAGTAATAGGTTGATGCGAGACAATAAGGAAACCCTTAGCCCGGAAAGATAAGTAATAGGTTAATGTGAGACAATAAGGAAATAGCGGAAAATAACGATATATATATATATACTAAAGGGTGGGGACCAAAACAAAATAAATGGAAATCACCCCCCAAAGACCTGGTATAAGAAGTACAAAAGCTACTACAATATAAGGAGTACTAGATAAGGGTAAACATATACAAACAGTCTACGAAATACAAAAGAAGACTATTCCACAGGTAGATGGAGATAGATCAACTCTTGACACCAAAAGCTCACCCTGAATCTTTGAGTCACAACTTTGCATGAGGACAACGTCAGCGGCGATAACTCATACAAGGGTCTGCATCAGGGAAAAGATGCAGAAGTGTAGCAAGAGTACCAAAACACATGGTACCCAGTATGAATCATAGGCCGATTGAGCTCAAGTAAGATATAAGTACAATAAATGCAAATGTAAACTAACATGGAAAAAGAGGGGTCGGAGAAGAAATACAGGTCATAGCTAGGCAGAAACAAAATGCATTAATAAATAAATAACCCAGAAAGTGTAAGGAAGTAATCTATATATAACCTAACTGGACTCCCATAAAGCCAGAAGGTACACAAATTAGTTAATAAACCTGATCGGACCCTCATAGGCCCGACGAATGAAAACAACTAACATTACCAATTACCAACCAAGATTAAAATATGAAGTAAATGAGGTAAAATGCCATAGGTACCAAAAGAGGTGATGCATGCTAGACTCAAAACAGGGATTTATTTAGTGAAGCATGACCAAACTCAAATTGAAGATTTAATAGTCAATATGAATGCTCGGACTAAAACCCGAGCTAATATGGTAAACATGTGGGCCCAAACTCGATTCGGGACCAAAATAAACCATTTTTCCCTATACATAAGCCAAACCCTCCATGTATCCCAAAATCCCATTTTTTAGTCAAAAATATCATTTTATGCCAATAAACGATACACCGTGATGAAATAAATGATAATACAAATGGTGAGAGGGAAACCAACCCAATAGGCACAACAATATCCAACCAATAAAAGTAAGAACATACAAGGGCTACACGGTAAGAAACAACACTATCCTACTAAAGATACAATTTGGAAAGCGCTAAGCCAGCTATAAGTTCCTGGGGTTCCCTACCTAAAGCAAGCAACTACCCAAGACTAAGCTAAGGTAACCAATGCTAATCCTAAGGATACTACCCCGAGTATGCCAATTCTAAAGGGAACAAAGACAACCCAAACTAAGGACCCCAACCACCAATTCTATACTAAAGCACCTAAATCAGCTAGTAGGATCATGAACACCTAAATAAATATATCCAAACCATAATATCCCATCAAAAATTAGCAATTTAAGTTGCTGCCATGTGACCAGGAGGTCACGGGTTCAAGCCGTGGAAACAGCCCTTTGCAGAAATGTAAGGTGAGGCTGCGTATAATAGACCCTTGTGGTCCGGCCCTTCCCCGGACCCCGCGCATAGCGGGAGCTTTAGTGCACCGGGCTGCCCCTTTACTATACAAATACCTTAAATGAGCTAAGTCAAAAAGTTAGTAAGACGTAACCTACCTGGAAGCCGAACATGCGCGCATGCACCCACTAGACCAGAGCTTTTCCTTTTTGGGAAGCCTCTGACTGTTGCCATTCTATCACAATAGTAATCTACATGTTAAAACATGAAGAAGGATATCCATATCACTATTCCAGAATTTGGGTAAAAAATGACCCCCGGGGCCCGCTTACGAAATTAGAAAATTGGACCCGCCAGTAAAAGCCCCTTGTGGGACAAGGGGCACATGCTCAAAATTTGGGAATAATCCGCCACCAAAAACATTCTCAAAACAGCCCCAAATAATAAGGGAAAAACAAGAATTACTGCAGGGAAATTAACGAAAGTAGAGCCGAGAAATTACGATGTATATGGAAAAGTACCACAAACACTAAGGAATTGACCCCTAAGATATACTGCTGAATCCACCAGGTTTCCTTGAGCTTGAACTCTCCAAAAATGGTGATTTTTTTATAAGGATGATTCAAAATTATAGGGAATTCATATATATTGCCAGGCCATCGGCCTTTGCGAACGCCGGGAGGCCATCACATACACGGCCTTGTGTCGGTGGCCAGCTCCTTACGAATGTGGAGAGAAGAAGAGGTTGGGGCCTAGATCCCCTTCTTTGCGGATGCGGCGGAGCTGCCGTATAGGCAGACTCAGGAACGCAGCCAACCCCTCACAAACGCGGAGGGTTGGGTTTGGCTGCACTAGCTGGTGAAAACCAACAATTTCCACTGAGTTCAAAATGCTTAGTTGGACCCTTATGATTCATCCGAGATCCCGTGCATGCATATGAACTATGCTACCCTACCAAAATGACATTCTAGACTCATCAGAATCAATGAAATTTCCAATGGAGATCATTTTGATAAAAAATGGGCCCCATGCCCAAAACCTCCATTTTAACCAAAAACCACCAATAGCCCAAAATGAGTTTAGAAGTATCAGGAACCGAACCATAGGTCCCACTAGCCTAAAGTCCATGCTCCAGAGATAATAACACTGACAAAATTCTCACCCAAGCCCGTTTAGTTTGAATGTTGACTAAAGTCAACTCTTTCAACTTTAAGAGTTTCAAAATAGGGAAATTGACTTAAAACACAAACAAACTGTCCGAGAACCAAACCGTCAAACTTGATAAGTCATAGATGACATATAACTGCAGTAGGAAAGCTCAAAATGCAAAAAAGGCACAAAAATAGAGAAAATGACCTAGAGGGTCATTACAATGTCCACTACTAATAGGACTTTAATCCATGAAAGTTAGGAAATGAGTTGGCAAAAGGCTTAAAAAGGAGAAGATATTGGGCTCGCATATCCCGCTCGGTTTCCAAGGTAGACTCCTCGATGGGACAATGTCTCCACTGAACCTTAACCACTATAATCTCTCTAGACCTAAACCATCTAACATCCCAAGTTAAAATAGATACTATCTCCTCCACAAAAGTCAAACGGTCTTCTAACTAGATCGAATCCCACTGGAGCACATGTTACTCATCCGGTATGTAATGATGAAGAATCAAAATGTGGAAAATAGGATGGATGGCAGAAAATACTAGAGGAAAGTCTAAATCATAAGCAATATCACCAATCCCTATAGAATCTCAAATGACCCGATATACCTAGGGCTAAGCTTGCCCCTCCTTCGGAACCTCATCACACCCTTCATTGGAGACACTTGAAAGAACACATGGTCACCAAATCTAAACTCCATAGCACGGTGCCTACGATCAGCATAACTCTTCTGTCTTTTCTATGCTACCCGAAGCCTATCATGAATCACCAGGACCCAATCCAAAAACTCATATAACAAATCAGTACCTTACAGCCTGACGTCAAAAGCATCAAACCATCTAATAGGATGCCTACACCACCTATAATACAAGGCCTAAAAATGAGCCATCTGAATAATGGAATGATAACTGTTGTTATAAGAAAACTCTGCAAAGTCTAGAAAATAGTCCCACTGACCTCCGAAATCCATAAAACAAGCCCGGAGCATATCCTCAAGAACCTGAATCATCTGCTTGGACTAGCTATCAGTTTGAGGATGGAATGCTATGCTATGATCAACTTAGGGACCCAAATCCTCCTGAAATGCCCTCCAAAAGTGGGAGCTGAACTGGGTATCTCTATTTGAAAGAATGGACACTGGCATACTATGAAGACAGACTATCTCTCGCACATAAATCTGAGCCAACCTCATAGCACTATAGGAAGACTAAATGGGCATGAAGTGAGCATATTTAGTGAATTGATCCACAATAACCCAAATGCTATCAAAACCTCATAAAGTATGCGGCAAGCCAACTACAAAATCCATAGTGGTCTGCTCCCATTTCCACTCAAGAACGGGTAGCCTCTGAAGCAAACCACTAGGTCTCAAGTGCTTGGACATCACCTTCTGACAGTTCAAGCACCGATATATGAACTCTGCTATATCTCTCTTCATCTTGCTCCACAAGTAATGATGTTTCAAGTCCTAATATATCTTACCTGCCCCGGGATGAATAAAATATCTGGATGATGAGCCTCTTGAAATATCAACTAAATCAAGTGACCAACGCTCGGAACACAAATACAACCCTCGAATCTCAATACACCCTTTTCCTTTATGGCAGCATGCCTAGCCTCATAGCTTAATGCCTAATCTCAGAGCCCATAAAGTCGACTATCCTCAAACTATCGCTCTCGAATCTGCTCAAACAAAGTAGAATGTGCCTCAACTCGAGCGAGAATCCTTCCAGGGTCAGAAATATCAAGTTGAACCAACCTATTGGCTAAAAACTAGATGTCCAAGGCATCTGGTACCAAGTTTACCTTGCCCAGATGGTAAATAATAGAGTTGTTATAGTCCTTCAGTAACTCTAGCCACCTACGCTACCTCATATTAAGATCATTCTGGCTCAAAATATAGGCATCTGATACCAAGTTTACCTTGCCCAGATGGTAAAGAATAGAGTTGTCATAGTCCTTCAGTAACTCTAGCCACCTACGCTACCTCAAATTAAGATCATTATGGCTAAATATATACTATAGGCTACTATGGCCATTGAATATCTCATAATGCATGCCATACAAGTAATGCCTCCAAATATTAAGCGCAAAAACTACATCTGCTATCTCCAAGTCATGGGTAAGGTAGTTGTGCTTATGCACCTTCAACTGTATAGAAGCTTACGCTACCACTCATCCTGCTGCATCAGAATGCAACAAAAACCAACACCTGACGTATCACAAGAAACTATAAACCCCTGGTCCTCAACTGGAATAGTCAATATCAAAGGTATAGTCAATAAGGCCTTGACTCAGAAAGCTTACCTCACACTCATTGGACCATTAAAATAGGACATCCTTCCTAGTCAGTCTAGTCAATGGCATTGCAATGGAAGAGAATCCCTTGATGAACCATCTGTAGTAACCAGCCAACCTATTAAAACTGTGAACCTCGATAGGAGAAGTGGGCCTAGCCCAATCACGAACTACCTGAATCATTATCGGGTCTATCATAATCCCATACTTGAATACCACGTATCCCAATAATGCTACAGACTCAGGCCAGAACTCACACTTCAAAAACATGGCATAAAGCCACTGATCTCTTAAAGTTTGGAGCATAATCCTCAAATGCTGCTCATGCTTCTCTATACTCCTTGAGTAGATAGGATGTCATTGATGATACTATCACGAAGGAGTCCAAATATGCCTTGAACATATGGTTCATCAAGTAAATAAATGCTACTGGGGCATTGGTCAACCCTAAAGATATCACCAGGAACTCGTAATGGCCGTAGCGAGTCCTGAAGGCTATCTTAGGGATGTCCGCTTATAATGAGACTCTAGGTCATTTTCTTAATTTTTGTGCTTTTTCTACATTTCAAGCTTTTTCATAGTGGCTACATATCATTTATGACCTGCCGAGAATGACAGTTTGGTTCTCGGGCAGTTCCTTTGTGGTTTAAGCCCATTTCCCTATTTTGTAACTCTTAAAGCTGGTAGAGTTGACTTTGGTTACCATTCATAGAAGATGGCCTCAGATGAAAATTCCATCAGTACTGTTAGCTCCAAAACATTGACTTTGGGCTAGAGGGACCTTTGGTTTGAGTCTCGAGGCTTTCAGGCTCATATTGGGCTATTGGGTTCCTTTTTGGTAAAAAGTTGGTTTTTTGGAATGGAACCCACTATTCGTTAAAATGATCTCCGTTGGGAATTTCATCTATTCTAGAATTCCATTTTTGGTATGATAACATAGTTCATTTGCATCTGCAGGACCCTGTATTAATCCCGAGGGTCTATCTGAGGCATTTTGAGGTGGGGGAAGATTGTCAGTTTGTTTCAACTGCTGCAGCAGTGCCCAACCCTTCACCTACATGAGGGGTGGGCTGCCTATGCAGTGTCAAGCCGCGTGCATGCAGAAGGCGTGCTAGGCCTTACCTCCCTTTGCCCTTAGCACACGCATTCCCGCGTGCGTAGTTGCCAGTCGCGTGCTTGCTAACGATGCACCAGTCCCCGCATCCCCTTACCCTTTGCATGCACGAGGGCCAGGAAGACTACAGGAGGCCACATGCGCGGTGTCCTTCCCACATGCGCGAAGGCATGTGCCTACACCAATAAAATATTTTCAACTTCATTTTCTCCTCAAACATTCAAAAATTATCCATTGATTTTAAACTTCAAGTACTGGTTTAAGAGCTAGAATTTACCTCCTATATTCTGGTAAGTTCCTCCTAATTCCCTTATCCTCTTCAATCACTAAATTCGTGTCATATTCCGTTTAAATTTCCATTAATTCCTTGTTTTAAACTCTTGATCAAGTGGACCTTCGGGGCTATTATGGGCCCTGAAATGAGTCCTATTTGCGCCCAAATTTTGGGCATGGGTTTATAAACCCGTTGCAAACATAATTGTAAATATTATTTTATGTTTCATTATGCGGGCCCAGAGGGTCATTTTCCAACCTGATTTCCAGCCTAAATTTTTGTATAGAAATATGGATGTCATTATTCTTATCTTGACACCTAGTTTATGTTTCTAATAGCGTGACAATATTTTGATGATTTTCAAAAAGGGAAGGCACATGAGTGATGGTTTGTGTTTGCAGTTCGGCCTCGAGGTAGGTTACGGTTTATTTATCTTAAACCTAGCTTAGGTAGATTTTATATGTTATGAGTTGCATGATCATTGGGATAGGTTTTAGGTTAGAATTAGGCTTAAATCATATTTTTTGCTTATCTTTCGGCATTTCTAGGACTTTAGAATAGCAATACCATGTTTATCCTTAGCATAGTGGCTCGTAGATTTGCTATGGCTAGCCTAGAATCCTTAGAGTAACTTTAGGAGGTTTTAGAGGTAGAGTAGGTTCCTTGTTTTATTTTCACATTATATTTTTGCTTTTCTGTCGTTAGTTACCGTCAAATTATTTAACAATGGGCCCGAGGCCATAACTTTGGACTGAAGGAAGTTCAACATGAGTACCTTGTTTGGGGGCTCTTTGGCCCTACATTTGGTGTAATATTTGTGTCTTTTCTTGAGTACTGTGCTGCTTACTTTCATTTTTACACTCATGGAATTGGTATATAAACAGATTTTTAAAGAATAAATGATAGTTTTTCAGGTTAAAAAGGAGGGTTTTCATTATTATTACGTATTTCAAGGTTTTATGAAGGACTTGCACCACCTTACTACTGACTTTGCATTTAAGAACTAAATGCCTCCCTTTTTATTGATTTGAGCTTCATGGAGGACATTTTTACTTATCGTATGTTTGATGTAAGATTTTGGACTCATGTTTACTTAACGTATGTTAGATGTAAGATTCCGGACTCATGTTTACTTACTGCATGTATGATGTAAGATTCTAGACTAGTGTTTACTTACTGTATGTTTGATGTAAGATTCTAGACTCATATTTACTTATTACATATTTGATGTAACATTCCAGACTCATGTTTACTTATCGCACGTCCGAAGTAAAATTCCTGACTCATGTTGCATAGGCCACATTCTGCATCATATCATCTCTCGATGCATTGCATTTTCTTATGTGTACTTTGAGTGCCTTTGCCTTATTATCATTATTATCTTCACCATCTGTTGGATTACGGCTCTGTTAGTTGATAACTAGATTTAGGTGGATCCTTGTAGCTAGTTTACTTTCTTGTGTCTTATAATATGTATTTTCTTTCTGAGCTCAGTCGGCCTATGATGCCTACTGGGTACCCATTGTTTTGGTTCTCATACTACCATCTACATCTTTTTCTGATGCGGCACCTAGTACAGGCCACCCTCGTTAACCCTCAAGTCATTTATGGCCAGCTACTGTTCGGATCGCGGTGAGCTCCTGGTGTTAGGAGATCCTCTACTCCTTTCCATCTACATTTTCATCTATATTTTTTTGTATTTTGGATAGACAACACTTATTATATAGCATTATTCTGTAGTTTTGATGCTCTTGTAAAGCTGATACCAGGTCCTGGGTTGGTTATGTTTATGTTTATCTTCCCCGTAACTTTGGGGGAACTTTTGTATATTTATTTTTGTTGGTTTATATCTATACTATTGGACCCATTCTTGTATGTTTCCCTTCCGCTTTTTGTTATTTTAAAGTATTTTATTATACTTTTGCTTTCTTGGGTTGGTTTGCCTACGGGAGAGGAGGGGTTATGTAGTCACCATCCCGGCCCAATTTTGGGACATGATAGGGTTGTATCAGAGATTTTTGTTCAACGATTTTACCAGTGCAAGGACAAGATGTATAGTAGAGTCTCATGGATCAGTGCCATGACGTCCGTATCCTATCTACGGGAGGATATAGGACATTCCTAGGAAAGATTCCATCTTGTTTGATTCCTTATCATGCGTCCTTCACCTTATCAACTTATAAATATCAATTCGTGCATCTGTCGGTAGAGGGTTCAGATAAAGTAAGTAGCTCGCAAAGAGGGAGTTCCCTGGCTGGTACCAATAGATAGAGCTACTAGTAAGATAAGCAAAGGCGGTTGAGAGTGGAAGGAGTTAACCTCTCAGCCATTTGTTTCACACTTTCTCAGATGGTTCGAATGAGATCAATGGCAGGTGAGGATGAGGCCCCTGCACCTAAAGTTAGAGCCCTAGATAGGGGACAGGGTAGAGGTTAAACCAATGGTTGAGGTAAGGGACGGGCCGTGGAACTAGCTCAGGACCAGACAAGATTACCATCAGTAAATCCTGATATTGGGGTTGAGGGGGGTACAATATGAGTCGGAGGTTGTGGATCCAGCCCATCTCTTGGTAGGTTACATGGCTACACCGGCACTACATGATACATGTGTTCGCCTGCTTGGTTTTTGGAGTGTATGTCACAGCCAGCAGCTTTGCCTGGTTGTCCAGTTGGTTCTAAGATCAGGGGCGAGGCCCAAACTTTAGCTCAGGCAGCGGCACAGGGTTCAGGAGCGCAACCTTCTACTATGACTCCCTAATTAGAGGTGTTTGTAGTTTCTATAGTTGTTCCACCTATTCCATCTGGGATAGTTATGTCTTATGAGGAGCAAAAAATGCTTGGTCAGTTTCTACGATTAGGTCCCTGAGGTTTTCTGGTGCTCCTAGGGAGGATGCGCATGATTTTCTGACTAGTTGCCAGGAGAGGTTGCATAACCTTGGGTTGGTTGAGTTGCACAAAGTAAATCACACTGCATTTCAGCTTGATAGTCTAGAAAAATAGTGGTGGAGGTCCTATATGGCTTGCAGACCAGAGGGGTCACCTCCGCTTATGTGGGCACAATTCTCCACACCCTTTTTGGTGAAGTATGTACCACGTAGTTTAAGAGAGTGATTGATGGATGATTTCACCAGGTTGGAGTAGGGCTCTATGTCTATCTCACAGTATGAGGTCTGTTTCCATGAATTGGCTAGGCATGCCACCATGATTCTACCCACCATGCATGAGAGAGTGCTTCATTTTATCAGAGGTATGACTTTACAGCTCTTATTGGCTACAGAGGGTATGGTAACTTCAGGCTAGTCCTTCTTGGAGGTGGAAGATCACGTCCGCACTTTTGAGGGATTACTTTGTGAGATCTAAGGAGGCAGCGATAGAAGGCCTCGCCATCAGGGCAGTTACAATCGGTTCACAGACAGGAGGTAGAGGTTAATTTTTTAGGGTTCAACATCAACAACGCTTCCTGTCGAGCCGGCCAATTCAGGTGGCACTACATATTGCTGAGGGTCAGAGTAGTCAGTGTACGTTTTAGTCTCCCGTGGTGCACATTTCAGTTATTCAGGCCGTGGTAGCCAGTCTGGTTCAGTAGGTTCTTCTGTTTGGACCTTAGCATGCAGAGGTTGCTACTAGTATGGTGAGTTGGGATACTTTGTCAGAGATTGTCCTCGGGTCAGACATAGGGTGTAGTAAGGTTAGTTGGTTATGGCCCCCAAGGCACTATCACCACCAGCCAGAGGTGGTGCACAGGATAGTAGGGGTGGTCCCCAAGGTACTAAAAGCGGTCCTCAGTCTAGTTTATCAGGTGGTCGTGGCGGTCAGGGCCAAATGTATGCATTTTTGGGCCATCCAGAGACTGAGGCTTCAGATGCTGTTATAACAGGTACGATCTCTATTTGTCAACAACTAGCTTCTGCTTTGTTTGATCCGAGGTATACATTCTCCTATGTATATGCTTATTATTGATAAGATCCCAATTGGGGATACCAATTAAAATCTTTCAAACACGCAGAAATTAAAGATAGATGAGAAATAAGAGATGAGAAGTGAAGAAAGAAAGGCTTAATTAAATCCACAAATAAACCAAGGGAGAAGAGAACTTGAATTTTGAAAAGAAACAACTCAATTGAATCTACAAATCAGCAATTTCAAGTGAAAATCAATGTAAAGGAGTTTTATATCAATAATAGGAATCCACCTATTACTAACCTAGATTAACACTAGCTACACTAATCTAAACCAAGGGAATCCACCCACTACATACTACACTCTCAAAGTGTTTCTTCAAATCTCAGTTCATAAAATGAAAGATGAAAATGGCTAAGGCATCTATTTATAGTTTGCCTCTTACAAACGTAGACTAAAAGTGGCTATTTAAAATAAGGCCCCAAAGTGACCTAAGAAGACATCAAAATTGGCCCATTGGATGGGCACCTGCGTTTGTACATGTTAAACGCATGTGCCAACTTGTGGCACGCAGTTGGGCAGTTGCTAAACACATGTGACCTGCGCCTTCACATGCTAAACACATGTCAAGTTCTACTGCACGCAAGGGAGGTGCAGTTATCTTTGGCAGCAAGCTTTCCTCACACTCAAGGACAATTAAAATAGGACATCCGTCCTAGTCAGTCTAGTCAATGGTGTTGCAATGGAATAGAATCCCTTGATGAACCATCTGTAGTAACTTGCCAACCCAATAAAACTGTGAACCTCGATAGGAGAAGTGGGCCTAGCCCAATCACGAACTACCTAAATCATCACCGGGTTTATCATAATCCCATCCTTGAATACCACGTGCCCCAATAATACTATAGACTCAGGCTAGAACTCACACTTCAAAAACATGGCTAGAGCATAATCCTCAAATGCTGCTCGTGCTCCTCTATACTCCTCGAGTAGATAGGATATCATTGATGAATACTATCATGAAGGAGCCCAAATATGTCTTGAACACATGGTTCATCAAGTAAATAAATGCTACTGGGGCATTGGTCAACCCTAAAGATATCACCAGGAACTCGTAGAGGGACCTTTGGTTTGAGTCTCGTGGCTTTCAGGCTCATTTTGGTAAAAAGTTGGTTTTTTGGAATGTAACTCACTATTCGTTAAAATGATATCCGTTGGGAATTTCATCTATTCTAGAATGCCATTTTTGGTATGGTAGCATAGTTCATTTGCATCTGCAGGACCCTGTATTAATACTGAGGGTCTATCTGAGGCATTTTGAGGTGGGGGAAGATTGTCAGTTTGTTGCAACTGCTGCAGCAGTGCCCAACCTTTTACCTACACGAGGGGTGGACTGCCTATGCAGTGTCAAGCCGCGTGCATGCAGAAAGCATGCTAGGCCTTACCTTCCTTTGCCCTTAGCACACGCATTCCCGCGTGCGTAGTTGCAAGTCGCGTGCTTGCTAACGATGCACCAGTCCCCGCATCCCCTTACCCTTTGCATGCACGAGGTCCAGGAAGACTACAGGAGGCCACATGCGCGGTGTCCTTCCCACATGCGCGAAGGCATGTGCCTACAATAAAATATTTTCAACTTCATTTTCTCCTCAAACATTCAAAACTTATCCATTGATTTTAAGCTTCAAGTACTGGTTTAAAAGCTAGAATTTACCTCCTATATTCTGGTAAGTTCCTCTTAATTCCCTTATCCTCTTCAATCATTAAATTCGTGTTATATTCCGTTTAAATTTCTATTAGTTCCTTGTTTTAAACACTTGATCAAGTGGACCTTCGGGGCTATTTTGGGCCCCAAAATGAGTCCTATTTGTGCTCAAATTTTGGGCATATGTTATAAACCCGTTGCAAACATAATTGTAAAAATTATTTTATGTTTCATTATGCGGGCCCCGAAGGTAATTTTACAATCATATTTCCAGCCCAAATTTTGTTATTGCAATATGGGTATCATTATTCTTGTCTTGACACCTAGTTTATGTTCCTAATAGCGTGACAATATTTTGAGGATTTTCGAAAAGGGAAGGCACATGAGTGATGGTTTGTGTTTGCAGTTCGGCCTCGAGGTAGGTTACGGTTTATTTATCTTAAACCTAGCTTAGTTAGATTTTATATGTTATGAGTTGCATGATTATTAGACTAAGTTTTAGGTTAGAATTAGGCTTAAATCATATTTTCCGCTTATCTTTAGCCATTTCTAGGACTTTAGAATAGCAATACCATGTTTATCCTTAGCTTAGTGGCTCGTAGATTTGCTATGGCTAGCCTAGAATCCTTAGAGTAACTTTAGGATGTTTTAGAGTTAGAGTAGGTTCCTTGTTTTATTTTTGCATTATATTTCCGCTTTTCTGTCGTTAGTTACCGTCAAATTGTGTAACAATGGGCCAGAGGCCATAACTTTAGACTGAAGGAAGTTCAAGATGAGTACCTTGTTTGGGGGCTCTTTGGCCCTACATTTGGTGTAATATTTGTGTCTTTTCCTGAGTTCTGTACTGCTTACTTTCATTTTTGCACTCATGGAATTGGTATATAAACAGAGTTTTTAAAGAAAAAATGGTGGTTTTTCAGGTTAGAAAGGAGGGTTTTCATTATTAATACGTATTTCAAGGTTTTACGAAGGACTTGCACCACCTTACTACTGACTTTGGATTTAAGAACTAAACGCCTTCCTTTTTACTGATTTGAGCTTCATGGAGGACATTTTTACTTATCGTATGTTTGATGTAAGATTTCGGACTCATTTTTACTTACTGCATGTCTGATGTAAGATTATAGACTCATATTTACTTATTACATGTCTGAAGTAAGATTCCAGACTCATGTTTACTGATCGCACGTCCGATGTAAGATTCCTGACTCATGTTGCATAGGCCACATTCTGCATCATATCATCTCTCGATGCATTGCATTTTCTTATGTGTACTTTGAGTGCCTTTGCCTTATTATCATTATTATCTTCACCATCTGTTGGATTACGGCTCTGTTAGTTGATAACTAGATTTAGGTAGATCCTTGTAGCTAGTTTACTTTCTTGTGTCTTATAATATGTATTTTCTTTCTGAGCTCAGTCGGCCTATGATGCCTACTGGGTACCCATTGTTTTGGTTCTCATACTACCATCTGCATCTTTTCTGATGCAGCACCTAGTACAGGCCACCCTCGTTAACCCTCAAGTCATTTATGGCCAGCTACTGTTCGGATCGCGGTGAGCTCCTGGTGTTAGGAGATCCTCTACTCCTTTCCATCTACATTTTCATCTATATTTTTTGTATTTTGGATAGACAACACTTATTATATAGCATTATTTTGTATTTTTGATGCTCTTGTAAAGGTGATACCAGGTCCTGGGTTGGTCATGTTTATGTTTATCTTCCCGGTAACTTTGGGGGAACTTTTGTATATTTATTTCTATTGGTTTATATCTATACTATTGGCCCCATTCTTATATGTTTCCCTTCCGCTTTTTGTTATTTTAAAGTATTTTATTTACTTTTGCTTTCTTGGGTTGTCTTGCCTACGGGAGGGGAGGGGTTATGTAGTCACCATCCCGGCCCAATTTTGGGACGTGATAGGGTTGTATCAGAGCTTTTGGTTCAATGATTTTACCAGTACAAGAGCAAGATGTCTAGTAGAGTCTCATGGATCAGTGCCATGACATCCATATCCTATCTGCGGGAGGCTATAAGATATTCCTAGGAAAGATTCCATCTTGTTTGATTCCTTATCATGCGTCCTTCACCTTATCAACTTCTAAATATCTTTTGTTTCACTCTTTCTCAAATGGTTCGAATGAGATCAGTGGTAGGTGAGGATGAGGCCCCTGCACCTACAGTTAGAGACCTAGCTAGGGGTCAGGGTAGAGGTTAAACCAAAGGTTGAGGTAAGGGACGGGCTGTGGAACCAGCTCAGGCCCAGACAAGATTACCATCACTAGAGCCTGATATTGGGGTTGAGGGGGGTACGGTATGAGTCGGAGGGCGTGGATCCAGCCCAACTCTTGGTAGGTTTCATGGCTACACCGGTACTACATGATACATTGGTTTGCCTGCTTGGTTTTTGTAGTGTATGTCACAGCCAGCAGCTTCGCCCGGTTCTCCAGTTGGTTCTCAGATCAGGGGCGAGGCCCATACTTTAGTTCAGGAAGCGGCACAGGGTTCAGGAGCGCAACCTGCTACTACGACTCCCTAATTAGAGGTGTTTGTAGTTTCTATAGCTGTTCCACCTATTCCATCTGGGATAGTTATGTCTTCTGAGGAGCATAAAATGATTGGTCAGTTTCTACGGTTGGGTCCTTGAGGTTTTTTGGTGCTCTTAGGGAGGATGCACATCATTTTTTGACTAGTTGCCAGGAGAGGTTGCATAACCTTGGGTTGGTTGAGTCGCACATAGTAAATCACAATGAATTTCAGCTTGATAGTCTAGCAAATTAGTGGTGGAGGTCCTATATGGCTTGCAGACCAGCCAGGTCACCTCCACTTATGTGGGCATAGTTCTCCACACCCTTTTTGGTGAAGTATGTACCACATAGTTTAAGAGAGTGATTGATGGATAATTTCACCAGGTTGGAGTAGGTCTCTATGTCTATCTCAGAGTATGAGGCCTGTTTCCATGAGTTGGCTAGGCATGCCACCATGATTCTTCCCACCAAGCATGAGAGAGTGCTTCATTTTATCAGAGGTATGAATTTACAGCTCTGATTGGCTACAGAGGGTATGGTATCTTCAGGCTAGTCCTTCTTAGAGGTGGTAGATCAAGTCTGCACTTTTGAGGGATTACTTTGCGAGATCTAAGGAGGTAGCGATAGAAGGCCTCGCCATCAGGGCAGTTACAATCGGTTCACAGACACAAGGTAGAGGTTAATTTTTTAGGGTTCAACATCAACAACGCTTCCTGCAGAGCCGGCCTTTTCATGTGGCACTACAGATTGCTGAGGGTCAGAGTAGTCAGTGTATGTTTTAGTCTCCTCTTGGTGCACATTTCAGTTATTCAGGCCGTGGTAGCTAGTCTGGTTCAGCAGGTTCTTCTGTTCGGACCTTAGCATATAGAGGTTGCTACTAGTGTGGTGAGTTGGGATACTTTGTCAGAGATTGTCCTCGGGTCAGACATAGGGGGTAGTAAGGTTAGTTGGTTATGGCCCCCAAGGCTCTATCACCACCAGCCAGAGGTGGTGCACAGGGTAGTAGCAGTGGTCCCCAAGGTACTAAAGGCGGTCATCAGTCTAGTTTATCAGGTGGTCGTGGCGGTCAGGGCCAAATGTATACATTTTTGGTCCATCCAGAGACTGAGGCTTCAGAAGCAGTTATCACATGTATGATATCCATTTGTCATCAGCCAACTTCTGCTTTGTTTGATCCGAGGTCTACATTCTCCTATGTGTATGCTTATTTTTGATAAGATCCCAATTGGGGATACCAATTGAAATTTTTCAAACACGCAGAAATTAAAGATAGATGAGAAATAAGAGATGAGAAGTGAAGAAAGAAAGGCTTAATTAAATCTACAAATAAACCAAGGGAGAAGAGAACTTGAATTTCGAAAAGAAACAACTCAATTGAATCTACAAATGAGCAATTTCAAGTGAAAATCAAGGTAAAGAAGTTTTAGATCAATAATAGGTATCCACCTATTACTAACCTAGACTAACACTAGCTACACTAATCTAAACTAAGGGAATCCACCCCCTACAAACTACACTCTCAAAGTGTTTCTTCAAATCTCAGTTCATAAAATCAAAGATGAAAATGACTAAGGCATCTATTTATAGTTTGCCTCTTACAAACGTAGACTAAAAGTGGCTATTTAAAATAAGTCCCCAAAGTGACTTAAGAAGATACCAAAATTGGCCCATTGGATGGGCACCTGCGTTTGTACATGCTAAACGCATGTGCCAACTTGTGGCACGTAGTTGGGCAGTTGCTAAATATATGTGACCTGCGCCTTCACATGCTAAACACATGTCAAGTTCTAGTGCACGCAAGGGAGGTGCAGTTATCTTTGGCAGCAAGCTTGCCTCACACTCAAGGACAATTAAAATAGGACATCCGTCCTAGTGAGTCTAGTCAATGGCGTTGCAATGGAAGAGAATCCCTTGATGAACCATCTGTAGTAACCTGCCAACCGAATAAAACTGTGAACCTCGATAGGAGATGTGTGCCTAGCCCAATCACGGACTAACTGAATCATCATCGTGTCCATCATAATCCCATCCTTCAATACCACGTGCCCAATAATGCTACAGACTCAGGCTAGAACTCACACTTGAAAAACTTGGCATAAAGCCACTGATCTCTCAAAGTCTGGAGCATAATCCTCAAATGCTGCTCGTGCTCCTTTATACTCGTCGAGTAGATAGGATGTCATTGATGAATACTATCATGAAGGAGTCCAAATATGTCTTGAACACATGGTTCATCAAGTAAATAAACGCAACTAGGGCATTGGTCAACCCTAATGATATCACCAGAAACTCGTAATGGCCGTAGCGAGTCCTGTAGGCTATCTTAGGGATATCCGCTTGTAATGACTCTCTAGGTCATTTTCTTAATTTTTTTGCTTTTTCTACATTTCAAGCTTTTCCACAGTGGCTACATGTCATTTATGACTTACCGAGAATGACAGTTTGGTTCTCGGGTAGTTCATTTGTGTTTTAAGCCCATTTCCCTATTTTGTAACTCTTAAAGCTGGTAGAGTTGACTTTGGTTAACATTCAGAGAAGACGACCTCAGATGAAAATTCCATCAGTACTGTTAGCTTCAAAACATTAACTTTGGGCTAGAGGGACCTTTGGTTTGAGTCTCGAGGCTTTCAGGCTCATTTTGGGCTATTGGGTTCCTTTTTGGTAAAAAGTTGGTTTTTTGGAATGTAACCCACTATTCGTTAAAATTATCTCCATTGGGAATTTCATCTATTATAGAATGCCATTTTTGGTATGGTAGCATAGTTCATTTGAATCTGCAGGACCCTGTATTAATCGCGAGGGTCTATCTGAGGCATTTTGAGGTAGGGGAAGATTGTCAGTTTGTTGCAACTGCTACAGCAGTGCCCAAACCTTCACCTACATGAGGGGTGTGCTGCCTATGCAGTGGCAAGCCGCGTGCATGTAGAAGGCGTGCCACCATGATCAGTGCCATGACATCCATATCCTATCTGCGGGAGGCTATAAGATATTCCTAGGAAAGATTCCATCTTGTTTGATTCCTTATCATGCGTCATTCACCTTATCAACTTCTAAATATCTTTTGTTTCACTCTTTCTCAAATGGTTCGAATGAGATCAGTGGTAGGTGAGGATGAGGCCCCTGCACCTACAGTTAGAGACCTAGCTAGGGGTCAGGGTAGAGGTTAAACCAAAGGTTGAGGTAAGGGACGGGCTGTGGAACCAGCTCAAGCCCAGACAAGATTACCATCACTAGAGCCTGATATTGGGGTTGAGGGGGGTACGGTATGAGTCGGAGGGCGTGGATCCATACCAACTCTTGGTAGGTTTCATGGCTACACCGGTACTACATGATACATTGGTTTGCCTACTTGGTTTTTGTAGTGTATGTCACAGCCAGCAGCTTCGCCCGGTTCTCCAGTTGGTTCTCAGATCAGGGGCGAGGCCCATACTTTAGTTCAGGAAGCGGCACAGGGTTCAGGAGCGCAACCTGCTACTACGACTCCCTAATTAGAGGTGTTTGTAGTTTCTATAGTTGTTCCACCTATTCCATCTGGGATAGTTATGTCTTATGAGGAGCAAAAAATGCTTGGTCAGTTTCTACGGTTGGGTCCTTGAGGTTTTTTGGTGCTCTTAGGGAGGATGCGCATCATTTTCTGACTAGTTGCCAGGAGAGGTTGCATAACCTTGGGTTGGTTGAGTCGCACATAGTAAATCACACTGCATTTCAGCTTGATAGTCTAGAAAAATAGTGGTGGAGGTCCTATATGGCTTGCAGACCAGAGGGGTCACCTCCGCTTATGTGGGCACAATTCTCCACACCCTTTTTGGTGAAGTATGTACCACGTAGTTTAAGAGAGTGATTGATGGATGATTTCACCAGGTTGGAGTAGGGCTCTATGTCTATCTCACAGTATGAGGTCTGTTTCCATGAATTGGCTAGGCATGCCACCATGATTCTACCCACCATGCATGAGAGAGTGCTTCATTTTATCAGAGGTATGACTTTACAGCTCTTATTGGCTACAGAGGGTATGGTAACTTCAGGCTAGTCCTTCTTGGAGGTGGAAGATCACGTCCGCACTTTTGAGGGATTACTTTGTGAGATCTAAGGAGGCAGCGATAGAAGGCCTCGCCATCAGGGCAGTTACAATCGGTTCACAGACAGGAGGTAGAGGTTAATTTTTTAGGGTTCAACATCAACAACGCTTCCTGTCGAGCCGGCCAATTCAGGTGGCACTACATATTGCTGAGGGTCAGAGTAGTCAGTGTACGTTTTAGTCTCCCGTGGTGCACATTTCAGTTATTCAGGCCGTGGTAGCCAGTCTGGTTCAGTAGGTTCTTCTGTTTGGACCTTAGCATGCAGAGGTTGCTACTAGTATGGTGAGTTGGGATACTTTGTCAGAGATTGTCCTCGGGTCAGACATAGGGGGTAGTAAGGTTAGTTGGTTATGTCCCCCAAGGCTCTATCACCACCAGCCAGAGGTGGTGCATATGGTAGTAGGGGTGGTCCCCAAGGTACTAAAGGCGGTCCTAAGTCTAGTTTATCAGGTGGTCGTGGCGGTCAGGGCCAAATGTATGCATTTTTGGTCCATCCAGAGACTGAGGCTTCAGATGCTGTTATCACAGGTACGATCTCCATTTGTCATCATCCAGCTTCTGCTTTGTTTGATCCGAGGTCTACATTCTCCTATTTTGTATGCTTATTATTGATAAGATCCCAATTGGGGATACCAATTGAAATCTTTCAAACACGCGGAAATTAAAGATAGATGATAAATAAGAGATGAGAAGTGAAGAAAGAAATGCTTAATTAAATCCACAATTAAACCAAGGGAGAAGAGAACTTGAATTTCGAAAAAAAACAACTCAATTGAATCTACAAATGAGCAATCTCAACTGAAAATCAAGGTAAAGGAGTTTTAGATCAATAATAGGAATCCACCTATTACTAACCTAGATTAACACTAGCTACACTAAGCTAAACTAAGGGAATCCACCCTCTACAATCTACACTCTCAAAGTGTTTCTTCAAATCTCAGTTCCTAAAATCAAAGATGAAAATGGCTAAGGCATCTATTTATAGTTTGCCTCTTACAAACATTGCCCAAAAGTGGCTATTTAAAATAAGGCCCAAAAGTGACCTAAGAAGAAAACAAAATTGGCCCATTAGATTGGCACATGCGTTTGTACATGCTAAACGCATGTGCCAACTTGTGGCACGCAGTTGTGCAGCTGCTAAACATATGTGACATGCGCCTTCACATGCTAAACATATGTCAAGTTCTACTGCACGCAAGGGAGGTGTAGGTCTCTTTGGCAGCAACTTCTTCATGTCATCTCCTCCTCCTTCCTTCCAAGCGATCATCCAAATGTGGATTAGATTTATTTGACGCTCAATGAGACTCTCCCAAGCTCCTCTTTGTGCCATCATGGCTTGTATAGCTTGGGTCCTCTTGGGTTGACCTTGAAGGATAGGTCTATCATGAATGGTGCCAGGCGATATCGCATCATCCTCCCCTTCTTGAAAAGGATTTGTCCTCGAATCCAAATCCTACAAAACATCAAAGAGAATGAGCGCATGTCCTCTCCCAACCCTAACAAGGTAATCATAGGGTGCATGATAACACCTAAAGCAAGAATATCATGTATTCAACACTCTAAATTGTTCACTCTTATGATATAATCAAGTAACACAATGATTTAGAAAGAACAAGTAATCTTACAATTCAAGAGATAGTGGGAAACTCAAGCAACTTTGACAAAAGGGTAAATCAATAAAACCAATATATTTAGGAAAACAAACATGCAAGTTCACATTAGTTCTATACTTCAAGAAGTACATCTCTCCCCTTAAGTCAAGATACAAGTTATAACCCTCATGGCTAAGTGCAATGTCATAAACTAGGTCGAACCAAGTTACAACTCCTCTAAATGCACTAGCCCACTTGTAGAATGGAATTACTTCTAATTCATCATCGGGGTAAAATATAAGGGTATCGCCTAAACATATGGGAAACTATGTCACATACAAGCCCATCAAGTCAAGTAATAACACTAAGTTAAAATCACATGAAAGATTAGAAGTGTCATTACTGTACTTATCACAAGAAGATCTTACCTTCATGGCTTTAGAAAGTCCAAAGATAAGCATAAGCGATAAATACATACCATCCTTAGGTTTAGGAATTTGTAAGGCACCAAATCGGATTTGTTGCCAAGGAGGTTTCCTCCAATGATCATCCTCCTTAAGACTCCTCATTTGACAAGACTTCACAAACAAGTCAATCACATAATCAAGTCTATCAAGAGAGAGAGTCTTACCTTTAAGCTCATTGGTCCTACACCAAGCTTCATGTAGCATCTCCTCACCCTTTAGGTTAGAAGCTTTGGCATAGTCCACATCAAGGGAATGCTTTATAACCTTCACATTGCTCCCTTTCTATGAAGAGCATTCTTCTTTGTGGGAAGTCTTTTCCCCACACAAATTTAGTCCATCAAGTGGATTATTAATCCTCAAGAAAGACTTTCCAACATAGGGAAGGGTGCCAACAAGAGATGACTCCATGAATGAAGTATCAAACTTTAAATAAGTGTCACCTCCCTTCTCAAAACAAGAACCCCCAATTTCACCCAAACCTGAATTAACTAACTCGACCTCATATTTATCAAACAAAGGTGGGGTGTCATACAAAGGGTCACAATTATCACTAATTTCATAAGGACACTCATAATTTGGATTACTCAAATAATCAAGCAAATCAATGTTATCTTTACCTAAAGGATCATCCCTTTTGAAAAGTGATGGTAGAATATCATCAAGTGGGTAGTTAGTACAACCTTCACCCATATCTTGCTTGTCATCTTGACAAAGCTTCACCTTACAAGTAAGAGGTCCACAATCCCTCAAGAAGGAAGTTCCTTCATTGGGAAGGGTGTCATCATCCCATAGTGGATTACCAAACAACTTGTAGCATCATGGACACTTTTAGAAATGACATTATCGACACACAAGAAAGATCCACTAGGCTCACCACATGGTAAAGGCTCATTAATCTCAAACAAAGATAAACTATCAGTTACACTCAATGGGCTACTAACCACACAATGATCCTTCAAGTTCAACAAAAGAGTGTAAGGATTAGATCTTTTACCTTGTAGCTCATAAGAAGAATCACCATCACCTTGGTTATCAATATTGGAGCACACTTGCTCCTTTGGAAGGCTTTCAACTACCTCATGTTGTTTCATATTTTGAGGTTCGTCATTAGGTTTGCTTCCAAGAATACCTGCACAATCATCAACACAACTAGAGAGACAAGAAAATTTACATTAGTTAGGATTAGGTCGTGACAACCCTCTCACCTCACTCCACACAACCTCTCCTTTTTCCACTCTAGAATTGTCACTTTTCACACCCTTACTCCTCTCAATATTTTCTCTCTCAATTTCTTTGGACTTAGGATAAGTGCCAAGTATCCCTTGAGAAATGTAAGAAGGTCCCTTCGACTTAAGTTTCCACTTTGGAGAATAAAGAATGGATGTTTCGACTTCCATGATCAACTCCTTAGGGCCATCATCACTAGGAGTACCTTTCTTTTCTTACACTAGCAACTCCTTAGGTTCATCTTCAATAAGAGTAGCCTTCGCCTCGTTTGCTTACAACTCCTTAGATCTATGAATATTATACACTTGGTAGATCTTGTTCAACTGTTCCTCTATTAAAGTATATTCTTTAGTTAATGACGCAAATTCTTCTTGCAAACTTGGGAGTGGGTCACTTGCACTTGCTTATTTAAGGGGTATTGGTGGGAAGAGAAGTTTACCTTCTTTGTTTGCCATATACTTATACAAATCTTGTGTGTGTGGGATCCTATGACTTTGGAACCAAGGAATTCCCAAAAACATGTGATACGTATCCATAGGAACCACATCACACCAAACCTCCTCTTGATATTTGCCAAGTGAAAAGATTACCTACACATATCTATCAACCCAATATCCTTTTTGAAAGGAATAAGGATTTTGTCTCATTATACAAGGTAGTCTAAGACACTCAACCACTTTAGGGGTGATGAAGTTTGTAAAACTATGGTGATCAAGTAGAAGATCATATCCCGTACTACCATAAACATTCACCCTTGTTCCAAGAATTTGCCTCTCCGGGTCATGCCTATCTTAGAACCTTGGATTCCCTCTACTTTTTCTAATGACATCTCCATATTGCGAATGAGACACATTGGCATTAGGATAATAAGTACGAGACATGGTACTCCTAGAAGTAGGAAATACACATATAACATCATCCTACGGACGACTCCTACTTGTTTCAACACATACACTCATGTCCCTTTGATTAGGATAGGAAGTAGTACAAGATGGGGCATAGATTTCAACCTCACAACCTCCACTTATACAAGGACTTTCATCAAATGATTCACAAGGTATGTGTAAGAAAGTGTTATACCTCACGTTTCCTCCATAACCATGGTGTGTAGTGTGAGAACCTTCCCCATCACTATAAGATTCATCATAAGGTTCCTCTAGTCCTTCATCTTTATTATACGATACGTGAGCACTTGCTTCATATTCACCTTTAGAGTTATAGCTCTCAACACCATCTTGTTCATGGTCATATGGACCATCATAGACCTCATAGGCTTCACCATCATATCAGAAGTCATAGCCCTCATTGTCTCTATCATAGCCTTCATAGGCCTCACCATTAGAATCGTAGCCTCCATTGCTACAAGCATAGCTTTCCTTGTCATCATCATAAGTATCTGAAGCTATGGATGACATTATGCCTTATAACTCCTTGGTACCTACCTGCAAAATGAGAAAACAAGGTTAGTAATAAGAGTTCCTTGCCAACACTCGTGTTTACACTCGATTGTGCTTAGCTAGCACCATTCACATATGCTCACCCTCTTGCCTTTTACCATTCTCAACTTACCTTCCTAGAGTGTATTCCCAAAGTTGATAGTGAACTACATTTGCCCAATCAATTTACAAAGTTACTAATTCATTATGAAAGAATAGATTCGAGTTAACCGAACAATGAATGACTCAATAAGCAAGCGAACAAGAGACATACAATTCACAACAAAATCAAACAAGAAAAGATTGAAAGAATTGGCACAAAATGAAAAATGGACACAAGAACTAATCACAACCAAGTAGACCAATTACTTGTTGATAATTAGATTTAAGAATCAAGAGAGGTTAATTAGAATCAAGGAAATGGAATTAGGAAGTTAGAACTTGAGATTCGTTAGAGAAAAGTGAAGTTGCAAAATTGAGCATCTGCTAAGGTATCTACGATTTGCACATGCCAACTTGATGTTCGCATGTCCCAGTGCACATGAAAATGAGTAACTCAGCATGTCACATGAATTTTCATGTGCCAAACGTGCATGAGCACTTGCTGTTGCACTTTCCATCACATGTGACCCAAAACAGACACCTGAAGCCTCCGATTTTTGTACTTCTCTTTGATTTTTGTGCTTCTTTCCCCTAGTACTTGCCTTTTTTGATAAATTTCCTTTTGTACCAACACAAGTACTCTTTATTTTCCTTTCCCCTTTAGACAAACACACCTTATTGAGATTCTTCTTCTTCAAGACTTGAAGAACACCAAGAATAATTTATGAATTTTCAAATTTCCAACTTCTTCAATTTAGCTCTGATTGATCCAAAATTTGAAATGAAGCCTCTCCTCGATGTAGAGAAAAAAGCCCAGTACAAATTAGAATCAATTACCACAAAAATCGAAGAGACCCATTTTCATGATCTTCAAGTTCTTCAAAAGCTTCAAACCTAAAAATGGTAGAAGCTTCAAATTAGCTCCGGTTTCTTCCAAATTTGAGATTTCCAAGGGTCTACTAGAGAAAAATCCACGCTCCGGAGCTAGCGAAACTGTTGGAATTCAATTCTGTGTGTTGTTACCATGAATGTTGACCCAAGTGAATGATATCCTAAGTTAAGGATCTAAAATAGGGAAACAGTCAAAATGACCAAACGAACGGCCAGGGCACCAAACCACCAGTCCTAGCAAGCCATAAATGACTTGGAGCCACTACATGCAAGCTCTAACAATCCAAGAAAAGCATAAACACGGGAATGATTGAAAGGGTCATTACATCATCCACTACTAAAAAGGACTTTCATCCTTGAAAGTCAAGAATAAGGAAGTACCTGAAGGCTCAAACAAATGTGAATACTGAGCCCACATCTCTCTCTCTCGATCTCCCAGCTAGCCTCCTCAATGGGATGGTGCCTCCACTAAACCTTAACAATCAGAATCTCTCTAGATCTCAGTCTCCTGACATCTTTGGCCAAAATCGCTACCGACTCCTAAACAAAAGCTAAACTCTCATCCAACTGAATTGTATCCCACTGCAACATATGAGACTCATCTAGAATAACCATCGCAACATTGATACATGGAAAATCGGGTGCATAGCTAAAAACATCGAAGGCAAAGCTAAAATATAAGCAATACTACCACCCCTCTGAAGAATCTCAAATGGCCCAATGTATCAGGGGCTAAGCTTGCCCTGCCAACTAAATCTCGTCACGCTTATCATGGGGGATACACAGAGAAACACCAAGTCAACAAAACTGAACTCTAAGGAATGAAGTCTATGATCAGCGTAGCTCTTCTGCCTACTCTGGGCTACCTAAAGTCTGTCCTGAATCACTCAGACCTGGTCTAAGGAATCATGAAGCAAATCTATGCTCTGTAGCCTAGACTCCAAACCATTAAACCAACCAATCGGTGATCTGTAATGCCTACCATACAAAGACTCAAAAGGTGCCATGCCAATGCTAGAATGAAAGCTATTATTATAAGCAAACTCGGCAAAAGGCACAAACTTATCCCAAGAACCTCCAAAGTCAAGAACACAGGCTCGAAGCATGTCTTCCAGGACCTGAATAGTCCTCTCAAACTGGCCATCTGTCTGAGGGTGGAATATTGTACTAAGCTGAACCTCTGTACCCAAATCTCACTAAATAAATGTGAACAGAGTGTCGCAGTCTAAAATGATAGAAGCTGGGACCCCATGCAACTGAACAATCTCATAAAGGTAAATCTAAGATAACCTTTCTGCACTGTAAGTAGTATGAACCGAAAAGAAGTGCGCTGCCTTAGTTAGCCGATCAATAATCACCCAAATAGAGTCAAAACCCCTAAAACTACATGTCAATAAAACTATAAAATCCATAGTAATCCCCTCCCACTTTCACTCAGGAATGGGAAGTCGCTGCATCAAACCACCAGGTCTCATGTGCTCGAACTTCAGTAGTTGACAGTTCAAGAATCGAGATACAAACTTTGCTATGTCCCACTTCATACCACTCCACCAGTAAAGCTATCTCAAATTTCTGTACATCTTGGTTGCACTAGGATCGATGGAATATCTCGAACAATATGCCTTGCAGAGAATCAACTGAATCAAATCCCTAACTCTTGGAACACAAAGGCAACTGTCAAACCTCAGAACACCATCTGAATCTAGAATAGGTCGGCTGGCCTCACCCCAAACAACTTGATCACGAAGGTCATATCACCACCGATCCCCAAACTAACGGATCTGGATTTGATCAGCCAAGGTAGAGTGAACCTCAATACTGGCAAGAACTCTGCTAAGATCCAAAAAGTCAAGACTAACCATACGGTTATCCAAGGAGTGGATGTCCAAGGCCAACAACCACTCTGAAATTGAAAGTGAAGCTAGGCTACCCATACTCACCGCCTTCCAGGTCAAGGCATCCACTACCACATTTGCCTTGCTCAGATAATACAGAATAGTGAAATCATAGTTTTTCCGTAACTCAATCCATCTCATTTGCCTCGAGTTCAGCTCTCGCTAACTCGTGATATACTAAAGACTATGGTGATCAATGAATATCTCGCAATGAACCCATTTAAGTAGTGCCTTCAAATATTGAGTGCAAAGACTACCACTGCAAACTCCAAGTCATGAGTGGGGTAGTTGCGCTCATAAACCTTCATCTGCCTTGATGCATATGCTATCACATGACCCTGATGCATTAAAACACAACTAAGACCAACCCCTTAAGCATCACAATATACCGAAAAGCTCTGACCCTAAACTAGCAAAGTCAATACAGGAGCGGAAGTCAATAAGGCCTCACACTGATACGATAACTAAAATAGGACATCCTTTCTAGTCAGCCTAGTCAAAGGTGCTGCTATGGAATAAATCCCCTCGATGAACCTTCTATAGTACCATGCTATCCAAACAAAGTTGTGAACCTTGGTAGGACTAGTAGGTCTAGGACAATCACGGACAACTGAAATCTTACCCGGGTCTACTCTAATCCCATCCTTAGACACCACGTATCCTAGGAATGCAACTGACTCAAGCCAAAACTCGCACTTTAAGAACTTGGCATAAAGGTGATGATCTCTCAAAGTTTGGAGTATAATCTTCAAGTGCTGCTCATGCTCATCTCTACTCCGCGAGTATATCAGGATGTCGTCTATGAAAACTATCACAAATGAGTCCAAATACGGGTTAAGCACCCTCAAGTCCATGAAAGCTATGGGGGCATTAGTCATCCCAAAAGACATCACCAGGAGCTCATAGTGGCCATAACGTGTTCTGAATTCTATCTTAGGGATGTCCTCCACCCTAATCCTCAACTGTTGATAGCTGGACCTCAAATCTATCTTCGAAAACATGGCTGTACCCTGAAGCTGATCATATAAGTCATCTATGTGCGGCATCGGATACCTATTCTTCATAGTCACCTTATTCAGCTGCCTATAATCAATACATATCTGCATCGACCCATATTTCTTCTTCACAAACATAACTTAAACACCCCAAGGCGACACACTCAGCCTAATGAAACCCTTAGCTAATAAGTCATTGAGCTGCTTATTAAGCTCTCTCAACTCCGTTGGAACCATACGATAAGGAGAAATAGAAATGGGCTAGGATTCTGACTCTAACTCATTACAGAAATAAATGTCTCTCTCAGGTGGAAGTCCTAGCAGGTCGATAGGGAACACATCTAAGAAATCTCTAACCACAAGAACTGACTCAAGGGAAGAAGGGTTGGCACTAGCATCTCAAACATATGCTAGATAAGCCAAACACCTACGCGAAATCAACTTCCTAGATTGAAGACAAGAGATTATCCCAAACGGTGCATGGCTGACAGAACCTTTCCACACAACCGAGGATACACTGGGCATAGCTATGGTAACGGTCTTGACATAACCATCCAAAACTACCTGATGAGGGGATAACTAGTCCATGCTCAGATCACATCAAAGTCTAACATATCAAGAATCATCAAATCTCCCCAAGTCTCTAAATCTCGAACAGAAATCATAAAGGACCTTACAATCTAATCCACTACTAAATAATCTCCTACCGGGGTCAAAATAGATACTTGCATAGATAACGGCTAGCTAGCCAACCCTAAACAAGGCAAATAGTAGGCATAAACATATCAGCAAGTAGATCCAGGATCAAAAATTGCCAAAGCTGACTGACGACATACAAAAATCATACATGTGATCATAGCATCTGAGTCCTCTGCCTCTGGTCTCCCAGGGACCATATAAAACTGATGAACCACCTCCTGACTAACCTCCATCCTTACCACCTGTCCGGCCATATTGGGCACCACCTCTATCCTGACCACAACCTCCTCTAACCGGTGGCTGAACTGCACGGATAGGCAGAGACGGCTGAGCGGCTGGTTGAACTGTACCCCACTGGGGGCAATCTCTACCATAATTCCCAATAACTCTGCACTCATAACAAGGCCCTAATGACCTACCATGCCTGGATGAACTAGTTGTATCGGTGTGGCCACCATGGCCCGATGCCCTAAAAACTAAACCCCTCAGAGTATGACCATTATAACCCTAGTGGCTACTCTGACCCTGCTCAAACTGAGAACTACCAGAAACCTGAAGCAAAGCCTAAACCGATTGACTCGACTGACCCTGGTGTTGTTGTGGATGATAACCTCATCCCTAGTGGCTTAAACCTCTACCATTGTTACTGGAACAACTATAGCTGCCTTGCTGATAGGGCCATTTATCCCTAGTCCCGGGATCATGATAGTGCAAGTCCTCTATAGTACAGACATAGTTTGTAATAGCCTAAAATGATCTACCACTGGCAACTAATATCTCAGTTGGCTGCCTAAGCTCTATTCACAATACCCAAACAAACCTACGGACTCTATCGGGCTCTGTAGGAAAGATCATAGTCCCAAATGGAGCAAGATAATGAAAAAAAGTCTCATACTTAGATACGGTCATAAATCCCTGCATAAGTCTGGTAAACTGCTCTCTACGATGCTTCTTATCGCTCTGTTGCAAGAACTTGGACATGAAGGCCTCATAGAACCTTGACCAAGACAACGGAGGAGATAAATATAGTCTGTAAGAAACTTGGGCCCTCCACCACAACATAGCTCAGCCCTCCTGCTGATAAGTAGTGTATCCCACACCATGAATCTCCAATAAGCCCAAATAGTGTAGCATCTCCTCACAAGTAGTAATATAATCATGTGGATCCTAACCAGGTGTACTAGCAAATCTAGATGGAGCCAACCTCAAAAATCTACCCAGAGCCCTTTTCTTTGTCTCTGTCATAGTTGGGCGAGGAGCAAGAGGCTGTGCAACATATGGAACTGGAAGAATCTCAGCATGGGGAGCCACATAAGCAGGCTGCACTCTTGTACTATGAACACCCAGGGTTACCCCCTAAGCAAATGTCTATTCTACCTCAGTAGGCTAACCCTCACCTATACCCAACAACTGAAGAAGAAAACCCTGAATATCAGACGAAGGAGTTGGGGCTGGAGTTGGCACATAAATTGGTGTTGGCACTGGTGGTACATAGGTTGTCCCCCAGTCTACAGGCTGCTGCTCTAGAACAATCTTGGGTGCATACTCGAGCTCAACCTCGACCCTAAGAGCTCTAACTGGTGCCGCTACTCGGGCACGCCCTCTAGCTCTACCTCTGTGACCTCTCTAACTCCTAGCTGGAGTTTAGGGTGCCAAAACCGAAGGCTAGCCCCTGCCTAATGCCGACGATCTCGTATGAACCATCTGCGGGAGAATGAATTAGAATAAGTGAGATTTTAGGAAACCATCAAGGATAAGACGCATGATATAGAATCAAGGAGAGAGTCATATTTCCTAAGATGCACCTGTATCCTCCCAAAGATTGAGTACAGACGTCTCTGCCCCAATCCATATGACTCTACTAGACATTGACTCTTATATCGATGACACTGGTGAACTTAGGCTCTGATGCCAAGATGTCACGACTTAATTTCTCGATTATGATGGCACCTACAACCCTATAGTAGGCGAACCAATCCCCATAGCCCAAAATAGTTAGTCTTGGGCTACTAGCCAACAAGAAAATGAAAGAAGCATAATATAAGCGGAAGCAAGGGAAATAAAATAAAGAGATAAGCAACAGGAATGCATAAGTGGAAGCTAAACCACACCCAATACCTAATATCATAGTACAAGAGTCGGAACTACATCAAAGAGTGGAAAAATGATCCAAAATAATATATACATATATCTCTGAATAGTAAAAGAGTACATAATACAAAAGATGAACTAAAAGCTAAGCTCTAGTCGCCAAGATCTCATCCTCAGTCTTGAATAGTCCAAAGTATCATCCTGTACGAGTCACCAATGGATCAGCAGTGATGGCCCATACTAGGATCTGCACCAGAAAGATGCAGAGTGTAGTATGAGCAACAATTGCTATGCAACGGTACTCAGTAGGTATCATGGGCTGACTGGGTGCATATAAGATATAGAACAGAGGTATTAAAGAATCTTATCTATTATAGAAGATTAGTACCTGCAGAAACATTAGATAGATATTCTAGAGAAGTAACTAGTAAGTTAATCGTCGAGAAATTAATTGAATCATATGATAAATTATATTATTCTAGCCTTAATTTATCAATTCAAAGAAGACAATTACATGATATACTAATTATTCAGTCATAATTATCTGCACAATTTTAAAGGATGCTCCAATAAATCAAAATATAATAAATAGTGTTAATATTTCTTCTACCGCTAATAAAATAGCAAAAATAGAAATGGATCTACAAAATTGGAATATTCCTAGAGAGTTTTTTAAAAGGGTTTATCAAACTGGACACTTTGATTTTATAAATAATTATAATATTAAAACTTCTGAATCTACGATTGCTATTAATAAGAATATTGAAACTATTAAATTAGTAGCGGCTGAGGATATTAACAGATATAGAAAAAACTATAAGTTTTTTCATGTAGGACTTGTTCAAGTAGCAGTTAAACCCTTATATCATTTAGGTCTAGGTGTACCTATATGTCTTCTCCTAAGAGATAATAGGTTACCAAATTTTGATGACTCATTATTAGCAGTATTACAAAGTAATCTAGCTAATGGTCCCATATATTTTAATTGTTATCCCAACTTCTCTATAGATATTAATGATCAGAATGTGATGAATACATTAACATTAAATATTAAAACAAACAACATGAATAGTAAAGTAAATACTAGAGAAATAGCCATATTATAGAGAGTATATTATAGACTAATGAAAACTACCTTAGCTCCTAAGGAAAAAATAGTAAGCAATAAAGGAGTTACCATGCTTATGGAAGCGAATCATAATCATAATAAAACCTTTATCCCAAAAATGATAAAATGGGATGACGTACTAATAAAAGATAGTTGGCACTTTGACTCCATAACAGAGCCAAATACTGAAGAAGAAAATTCACGCATTGAGCAGGTAGTTCAATTTTCGGATGGGTCTATAGATTTAAAATTTCTAAGATCCCAATCTTTTAGTCATGCTACTTCTAGTAAAAGAATGTTTTTTCCAAGATCCTCATTTTTGACAACTCAAGAAGAGAAGGAGGTAACTTTTGAAGATATAGAGAAAAAATTAAAAGGAGAAGATTTTTTGGAAACAATTTCGAAAGTAGAATATGAACCTAGAATTACCAAGAAACCAATAAGTCCCACTGCTAGTAAAATGCTAGGAGTAAGAGACTCTTTGTGCATGATCAGGTCAGATGAAGAATTTGAACCTAACTTTGAATATTTAGATAAACTCTGGACGGATCCAGAGAATGCCATAAAAAGAGAATGGTATGTTCAAAAATATTCATTAAAGGAAAGGATATCCTTTAGAAAAAATTGGCACATTGATATGAAAATAATAAGATATAATATCAAATTTTTTAAATGGTTTGAGTATACTGAATAATTAGATGACCAAAAAGAATCATTAAATATGATTGTCAATAAATGGTATACCAAAACTAAGGTGGTTGAATCTATTATTCCCCTATTAGAAGAAATTAGTTTGCCCATAGATGGTAGAATTGTTACTGCTACACCCTTTAAACTCGATATATTAGATTCTAAAGGTGACCCCACAGATAAAGATATTAATCGGATAATTATACAAATCAACTGCTATATGTGGTCTCCAATCAAATCCTTAAGGCTGATAATAAATCAACTTTTAAGGATAAACCAAGTTTTTCCTATAGTGATAAGTATAAGAAGTTAGAAACTCACCCAATATTTAAATTACCAGAATTTTTAAAAGATAAATTCCCAAAATTTCAGAAAAAGTATGAAATCCCATATGATCTTATAGAAAAAATTAACGGACGATTAAAAGCCGAATTAAAATTTGAAGATGATAAGGTCATAAGAACTATATCTGAAAAAACTGATAATGATATCAATAAGTTAAGTTCTAGATACTCTAATAAAAAGAACTATTATAAGAAACTCTCTTTTCCAGATATGCAGTATGAAGAAAATAAAATTTTATCTCATACTTCACATTCTGGTAGTGAAATTGCTGAATGGAATATTGATGGACTCGCAGAACATCAAATATACAATATACTGCATGAAATGGGAATGTCCATTACGGCATATAGAATGAAAAACATTATGGATAAACAAGCGACCACATTGATTGTAGAAGGATTTACGAGAACTTTAAAATATTGGTGGGATAACTACCTCACCGAAGATAATAAACAAAGTGTATTAAATGCTACTCCTATTACTCAAGTTATTAAGACTAAACCTATAGGGCAAACTTCTGAAAATAAAATCTTAGAAGACGCCACCGCTACTTTAATTTATAGCATAACCAAACATTTTATAGGAGAACCTCAACTCTTCCAAGATAGGAGTCTAGAGATATTATCAATCCTATCCTGTCCAAAATTAGATGATTTAAGATAGTATAAAGATGCCTTCCTCAACAAAGTCATGGTTAGAGAAGACTGTAATCATAATTATTGGAAAGAAAAATTCATAAGTGGTTTGCTAGCATTATTTTCTGAAAAATTTAGGATAAAATTAAAAGATAGGTTCGAGGGAAAAATTCCTTATAGTCAATTAACTTATGATGACCTTATAAGTTTTATAAATGTCACTGGACTTGAATTATGTACAGACATGAAATTAAAAAATCAACTAAAAAGTGATAGTAAAATATCACCAAGCGAGCTACGGAGTTTTTGTCAGGACTTTGGGTATATTAAATTATCCGCATCTTCAAAAGAAGCATCAAAGAAATTCAAAAGAAGACATAAATATTATAAGAATAAATATGAAAAACCCCATTATTACAAAAGAAGATTTAAAAAATATAAATCCACCAAAGGTGGCACTAAATCTTATAAAAATAATACTGATAAATGCTGGAACTGTTGAATGTTTGATCACCGAGCCAAAGATTATCGAGTACCTAATAAAAGAAGAGATAAAATAAATATGTTAGAACTTGAACAAGAAGTCAAGAATAAATTATATTCTATTCTTGAGGAAAATGAAAATAGTTCTTCCTCTGAGGAGAGCCTTAGTGACGAAGATCAGCTTAATATTGCATATAGTTCTGACAACAGTGAGTCAAGTAATCACTGTGGAGGCAGCGACGCAATTTGCACTTGTGATAGACGCTCTATAAATGTCATTACTAATAGTAACAAGGAGATTTTCTTTTAGATGATTGACCATATTGATGATCATGATCTTAAAAAAAAATATTTAATAGAATTAAAAATTATAGTTCTTAATCAACAACCAGGAAAAGAAACTATTTAACCCTTTATTATGAAAAATGTATTAAATAAATTTAAAGAACAAAGGTCTGACACAACACTACAAAATCTTCAGATTGAATTATTTCACCGAAAAAGGGAAGTTAAGGAGGTTAAGCAAAGACTTGACAAACTAGAAACATAATCATTTACCGATAAAATTATAAAAGATTTGAAGCCTAAACAAGAACCAGCATCATACGAGCCTGGAGAAACCTCAAAATTAGGAAAAGATGAGGAAGAAGAAATAGAGTCGCTAGAAGGAACTCTAGAAACCAAATCAGGAATTAAAACAATTGCAATAGTTAAAGCCCAAAGTTACCACATACCTATTACATTAGTCATAAATAAAAATTATACTATTCATAAAATTGCATTATTAGATACAGGCGCAGATCAAAACTGCATAATTGAAGGAATAATTCCTACTAAATACCTTGAAAAAAGTATTACCCGATTATTCTCTGCAATAGGAGAAAGACTCAAGATAAATTATAAACTCCACAGAGCACCCATATGGAATAATGGAATTTGTTTTATTAATGACTTTGTAATAACTAAGGATATAAATGAAGAAATAATACTAGGTATCCCTTTTATAACTCAAATAAAATCATACGTCACCGTGTTAGATGGCATCCACACCACAGCGTTAGGAAAAAAAATTATTTTCCCTTATCTAAATAGTATGTCAAAAGAAGAAAGTGACTTTGTAAAAGATAAAACTATCTTTAGAATAAATATACTTTCACAACAAATAAACTATTTAAAGGATGAAATAAAAACTAAGAGAATTGAATCATCTTTAAAAACCCCGGAAGTAGAAGCCAAAATTAAGAGCCTCCAAGATGTCATCGAACAAGAAGTCTGTTCGGACTTTTCTAATGCCTTTTGGAAAAGGAAAATACATATTGTTGAATTACTATATATCGAGGGATTTGACGAAAGAGTCATCCCCACTAAGGCGAGACCTATACAAATGAACCCTGAATTAATGGAATATTGTAAAAAGGAAATCAATGATTTACTTGATAAAAAAATTATTAGACCTTCTAAGTCACCCTGGAGTTGCTCAACATTTTATGTCAACAATAGCGCAGAAAAGAAAAGAGGAGCCCCAAGACTAGTCATAAATTATAAGCCCCTTAATAAGGTTTTAAAATGGATTAGATACCCGATACCCAATAAAAGAGATATTCTTAAAAAAACCTATAAAGCTAATATTTATAGTAAGTTTTATATGAAATGAGGATTTTGGCAGATACAAATCGCCGAAAAGGATAAATATAAAACAACCTTTAATGTGTCTTTTGGATAATACGAATAGAATGTAATGCCATTCGGATTAAAGAATGCACCATCTGAATTATAAAATATTTTAAATAATATATTTAATCAATATAATAATATTTCTATAGTTTATATAGATGACGTTATAATATATTCAGAAGATATAGATCAATACTTTAAACATATTCAAACCTTTTTAAGAATTGTTAAACAAAATGGGTTAGTAGTAAGTGCTAAAAAGATTAAGTTATTTCAAACCTCTATTAGATTTCTGGGTCATGACTTATATCAAGGAACCGATATACCCATTGGTAGAGCCATAGAGTTCTCATCCAAATTTCCAGATGAATTAATTGATAAAACGCAGGTCCAAAGATTTTTAGGGAGTCTCAACAATGTTGCAGATCTTATTCCAAATATTAGGCAGATCTGTAAGCCTCATTATCAGCGTCTTAAGAAAGATCCAGTCCCATGGGGATTAGAGCAGACTAAGACAGTCCAAAAAATTAAATCAATAGTTCAAAAAATTTCGTGTCTAGGAATACCACATCCCGAGGCATTCATGATTGTAGAAACCGATGCCACAGACGTAGGATATGGAGGCATCCTTAAACAAAGAGTTTCTCTAGAAACTCCCAAACAATTAGTAAGATTTACTTCAGGTTTATGGAATAATACCAAAAAAATTATAGTACAATTAAAAATGAAAGTTTGGCTATAGTACTATGTATTACCAAATTTCAAGATGATTTAATAAATAAAGAATTTTTGTTAAGAGTAGTCTGCAAAGCTTCCAAAGATGTTTTACAAAAAAGATGTCAAAATTTTAGTTTCTAAATAAATATTTGCTAGATGGCAAGCTTTATTATCCATCTTGGATTTTCAAATAGAATCTATAATGGGGGAAAATAATTCTCTCCTCGATTTTTTTAACAAGAGAATTTTTACAGGGAAATAATGAGACCCAGAACCCAAGGCATAAGACCTCTGAGGCCACCATTCCAAGCCTTCAAACCTAAAGAAAAAATGAAAAGACCTTTTAAAGAAAAAGATAAACCAAAATCAGAGAATAGATATCCAGTTCTGGAAGAATTTCCACATCTCCCTAAAGCTACCGTTCCTTCACCATTAGAAGAACCTATAACTAGTTTAACCAAATTACAACCTCTTAAAATAGTTTTCAGGAAAGATTCCTCCTCAATAGGCAATAGAGGTATAACTATCCAAACCAGGGATAGTTAAAAATTGAAAGCACCGGAGACATACACTCAAGCAGTCCTCCCAACTACCCCGGAAAGGAACATGGAGAAAATTACACCAAATAAAAAAAGGGAGATAATAGATTTGAAGGTATTTCCGATCATGGCGCTTGATAAAAGATATGAAGTCTTCGGGGTACCAGACCTGTTAAAACATTGCTATACAAATTAAAATTATGTAGAGACAGAGGATCCCCTCAAGACCCGAAGATATTATGAGTTTGTTTTAACAGATACCGATTCAGTTGAAATCGAGCACAAATTAGAAGATCATAATAATCCAGATAGTATTCAATTCTCAAAGTTCACAATTAAAAGAATTTTAAGCCATTTTGAATGGTTCAAGGATCATTTACATACCCCTATTACCCTGTCAGAAGTTCATCGACCCTCGACATATAATTGGTATGATTATAAGGTGGCCTGGTAAAATTTCATATACGTTAGGCCCAATACTCACTCCTGGTTTGTGAAATATTCAGAAAGATGAAAAATGCAGTAATCCCCAGATGGTTTTACGAATGGTGTAGCCAAATCGGAGGAAATCAATAAGTATTGTCAACTCATTTTCATATGCAGTTTGAGAAATTTCAGGTATAGCAGAATATCTCCACCCTACCAGAGAATGTCAAATTGTGCAAATATTTTATTGCTAAAAGAATTTTCTATATTATCTATTCGTCCTTCGATATTCATGAATTTGAAAGGATCAAATATTTGAGTAAGACCATAAGAATAAAAGGTTGGACACCAACAGTCTTAGATAATACAAGAGCATCAAGTTCTTCGCTATCCAAAGAGGAATTAAAAAAGAGGCTCGAAGAATCTTTATCAAGTTTGAACAAGAAAACCGAATCAAAATAAATAATAGAGTTATTAGATACTGCATCCTCGCACACTAGCGAGCCCAGCAATGGAGACATGATGGATCCGCATGGGATAGCTCAAGCTTATCTCCTCAACTGAAGAGAAGAGCCGGCATGCCCTTTCAATGGAATAAAGAGTTACTACAAGTCAAGAGATGTAAGATCTGCACAAAAGGACAAATAGCTATGGAATCTGCACAATATCATGAATAAGAAGAATTAAAAGAAGCACCAAATTCATCAAGACAACATGAAGTAAAAAGAATGAAACATTGATGACAAGAAGTAAAGAAATGGCAACATCAAAATAAGCAAAATGACAAGAAGTAAAAGGCAACATTGAAGACAAGAAGTAAAAAGATGGCAACAAATAAATCAACAAATTGACAAGAAGTAAAAAGACGGCAACATCAAATGCCAAAGTTTCATTTTCAAGAAGAAGCAATTTTCAACAAGATAAATATGATATGTTATATCTGTGTAAAATTAAGTTTTCCACGTGTAGACACGTGTTAGATAAATAGTATTAGTAGTAAATTGAGTCAGCAGTTTCATATCAATGTAATATTAAGTCTGCCACGTGTGGACACATGTTAGATAAATCGTATTAGTAAAGAATTGAGTCAGCACTTTGAGGTCTATTTAAGACCTTCTCTTTGTAAGAAGAAGGGCATTCGGAAATTTAGGAACTCACTTACATATTGGCCACCTTTTCTCTCTCTGTACTCAACCTTTCCTTCTACTCAATAAACATCTTTTGTAAGTTATTTCCCTACTTTATTGTTATAAGAAAATTCCGCTAATGGCAAGAATTGGTCCCAACGACCACCAAAATTAATCACACATGCCCGTAGCATATACTCTAATACAAAAATGGTCCTCTTGTACTGACCATCAGTTTGTGGATGAAAAGTTGTACTAAGCTTCACCCTAGTACCCAATTCCTTTTGCATACACTTCTAGAAGTTAGATGTGAACTAAGTACCTTGGTCTGAAATAATGGAAAATTGGAACACCATGCAAAAGCACTATATCCTGGATGTAAATCCTAGCCAATCTCTTCGCATTGTTGTCACAATCCAACTTCTCAGGTCATGATGGCACCTATAATCCCCCAGTAGGAGAACCAATCCCTGTAGCCCAGAACAGTTGGTAATCGGCTACTACCTAAACCAAAACGCATAATAATTATAAATAAGTGGAAGCACATATAAAGTAGAATAACGCGGAAGAAAACAACATGAATATAAATACATAAAGAAGCTAAACCAACCCAAAGACCTGGTATCAAGAGTACATGAGCCTCTAATAGTATACAAGTGCTAGAGATATAATAGAATATACAACTGTCTCTAAATAATAAAAGAGTAGCAATTCCAAAAGATGAGATGTGGTCAAACCCCGGTCGGCAGGAACTTACCCTACTCTTGAATATCCAAAAGCTGCATGAGAATCCACGCGATCAACAGCGACGGCTCACACTAGAATCTGCACCAAAAAGATGCTGAAGTGTAATATGAGCATAAATTCCTAAGCAACGGGTACCCTGTAGGCATCATTATTCAACTGAGCCCATATAAGATATAAAAGAAGTAAATAGTATATAGCAAATAATCTGTCATAGAAGTAACAGAGAAAAGTACACGAAAACTAGCACGGATAGAAGACCAAGAGAATAAAAGCATGATATGCTAGCCATAAAAGATATATATAACACAGAACACAAGTGAAGGAAAGAAGAATGCACCTGGATCCTTGCAACAATAATATATATAAAGAGAGAGTTTAAGAAGGATGGCGGTATACTGGTAACCTCAAATAAAAGGGAAGGAAGGGAAAACAAGTAAACATTCTCATGCTAGAAGAAATATAACAGTTGAAATCATGCTGAAAATAGATACAACTCTCCAGATTAGAATAGTCAGGAAACAACCTTACAAATACCACCCTAGAATAGGATAATCTAAACCACAAGGAATCAAAAAGCCACTAACCAGCACCACAATAAAAATGGAATCCACCAACTCACAAGTGCTCAGAAGACCACATAATCGTGCCTAAACAAGATAGGACCCTCTAATCCATCAATGATAGAAAGTCAAATAATCAGAACCTCAACATGCTAGAATCCACCAATAATCGAAGGCCATAACAAGATTTGCAATAAGATAGAAGTAATATAATCTACCTACGGTCCCAATGGGTGCCCTTACACCCGAGGAACACAATCAAGTGAAAACAAACCCTCTGGCATCTCATTCTACTGGAGAGTACACTAAGCAAACAACAAACAAGGGTGGAATCTGAATACAATATGCATGATGTAATATGATATGAAGAAACCGGTGTGATAGTAACCCTCTATGCACCTCCTCCGATGCTTGTAGGACTAGTAGGAGCACGCATTAAGGTACGTACCTGCTATACCTCAACTATACCATATACCCCTCCTCCGGCACACTCAGCACGTAGCCCCTAGTCCTGATCGGCAGGGCCCATGGAGGTCCTCGACCACATACAGTAAAGAATGTGAAATCTCAAAGTATAAGTGCCCGAAGTGTATTCGAGTCTAAATCAGTGATTGGAATCTCGTAGTACATGCCTAGAGTGTATTCGAGTCTAAATCAGTAGTAGTAATCTCAAAACCCTTATAAAAGGGTGCCCGAAGAGTATCCGGGTCTAAATCCATAGTAAAAACATATCTAGAACTACGGCAAAACAGTTTAGAAAACCATTTATAGTTTGCCCGTAGCCAAAACAGTTGTAAAACATATAAAAAATTATTTGCATGAATGATATGATCGCAAACAACAGTAGCCCAACAACTCACAAACAACCTATCGGCCCTGCACAGGCACAATCAGCTCTACATCATAGATATCCAGCCTAATATAACATCTTGATGTCTGGGACTCGCGAACATTCTAAAATATCCACCCATCAATGGTCCAAGCGCTTATATAAAGGCTACAAGGGGCCACAAGGGTAATATTACAATACTACAATAAATACTTCAAACAATGTAAGAAATAAACAGATAGAAGAGGTTAACAAGGTCTGGGGTGCCAACCTAGAATAACCAACCCAAGGATGCTATTTAATATAGTTATAGCCTATATACGTAAAGTCTAGGGTAGGGAAGATCATAACCTACTTGTCGTCTGATGACTAGCTGCTGGAACAATGTTGTTCAAACTCGAATTGCTCCGAGAATCCCCAAATCACGAACAAACTATCAATATAAGATACTACTTGTCAAGAAGAAGCCAATGGTACACATAGTGCTAAAAGTATAGACGGGTCAAAATTTGGGTCACAAGCGGGCCTATAGGCCCCACAACCTGAAGTCAGAAATGAAAAATACCAAAGTGTTCCAAATATTCTCGGGAGGACATGCTCCAAAAATGAGCGAAAAATGAGTAAAGAAAGGGCCTAAAACAGCCTAAAGAAGAAGAGGGAACATGCAAAAACATACAAAATTAAGAACCAAAAGCGGGGAAAACATATCACAGACAGAGGGAGTAAGAGCAACGAGATAAAGCACGCGAGCCACGAACAATCAACCCAACCAGTAGCTAAAAACCCACACAAGAAATCCCCAAGCTAAGTAAGTACAACAATGGAGGTTTTAGCCATGGGAAGGAAGAAATTCAAGCATAACACTTACCAAACAAAGAGGGAAACGATGAAATCTTCAATTTGATGAAGTCCCACCGCTGTAAATTCACTTGGAACAAGTTTTAGGAGAGGCAAATTAGTGTTGTGTAAGAAGAAATGAGAGAAGAGGTCTGAAAAATCAAGGAAAAGGCTTTATAAGTTGCAGGTCATAGACTAGCACAATCATGCTGCCTGGGCACAATCGTGGAGAAGGGAGGGTCACATGCTAGCGTAATTGCGCTGCCCGGGTAACGTTGGCACCGAAGGAAATCACAGGCTAGCACGATCTCTCTGTTCAGGCGCCATTAGCGCTGAACACTTTTGCTATAGAAAAAATAGCAAGGTGAAAAACTTCCACGGGATGTTTCGGGCACAATTGAAACCCAATACACACAAACCAAAGATGCAACTAACGTTAAAATGACGTTCTGAACTCAATGAAATCGATGAAACATCCATATGAGGTAATTTAGGAGGAATGTTGACCTAAGTCAAAAATAACTAAGGCCTACCAAAAACCCAAAATGAGCCTGACTCACCCGAGATGTTAACCAACCACATACATAGACCAAACTCGACATTACGGAGCTAACATCGTTGATGGAGTTTCCATCCGAGGTCATCTTCTCTGAGTGTTGACAAAAGTCAACCTTACAAGCCCAACTGGCTTAAAAACTCAGAAAGAGAAAATTTCAAACTAATAGTTCTCTGATCCTTACCAAAGGTCCGACTAGATCAAAGTCCATGCTACGTAGGTAACGGAACTGTCAGAATTTGACTCCGAGCACTTTTGCTATGAATGTTGACTGCTGTCAATAATTTCCAAAGTTGAAGATCTAAAATGGGGGAACATACATAATTACCAAACAAATGGCCCGGGTACCGAACTACCAGTCCGAGTAAGCCATAAATAACTTGGGGCCGCTATAGGCAAGTTGTAATAGTACAAAGAAGGCAAAAATACGTGAATAATCAGAAGGGTCATTACATCATCCATTACTAAAAATGACTTTCATCCGCAAAAGTCAAGAAAGGAAACACCAAAGACTCAAAATTTATGGATACAAAGCCTGCAACACTCTCTCGGAAACCCGGGCAGCCTCCTCGACTAGACAGCACCCTGCAAAGCAAAATTAAAGAAGAGCTACCAAAAAGCCTTAACTCCTTACTACCCAAGCTAGACTCCAACCTTTAACTCCAAAACTTCAAAGGTCTAACAATAAAACCGAACCTTTAAGGAACTCAATTGAAAAGCACCCACACTACACCAAAACCAAGAGAACTAAGGTGATAAACACATAAAACTTGAAACCTCGATACCACAACCATGTCTGCCCTGAAAACCACCAACAAAACCTCTAACTCAAGAATCCATTTGATCCGTAAAACCCATCTATCTGACCTGAATCCTTCGCATCATGACTTCACACCAGTTGAATACTTGAGCTACCCTTAAAACATCAACTAACCCACTGAAAATCCATAGTTCTCGCGACACTTAACCTCAAACAATGTCACCTTTAGACTCAAACTCTATCAAAGCCAAGCTCTAGTCTACTAGCCTCTAACATCCAAAATAACAACCCGTAGCATATCCTCGAAAGATGGAGTAATCTGCCTTGACTGACTATGAACTAATGCACGGATACCTTTTCTAAAATCAATCTCGATACCTGAACCCAACTAAATCAATCATCAGAGCCCAACTGCAACTAGCATACCAAGACTCTACTAGTCTCTCCTCTTGTACTTAGTGGGATCAAAGAGCCATGATCTAATACCATATTTTCATGACCCAAAATCCCATTAGGACGTAAGGGCACCCATCACCCCTATAATTGAACCCTTTTCCTTTATTAACCATTTAAAAATATAAGTAAGGAAGATGTAATATAAAAGTAAACAACTAACTCTTATAAATTTGGAATAAAAAAATTCAAATCCAAACTACCCTACGACTTGGTGACACCAGCACAAAAGCATCGACAATATGAAATAAGTTTGCAAGAAATCTAAAACAACTGACTAGAAGAAAAAAAGATATGAAACATAAGGAGTCTCTAGAATTCAGTACTGCTGAAGAGAAAGCAGCTCACCCTGAATCTGAACCGCAACAACCTCAAAAACAAGCAACATGTCAAGTATTCCTAGTACCTGGCTCAAATTTTTCATGCAAAAAGGTGCAACAAGTATAGAGTATGGAAAACACGTGTACTCAATAAGCTTTGATTACTAACTCTTTCTAGAAGTGATAACGAGATGAGTAAAGTATCAAAAACACACCTAAACTATCCTCTTTTTTTGAGTTCCATACCTAAACTATTGGAAGTGTGAGTTTCATACCTAGACTATCACTCATTAGTTTGAGAAACACACCTTAATTCTGATTGCACTAAGTGTTTGTATACAAACACATTAAGGCACGTCTGGCCATTAAATATTTTGATGATGTGGCTTTTTTTAGCTGACACATCATTTTTGTTTAATTTTTCAATTAATTTTACCCTAAACTCTACCCTTCTTCTTTATTATTTCTCAACACGGTGTATATTTAATTTTTAACCTAATACTAATAATTTATTTAATTTTTCCCAAGATGGAAATTTTTTGCACGCGGATTGCCACTTGGCGAGAATTTTTAAATAAAAGAGAGAGTGTAGTACACACACCATCAATTTTAGTTGAGGTATTTTACAAACTAATGAGTGATAATTTAGGTATGAAACTCAAAAAAAAGGGATAGCTTAGGTGTATTTTTGATATTTCACTCTAATGAGATATATCCTAAAAGTTTTCTTTTTTCACAAGAATAATTTAACTATAAGATAAGTCACCACAAGATAAGAAATAAGACACGTACCTTTCCAAAACTAGTTACACTAAATATAATATCACAATATGCCTCCAATATATTAGATCAAACCAATACCACAACCATCTCAATGACCTAGCAACAATTCAATATGAAATGTAATGCACTGGCCAAAATAAATCGGTATATACCCACTTCCCCTGTTTGATAATTGAGATCCAAGGGAACCTATGAGGTCCATATCATACCAAAATCATTTCCCATTGGCACAATAATACATGTTAGAACCATTTCTGTAATAACCCTCTAGGTCATTTACTCTATTTTTTTGTATTTTTCTGTGTTTTAAGCTTTTCCCAGTGGCTACAGGTCATTTAAGACTTGCTGAGACTGATAGTTTAATTCCTGGGTAGTTCATCTATGTTTTAAGCCTATTTTCCTATTTTGATATTTTTAAAGCTGAAAGAGTTAACTTTGGTCAACATTCAGAAACGACAAGCTTGGTGGCAATTCCATCAGTGCTGTTAGCTAGAAAAAGTTGACTTTGGGCTAGTAGAACCTTTGGTTTAGATCCCGAGGCTTCCGAACTCATTTTGGGCACTTGGGTAACTTTTAGGTAAAACCTATCAAGTGTTGACTTTGGTAAACATTTTTTCAAGACAACTTCCATTGGTTATTTAAATGATTTTGTTGAGTCTGGAATGATGTTTCTAGTTGGGTAACATATTTGGTTTATGTGTAACACCTCAGAATTCGAATCAACTTTTAAACTTAAAGTCTCTAATTTTTTTAGCTTTCCAGGAATTACGGGTCTAAACCATGGGTCGTGGTTTGAACCATGAGCCGTGGAATGGAGTTGTGGTTTTCCTTCTGTAGTTCAGACTCTGGTCTAAAGACTATGGGTGGGTTTTACGTACCGTGATTTGTTCTACGGATTGGTAAGTCCACTAGTGGAACTGAAGTCTGAGATCTGCCTTATCCCTAGGAACCACGAGGGAACATTACAGACCATAGTCCATTCTACGGATCGTACTATTGACTCGTAGTTCCTCTTCTGTATCTTAAATACTGAGCCAGGAATGACGACTGAGTCTACGGACCGTACTTTGGACACGTAGAAATCCTTCTGCATCTGATCATCTGGGTAAGGAACAACGAGTGGAAACCACGAGTCATGGTCCAGTCTATGACCCATTGAATCCATCTATAGAACCTGAAGCCAAACTTTTTACAACTTTTCTCCAATTAAATCTCAGGGGTGTTTTTGTAAATCCCTGTGATGACCCTTTCGGTCATCTTTGTATTTACGCATTCATTGCACAGTTAGAGCTTTCCTATAGCAGCCCCAAGTCATTTATGGCTTGTTAGGACCTGTAGTTTGGTGCCCTAGCCGTTCGTTTGGTTGTTTTGCCCTTTTTCCTGTTTTAGAGCTTTAACTTAGAATATCGTTGACTTTAGTCAACATTCTTAGCTAACATGCTCGGAATTGAATTTTGACAGTTTCATTAGCTTCAGAGCATTGAGTTTGGTCTAGTTGGACCTTTAGTCGAGGCCTAAGAACTTCCAGTGTGGGTTTGGTATTGTCTTCTCTGTTTTCAAGCCATTTGGAGTTGAAAGTGTAACTTTGGGTGACTTTTGATGATTAGAGTGTCAGATTTGAAATCCAAAAATTCCATCAGCTCCGGAATGTTGAGTTTGGGTTAGAAAAGTAGTTGGTTTGGGTTTCGGGTGAGCCAGACTCATTTTGAGACTTTGGGTTCTTATTCGTTGGTGTTGACTTGGGTCAACATTTCTCTGAAATGACCTCGTATGGAAGTTTCATTAATTCTGTTGAATAGAAAATGTTGTTTCCACTCTGTTAGCATTATTGGTTTTTGAATATCGGTATCCTATTATGCCCGAAACACCCCATGGGAAATTTTAGTGCAGCTGGTTTTATTACAAGTCACAGGCCTTCAGCGCCAACGGCGACCAGGAAGCGCGATCGCGCTAGCCTGTGGCCAGGCCTTCAGTGTAATCGCGCCAGGGCCAGCACGATTGCGCCTAAGCACCTACAGCTGGCCAGCTGGATTGTGCCATTTTAGCGTGATGGCATTTGGTGCCAAGCCTCCTTCAGCGCAATGGCGCTGGTCTTGCGCGATAGCGCCGACCAGCGACCATCAACTATATATTTCTTGTTGTTCAATTTTCCATCCATTTTCTCTACACCTTTCTCACTCTAAACAGCCTTATACTCTCCCATTTTGTTCCAAATCTATTCTAAACCTTGGAGAATCATTTGTTCGTGGATTTTTCATAGTTCTTCGTCCATTGGTAAGCCTTCCTCTTCCTTGAATTTTCATGTTATCTCTCTAAATTCCACCGTTGATGCTCATTCCAAAGCTTGGAATATTTTTTGTAGTGGCTGCCTCTAAGCTTGTGCATGTTCGTGGGGGTGAAGGATTCTTTTTCTTCGCTTAAATTCTAGCTTTTTGGTAAGTAATTCTTGCCTAATTTTCGATTTTTATTCCTGAAATTCTACCTTCAAACCCCAACTTGAGTGGGCTATTTTGGCGCCTCCTCTTGGCCAATTGTGCTCAATTTTGGAGCATAGCTTCTTGGCATCATTGGGGTCATCGTGCTTCTTCTCGGTTTTGGTTTTGGGGTGTGGGCGCTGCGGACTCGTTTTTGTTTCGAATTTTGACCCGGCTACAAATGTAGCAATATGGGTATCGTTAGACTCGTTTTAATATGTTTTTCGCATTGTTGATAGTTTGACCCTCATTCGGAGCTTCTCGAAGTAGCTAAGCCCCAGATATCTTCGTTCCTGTAGTTTTTCATCGGATGACAGGTAGGTTACGGTCTAACTCCTAGACTTAGTATATATTGGATAAAATTGTACTTGCCTGTATCCTTCGGTTGGGTTACTAGGTTGGTACTACAAACCTAGACCATTTTTCCATGATTCACTCATTTCTTTCCTCCATTGTGTGTTGTACTCTTGGTGTTTAATATTAACACTCTTGTGGTCCTGTGAGGCCTTGTTGACTCTGGAATATAGATGGTGGGATTATTGGGAATGTTCGCGAGTCTTGGACATAGAAATATCCTTCTAGGATGGTTATGCTTGTTGAGTAGCTTTGGAGCATATGCAGGGACGATAGGTTGTTGTGAGCTTCTGGGCGGCTATTTGTGTTTGATCATTCATTTCCATGCATGTAAAGAGGGCTTATCCATGTTTTACTAAGGTTTTGGCTTCAGGCCTAGTGGAATTGTTTTCCAAATTTTGCATGGCCCCGGGGGCCCATTTTTTATGGAAATGAATTGGAAAATGGTTTGACTTAACATGTGAATCTTCTTAGGGTAATTGAAGGTTAAATTATGATTTCTATCACCAATTTTACTACTATTGCTAGACTCGACCGGGTCGAGGTGCTAGTTGAGTTTTCTTACTGATTTGAGATGACTTTAGCCTCGGTCGGACCAAGCATTTGAGTTGACTTTCTACTATTTTAGACCCGGCTACGCCTCGGGCACCCTTGAAGGGTTTTTTGAGATTTATCTACTACTCTAGTCCTCGACAGGGTCTGGGCATACATATTCGAGATTTAGCCACTGGCTTGAACCCAGACTTGATTCTAGAGGACACGTTTCTGATACTAAGTTTTGGTATGGGGTCAGGGACCTCCATGGACCTTGTCACCCTGTGCCTGATGCTTTGGGCTGCATGTGCCTGGTGGAGGGTATACATCGGAGTAGAGGTATACGGGCAGCGTCCTTCCATGGAACCTTCCTGCTGGGCTCGATCGGCACCAAAGAAGATACGTACATCATTTTATTCCACCCTGAGGTTGTCATGCATCATATCATTCATTGCTTGAGGTTCCACCCTTGTTTTCTATTTGTTGATTATATGCTCCGGTAGTATGGGATGCCGGAGGGTTTGTTTTCACTTATTTGCGTTTCCCGGTTGTATGGGCTGCTGGGGGACTATAGGTAGACTCTTGTTACTTTATTATGGTTATAAGTATGAGATTGGTTACTGCAAGGTTGTTAGTTCTGGATTGAGATTGTCATGATTAGCTTGGTTATTGATTTCTATTTTCCGAGCATGTCTACCTTTATTCCTCTCTCACATTTCTTATACTTGAGGTTAGCGGTATACCATTCATTTCTAGAATTTGTTATGTATATACTATTATTGCAAGGATCCCAGGTGCGCCATTTCTTACTTTCACCTGTGCCTGTTGTGTATATATTCTAATTGCTAGCCTTGTATGCTATTTTTGTTGTCTTCCCTCTGGGCTAGTTCCTGTGTACTTTTCATTGATTTCTGTGACTATTTGCTTCTATTCTATTTGCTACTGCGCTTTTATCTTATATGTGCCCAGTCGGCCTATGATACCCATTGGGTACCTTATGCTTCAGATTTGGTGCTCACCCTACACATTGCATCTTCTGGTGCAGATCCTAGTGTGGGCCATTGCCCCTAGCTCGTGGGAGACTCGTGCTTGGAGTTTTTGTGACATACAGACTGAGGGTGAGCTCTTGGAGATCGGAGTTTGACTCTAGTTTATCTTTTTGTATATTTTGTACTCTTATAGCTTTGGAGACATGTTGTATATATATTACTTTTGGATCCTTTATACTCCTTATGTAGATCGGGCACTTATAGGATTCATACAAGGTTTTGGGTTGGTTTAGCTTTCGCTTTGTACTTATATTACTCCTTTTATCCATTTTATTCATCTTGTTCCCTTGCTTCTGCTTATTTATTTGTTCTTCCGCTAAAACTGTTAGAAGGTAGCCCATTACTGACCATTCCGGGCTACGAGGATTGGTTAGCCTACTAGGGGGTTGTAGGTGCTATCATGACTGAGTAATCGGGTCATGATAGCTTGGGATCAGAGCTTTAGATTCACCAGTTTCATCGGTATACGAGCCAGTGTCTAGTAGAGTCCTGTGGATCAAGGCGGAGACATCCGTACTCAATCTTCAGGAGGCTATAGTGACATCTTAGGGAAAATGGACATTTTTTGTTTCTCTCTCGTGTGTAGTATCCTTGAAAGTTTCTAGAAATCTTACTTATTCTAGTTCACTCTTCCGTAGATGGTTCGTATGATATCTTCAGCTTCAGGCGGAGGAGAGACTCCTTCCCCTTCTCCTCTTACTCCAGCTAGGGGTTGAGCTAGCCATAGGGGTAGAGGTAGGGGTCATGGATGCCCTACAACACCGGCACATGCTAGAGCTGCTAGAGTTAAGGTAGGGATAGAGTATGATTACGAGCCATAGTTTGCTCCAGAGCAGCAACATGTGGACCGGGGGATAGCCCAGGTACCACCAGCTCCCGTGCCAGTTCCAACACCAGTTTCTGTGCCAGCTTCAACCCCAGCTCTGTCCTCGAATATTCAGGGTTTACTTGTTCAACTCTTGGGTATGATTAGGGAGGGTCCTTCTGAGATAGCCCAGACATCCACTTAGGGGGAAGCCCTTGGTGTACCGAGTTCAGGAGCGCAGTGTACTACTGTAGCTCCCCATGATGAGGTTTTTCTAGTCCCATCAGTTACCCAGCCTCTTGCTCCTCGCTCTACTATGATAGAGATGAGGCAGAAGGCCTTGGGTAGGTTTCTGAGATTGGCACTGCTGAGATTCACTGGTACGTCAGGTCAGGACCCACATGATTTTATTACCACCTGTGAGGAAATGTTGCATCATTTGGGTCTATTAGTGACTCACGGGGTTGGCTATACTTTATATCGGCTAGAGGGTCCAGCAAAGTTATGGTGGAGGGCACAGGTTGCTTGCAGGCCTTCGACATCACGTCCCTTGACCTGTTCTGAGTTTTATAAGGCCTTTATGGCCAAGTTCTTGCCACAAAGTGACAGAGAGCGTCGGAGGGAGGAGTTCACTAGAATTTCTCAGGATTCTATGAATGTCTAAGAGTACGAGACCAGTTTCTATCATCTTTCCCCATTTGGGGCCATGACTATGCCTACTGAGGCTGACAGGGTTCGTAGATTTGTTTGGGGGTTACAGAAAGAGTTTAGAGAGCCTGCAGAGATATTGGTTGCTAGTAGTTGGTTATTCTAGGAGATTGCAGACTTTGCTCGTACAGTTAAGGATTCGTATCATCATGACACCGGGGCCAGAGATAAGAAGCCTCGGCATTAGGGTGTCTACAGTAGTTCCAAGCATGGTGGTAGAGGTTCAGGCTAGTGGGGATGAGGTTATCAGCAACAAAAGCATCAGGATCAGTCTAGCTGACTGGTATAGGCATCACTCTAGACTTCGGGTTCTCAGTTTGAGCAGGGTCAGGGCAGTCAGTGAAGTCACAGTGGTCAGCTATCGAGAGGTAAAGATTCTGGGGTATCAAGTCGTGGTGGCTATACGGGTTCTGCTGGTCCATCCCAACTGAGTAGGTCATCAGGGACTTGTTTCACTTGCAGTGTGGTTGGTCATTTTGCTAGAGATTACCCCCAGCAGGGTACAGTTCAGCCGGCCAAGCCATTACGAGTAGTTCATCCTCCAGCTAGAGGGGGTGGTGGTCAGGCTAGGAGTGGTGCTCTGTGTGGTAGAGAAGGTTATAGGGATGGCAGTCAGGCAGGTGGAGGTCATCGTCAGTTCTATGTGGTCCCTGGGAGACTGGAAGCAGAGGCCTCGGATGCCGTGATCACATGTATGATTTATGTATATCGTCAGCCAACTTATGCTTTGTTTGATCCTGGATCCACTTGTTCATATATATATGCCTACTTTCTGCCATGTATGGAGTTGGCTAGTGAGCTATTATCTGTTGTTATTTCTGTTTTAACCCCAGTAGGTGATTCTTTAGTAGTGAATCGGATTGTGAGGTCCTGTGTGATATCTGTTGGTGATTTGGAGACTTGGGTTGACTTGATGATACTTTATATGTTATACTTTGATGTGATATTGGGCATGGACTGGTTATCCCCTCACCATGCGGTTTTTGATTGTCATGCCAAGACCATTACCATAGTCGTGCCCAGTGTATCTCTAGTTGTGTGGCAGGGTTCTGTAAGCCATGCACCGTCTGAGATCATCTCTTGCCTTCGGGCTAGGAAGTTGATTTCTCGTGGTTATCTAGCTTACCTAGCATTTGTCTAAGATGCTAGTGTTGACCCTATGTCCCCTTAGTCCATTCCTGTGGTTAGAGATTTCCTAGATGTGTTTCCTACCGACCTGCCAGGACTTCCACCTGAGAGAGATATTAATTTTTCCATTGAGCTAGAGCTGGGTACCAGGACCATTTCTATTCCTCCGTACCGCATGGCTCCTGCTGAGTTGAGAGAGCTTAAGGAGCAGCTCAAGGACTTGTTAGCTAAGGGGTTCATTAGACCGAGTGTGTCTCCTTGGGGTGCTCCTGGTCTGTTCGTGAAGAAGAAGGATGGGTTGATGCAGATGTGTAGTGACTATCGGTAGTTGAATAAGGTGACAGTGAAGAATAGGTATCCGATGCCCAGGATTGATGACTTATTTGATCAGCTTCAAGGTTCAGCCGTATTTTCGAAGATTGATTTGAGGTCCGGCTACCATCAGTTGAGGATTATTGCGGAGGACATCCCTAAGACATCATTCAGGACACGTTATGGCCACTATGAGTTCTTGGTGATATCTTTTGGGTTGACTAATGACCCTGCAGCCTTTATGGATTTGATGCATATAGTGCTTATCCCGTACCTGGATATGTTCGTGATTGTCTTCATTAATGACATTCTAATATACTCGAGGAGGAGTGATGAGGATGAGAAGCATTTGAGGACTATACTTTAGACTTTGAGAGATCATCAGCTTTATGCCAAGCTCTCAAAGTGTGAGTTTTGGCTTGAGTTAGTTGCATTCCTGTAATAAAATCTTACATGAGTTCCTCAAGTCCCATTCAGGGGTCATGAGATAGACCACAGTCCGTGGAATGGGCTTGTGGAACGAGTTCTGCATTTGTGACTTTTTTCTAATTTCCACGGCCAGGGTCCATGTGTCATGGATGGTTCCACGATCCATGGACCTGGCTCAAGGACCATGTTCTAAGTAGATGCATTTACTCTGAGTTCCACGAGTTTGATCCACAAGCCATGGATTCTCACCTACTTTTTTGTGTATTTCTTTTCTGGTGCTTACCTCAATTTTTCCCTACAAACTTCAACAACATCAATCACATCCAACAACCCAAAAAAATAAAATAAAAGAAAGTAAAATATCTTGAGTTGCCTCAAAAGGTAAAACATCTTGAGTTGTCTCCCAAGCAGCACCTGATTTAATGTCAATTCAAGACACATGTTACATGACTACTCAGACTTCATCAAGTTACCCCCATAGGTTACCTCCCATGAGGCACCTGATTTGATGTCGCAGTGCGACGCAGGTTCCTTGGTTACTCAGACTTCACCAAGGGCCTAGATTTCCACTACCTTTATCTCCTCTACAGTTCCCAAATATGCCTTCACATGTTGTCCATTTACCTTGAACCACTTACTTTCATGGTTCTCAAGCTCAATCTACCCATATGGGAACACTTGTACCACTCATAACAGCCCCATCCACATAGACTTTAGCTTTCCAAGAAATATGAAAAGTCTTGAGTTAAACAGCAGGAACAAATCACGAAGCAAAGTCTCTCTTTTCTATCTTCTGATTGTGCTACAACTTCATCTTCTCTTTGTAAAGGGATAAACTTTCATAGGTCTTCAGTCGAAACTCATCCATCTCATTCAATTGACTAAGCCTCTGGTAAGAGGCATTATCCCAATTAAAATTTAGCTTCTTGAGCTCCCACATGGCTTTGTGCTCAAGCTCCACCGGTAGATGACATGACTTTCCATACACAAGCTGATTGGGAGACATACCTATAGGGTTCTTGAAAGCAGTATGGTACACCCATAAAGCATCATCTAACTTCCTAGACCAATCCATTCTATTTGCATTCACAGTCTTCGTAAGGATTGTCTTTATCTCTCGATTTAAAAACTCAAAATGCCTACTAGATTGTGGATAATAAAGTGTTGCCACATTATGCTTCACTCCATACTTCTCAAGTAGGTTTCAAAACAACTAATTGCAAAGTGAGAGCCTCCATCACTGATACTTGCCCTTGGAGGTACCAAACCTGGAAAAGATGTTTCACCTCAAGAACACAGTGACACGCTTGCCTTCATTATTGGAAAGCACAATTGCCTCCACCCACTTTGACACATAGTTAATAGCTACAAGTATGTACTTTATCCCATTCAAGTTCACAAATGGGCCCATAAAGTCAATGCCTAAATAGAAAATAGGTCAACCACGAGGATGGGAGTGAGAGGAAGCTCATGCGTTCTTGATATACACCCAGCCTTTGACATCGATCACATGACTTTGTATAATCATTACCATCTTTATAAAGAGTTATCCAATAGTACCCACATTGTAAAATCTTATGAGCTGTCCAGATACCTTTATGATGTCCCCAACAGGGGATGAACTACATGCCACCAATATGCTCATCAACACCACCTCAGGCACAAATCTATGAATCATCCCATAAGCACAAGCACAAAACAAGTATGGTTCCTCTCAGAAAAACTTTCAAACATCGGACATAAACTTCCTCTGCTGATGGAAGGACAAATCAGAAGGCACCATATCACTCACTAAATAATTAGCAAAGCCTGCTAACTATGGAATCAAGTCCTGTGATGCAGCCAATACTTGCTCATCTAGGAAGTTATTATCAATCTCAATCTCATCCATCAATTTCAACATTGCCTTTTCTTCTAATCTTGACAAGTGGTCAGCCACCTAGTTGTCACTCCTCTTTCGATCCTTGACCTCAAAGTCAAAATCTTGCAATAGAAGTACTCATCGAATCAATCTAGGCTTTGATTCCTTCTTTGCCATAAGGTACCTAAGAACTATCACCTTCATGCCAACAAAGTAGGATTTGAACTTCTCAAATGCAAAAACTACAATAGGCAGCTCTTGTTCCATCATAGTATAATTCTTTTGAGTAGTGTTTAGTGACTTTGTAGCATAGTATAAGATTGGAATCTCCCTATGTTTGTGACCTAGGACTGCTCCCAGCACCACTCCACTACCATCGCACATCACTTCAAATGGTTGGGACCCATTAAGTGTAACAATGATATGAGTCGAGATCAACTTTTCCTTGAGGCATTAAAATGCTATCAAACATGCATCATCAAAAACAAACTTCACATCCTTCTCCAGCAACTTGCACAAAGGGTGTGTAATTTTAGAGAAATATTTTATGAATTTGTGATAAAATCCAGCATGCCCAAAAAAGATTTGAACACCTTTCACTAAAATCGGTGAAGGCAATTTTTCAATCAGCTCAATCTTTGCCTTATCAACCTCTATTCCCTTTTTGGAGATTCGGTGGCCAAGCACTATACCTTCTTTCAAAATGAAGTGACACTTCTCCCAATTAAGCATCAAATTGCATTCTTTATATCTCTTCAACACATAACTTAAATGGGTAAGTATTCATCAAAGAAGTGATCCACCACAGAAAGGTCATCAATGAATACCTCGATAGTGTCCTCCACTATGTTTTAGAAGATAGACATCATGCAATGTTGAAAGATCACTGGAGCATTATGTAACCTGAAAGGTATCCATTTGAATACAAACATCCCATATGGACAAATGAAAGTGGTGTTCTCTTGGTCTTCAGGAGTAATCATGATCTGATTGTATCCCAAATAACTATCAAGAACATAATACCATCATGTACCAACAGGATGGTCTAACATCTGATCCATGAATAACATCAAAAATTAATCTTTGTCAGTCCATGTATTTAGCTTCTTGTATTCTATGCACACATGCCAGCCTATGACTGGCCTTATTAAAATAAGCTCATTATTTGCATTTAGAACTATAATGATTTCACCCTTCTTCGGCACAAATTGGATTGGGCTTGTCAACTTGATAACTGTAATAGAATAAACCACACATGTATCTAACCACTTGATGATTTTATTTTTTACAACCACTGGCATATATACATTTAGCCTGCACTGATGCTCAATACTAGGAATACAATCGGGCTTAAGTTGGATTTTATGAGTGCATATACCTTCTAAAATACTAATGATGTCAGCATTACACCAACTGATTTCCCTTTTAAACTTTTTCAACACAGATACTAGAGCCTCCACTTTCCCTTCAACTATATCTGCAGCTATAATAACTGGCAAGGTATTGTTGGCTCCCAAGAAAACATATCACAAGTGAGATGGGAGAGCTTTGCGCTTCAAGATTGGAGGAACATCAATGATAGGTCTTTCCATTGGGGTTGCATGATCTTAAAGTCCAAATCTAACTTTTGGGAGAATATGTCTAAGACCTTATACCAATGAGTGATCGACCATATGATCTTACTCCTCAATTTCCTCTCTCTAAAAATTCAAGATCACAACCACAAGTAAATTATGATATTTTGGGCTGAGATAACTATAATTATGTTCCTATGTAGGATTGCTAGAATATAATTTTTGGTGAGTGATTTGGCTAAGAGTGTGTGATTCATATGCATCTTGAAGTGATCCTAGTTTTTTGAGCTTGTAGATCGACAGCTCCCAATGATAGATGGGTAATGTCCTTCTTAAAGAAAATCATTGATCTTATGTTTGAATTTCAAAATATGGTAGAGATCTTGTTGGTTGGTCTCTTTGGGAAAGTTTGAGTACCAATTAGACTTTGGTTTATGTAAACAATTTGCTTAAGTGTTGAAGTGGTGCTCTGTTGAATTGAAAAAGTTCTGCTTGTACACTTATGAGATGCAGATGTTGCCTTTCAAACCGCAAGTGCAATGCAGGGCTAGGCAAAAGGTATACCTTCACTGCCTAGCACTTGCGCCTCCCCGCAAGTCTTCATTTGCGAAATGCAAGTGAAGTGCAGGAGCCCTTAAAAGGCTTTAAGCTTCTGTTTTAGCACTTAATCTCATTTGTGAGCTATTGATTCTTACTCGCGGCACAAAAGTGTCATGCATGTGCTGGGAATCTAGCCCCTGCTACTCCTTTCTTTTGGCATTCCTTTTATTTTCACTTCTTTGTTTCTTTTAGTTACTTCATTTTGCTTAAACCCCAAAAAATACAAAAATATATTGTTTTTCTTTTCATGGTAATAACATTCTTTTGCAGGCTATGACTTCAAGGAATAACCCCAATAGAAATGATCATAAATCTCCATTCTTGAGCAAGAGCACAAACAAGAGCAAAAGCAAGAGCAAGGGAGAAGCCCAAATCAAGAGTAAAGCATTGGAAATTTTCCCTTTGGTCCCTCCTGTACCTGTCAATGAGGAGGATAGGATCCATTTTTGCATTGAGGGCATGAGGCCCTATTACCTCAAATTATGTTCGAGCCGATCATTCACACCGGAGAAGTGGTTCAATTTGGAAGGGCTAAAAGATGAATTCCTGGATATCACAGAGTAGTTCACTGAGCGGGATTGGTTGCCTTTTCAAGATATGCTAGGAAATTATTTTAAAGATCTTGTGCACAAGTTCTATAACTCTTATCAAGCCAGGCAAGACTCAATGAATTATATGGGACGTATTGAATATTTACCCTGCTTGTCCTCTGTTATGGTGTAAGGGAAATATATTGATATTTCCCCAGAGACCATAAATTCCATATACTGGGACACACTAATAGCTCTAGGAGGTATCTACTCTAACAAGATAGTAGTTAAAGGGAGTCAATTAAAGTTGGTAGAAAAAATCATTATTGCGAGCCAACTGCTTTTGGCCACTCTTGTTGGCAAAATCTCTATGCAAGACCTTAAATTTGAAGCCAAATTGTGGGTTGACTTTGTTTGCTCCTATCTTATGTCTTCCAAGAATGATTAGACCATTTCATCAAATATCCCATCTTTATTGCTTACAAAATGAAGGGAATCCATGTGAACTTTGAAGAGATTATGATTGTTTAGTTTAGAAGGAAAGCCTGCCATAGTGCCACTTCCATGCCTTTCACTATTCTAATTAGTAAGATTTATGCTCGAGCTGGTTTGCCTTATTTCCCTTTTGATCAGTCATGCCTTGCCACTAGTATGATTGACATTGAGACGAACCAGAATTTGGATGCTTCTAACATAAAAAAAAAACTTGCAAAAGATTTAGTTATACCTGAGTGTTTATTTGCCGATCTTGAGGTTTTGGGAATAAGTGTTGATCCTATTAAGGCTTCATTTACCCAGTCAGGTTCTGAGACTCGTACTCCTGCGATGTTGGGAAATGACCTATCGGAAATGCCACCTCCTAGTCCTCCTTCATCCTCTCAACCACTTCCTAGTGGCGGGCTTCAAAAGTTTGCTAAAATGACACTTTATAACAACAATAAACTGATCAAGCTTTCCAAGGACCTCCCAACATTCATTAAGAGAATAATTAAAGATTCCATGAAAGATGTTTTGTAGAGTATCAGTAAGTTGTGTGCCCGAGTTGACACTATAGAGGGGTCGGTTGACACAATTAGGAAGGATGTGGATAAGTTGAAGTAAAAGGTTGCTCTGAACTTCACTTTCTTGAATGCGGTTCTCGAGACACACCAAGAGGGAAAGGGGCTGATTGGGGATATGCTTGGAGGTGTGCAAACTGTGAATGATGCTGAGATAGATGAGGACCAGACCATGTCTCCGAGGACATGAGATGTTATGTGGGACTCTTTGACGATAGCACATTCCCAAAAATATGGAGCTAGGTCTAGCTTCCAGAAGTTGCAACATGATGAGATAGAAAAAGATGGGCATTCAGTTGCCCAGTAGTCACAAGGAGTTTTTACACATTTCCTTACCATCTCATACTTGTTTTGCATTAGGGACAACACATTTTATTATTTTGGGTGAGTGTTTATTTTTTTTAGATTTGATGGATTATTTGTGTTCCCTTGTAGGGCTTGGAATTTTTTAGTTTGATAACTTGGTGCCCTTGTTTTTCTTGGTTTGTAAATTTTTAGATTCTATTTGGCCTTAGTTGAGCATGTTGAATGATTTTTTCCCTTGTCGGGCTTTATTTTGCTATGTTATGATATTGCACCCTTACCGGGCTTGATCTTTTATATTTGCTTGTGAGTGTGCCATTGTTGGGTCAGTTCTACACATTGATTGTCCTACTACTCGTGCCTTGAAAATTCATGCTTAGTGCCTTCGTTAATCATCATTCTTCAAATGATCCATGAGCGTGTAATTCAAAATATTGCCTTTGTAGATAGTAGTTGTAATAATATCTAAGCCTTTTCTTTATACAACGGTTCTTTCCCAAGGAGGAAAATGTTTGTTTTATTTATTTTTGTGTATAACCAGGTGTCATGTCCGTATGATAGAATGAGAGATGACTTTCTTAAGGGAAAATGCCAGTTTTAGTGTTTGTTTTGAGTCCATGTTGCACTTGCCTCGAATGGGACCACCAAAACTTTTCTTGGCAAATAATTTTTGAAAATTGAGAAAAGAGGGGAAAATGAAGCCAAGCATTCTCTTCTCCTGATCTTTAAATTCTTTGTTTGGCTTTTTATTCACAAATAAATTTCATGAAACCTGGAATATCTTGTAAAAAGTCTTTCTTTTCAATTGGACTTGAGAATAACCGTTAATTTCTAGTGTTTGTGATGCCTTGTGTGGTAAAGTTTTAGTATATTCTTATATATGCATGTCATCTAGAACTCTAGAATGTGATTCAAGAAGAAATCTTAGATGTTATTTGGCTTGGAAGATGACCTTAGGCCCACTTTGGATAGTCACTTTACCAAAAATTTCCTTCCCTTAACATTGATCCTAGTCAACCCCTTTTTGAGCCTTTAATCTTTTCTTGGTACCCATGTTACATTCCTTTACCTTTTGGAATTCTCTACTTTGGCACCCTACCTCTTATATTTCTTGATAAATGAAGATGTAGGCTAAACACAAAAGTTTGGGGGTAGGGGGGAATGAATGAAAAGTGGGATGTCTGATGTAGGCAAAAGCCTATATTTGGTGGTGTGTGCAATAGTTTCCTAATGAGGAAATGAGCTTTAATATGGGGTAGCACATAATTCTAATATTATGAGTTGCTTGAAACTATCAAGGGATGGAAGAAAGAAAAAAAAAGAATCAAGTGGTGCTACCTTTCCTTTTGAATTCTTTAAGAGTAAAACAAGGTGTGGGGAGAAATGGGTTTGGCAAGAACATGGGTTGTGAGAGTGAGCAATAAGGTTAAGTTAAATAAATGATGTGAGCAGTGTACTTGGAATGTTAGCTTTAGGAAGGTTCTAGTCACCTATCCTAATTGATATACTTCCCTTGACCCTAGTCTTCATAGTTACCCACAAGTCTTTAGTGATTTCAAGCTTTGCAACTCTACATTAGTGGCAAATTATATAAAGGGAAAGACTATGGTTCTATGTGTGTGCACTTGAACTTCTTTGAGAGAGTGATCACCTTTTGTTCTATCTTGTCATCCCTATTACTGAGAAATGCATGATTGTGAGTGGGATTCGCTTTTGTTGTGATTGGCATTACAACCTTGGGGTAAATGGTAAAGTCTTGACCTCTATTTATAGGAATGAATGCGATAAGTTATTAAGTGAATTTTGAGGCAAGCCTTGAAAGTATAGTATTATTGACTTGAGAAGCTAATTGATCTTTGCTTTAAGTGAAAAAGTTCCTGGTTTTGAATGAAAAAGTGTAATCTCTTGAAAATAATCTTGAAGATGATTGTGATTGCCTTGAAATCATGGTGGTGCCAATTGAGATTAGTGCTTTTAAATGAGTCTTTTATTTTGAGTCTTTTTGTTTGTTTTGTTTTGTTGAGTTGTAGTAGTCCTAGTATGATCCTTTTGTCTTTTAAGCTTAAGTCAATCATTTTCTTTGTGAATGTATGCTTGAGGACAAGAAATAGTTTAAGTTTAGGGGTTTGATAAGCTGGTAATATACAAACTTATTTGGCTCTTAAGCATGAACTATTGCCTCAATCTTGTGCTTATTAGAATTTTTATGTCTTTTATCTCTTATATGCAGGCATTCCTAGGATTTTGAAGTTGAACAAGGATTTGAACCTAAAACACAAAGAAGTAAAGAAAAATCCCAAGTAAAGAGCTAAATAAGAAGTCAAGAGGATGTCTGCGATGGATTTGCATCTCGCAAGTACACACATGTGGCACACAGAACAAGTCCATGAATGAAACAGAACACTGGCAGCAAATTCCATAACCTGTGAGTCGTGGATCAAGGCTTGTGGATGCAGGTGCAGCATAAGTGAAGTGTAACTCGGTCGAAGGGAAATATTGTCTCAAATTTCATTGTGTGTTTGGGGGATTTCCAATGACCATTTTGGGGATCTATGCATAGAGTAATTTACATAGAATATTCCAGATTTAGATATTATGTTAGAGTACACTTAGAGAAGTACACTAGAACCTCTTCTTTTTCTTTCTTATTGAAAGCTCCATTGTTGCTATTGGAGGCTTGGATTTGAATTGAATCTCCTATTATAGAAGGAATTGAAGTTAACCCACATGATATAATCTCTTTTCCTACTATTATGAGTGGCTAAATTCATATTTATGGGTGTGTGCAAGATGGGTGTATAAATTATGATTGGATATTGATAATTTATGCTTAGAATTGATTATTAAGTGTGGATCCATGAAAACCTTCAAGTTTTAATTAAATAATTGATGGTTTCAACCATAATTTAGACCTCTAATTTTTGTTTTGTTTCTGAAAGAATGACAAAATTTGGTTAGGATTCATAATAAGGATTTGGGGATTTCCCATCTAACAGTTGAGGCTAGAAATAGCTTAACCCACTTAAGCCATTTGGTTGGTTAATAGTTAAGACTTTGGGGTTTGATTTGAGAAAACCCAAAGGAAATATGCTTGTTGGTTGAAAACAATTGGCATAACTTAAACCAAGGCTATCCTTACTTTAATTAAGTCTAAGCCAATTAGTCAATCTCAATTACAAGTAATTACCCCATCGAAAACACACCACTATTTTTCCTAATCTTGATAGTTTAACAATTCTGTTAACCTTACTACTTTCTTACTCTTGATATGAATCACTTGTGTACACACACATACTATTTTATTTTATTGTGAATCTTTGACAACGTGCATGCGTAGTGTGACTTCATACACAAAATTTGGTTAATCTAATTCTAATCCTTGTGGCATTCAACCCCGACCCCTATGTTGGGTAATTATTTTGCAAATGACCATTTCCACCTCCTTAATTAAAGAGTGCCTTTGGGTGTTATAATTTCTGCCCACAGAGTAGGGTAGAAATCACTGGTATGTGATGCGCCCAAATTACATCTCTAAAAGTGGAGCAAGCGGTCGTTGTTCAAATATAGAACCCAACTAAAGGTTGGGGTCGATCCCACAGGGAATATGGTAGGACTAGGGTCAATTGGTGTTTATTCAGTCTTTTAGTCATTTATTTCCCATAAAAGGGGGAGTTTTAAAGTAACAAGTGATTATTGTAAATCAAAAGTAAACAAGTAACAGAGATTAATTTCAACAATTGTTATCAATAAGAGAAGTGACTAGGGTAGTGTTCCCCATGAGATCATAACTTAGTAAGGCTTTTGTACTTGGTAAACTAGTTTGGTGCTTAGCATGAAGAATCGGTAAGTTAAGATCACTTAATACCTTGGTCCGACAACTAGGTGAATTTCACCACACGCCTTGGTCCGGCCGCGGGTATCGCTTTGCTAACCCTCACCGTTGATCCCAGATTAGCTATTCCCGGACAAGGTCAAGTTATTAGATGAGGGTTGATAGCCTCAAATCTCATTGTTAACAACCTTTTTCCCATCCGTTACCTCCTTGGTCCGGCAAGTAAGGATAAGGCGAGTTCTAACGTTGTGCACCATTAAAAAGCAATCAAAACGAAGGGAAGAACAATACATGCATAAATACCTCCCTAGATTACCTAAGTACTTTGCCTACTTTGTTAATCCTTCATGGTTCCCACAACCCTAGTTATGGATTTAGCTACTCATGTTCATAAGCATGCGATTAATGTTTGTTTGAGCAATCATCAGGAGATACTTACAAATATGAATAAGGAAAACCGGAATCTTGAAGAACAATCTCAAGAACACTCCAATCCCAAGAACTTGTGTCCGAGATCAATACCAAAATCAAAGTAACAAAATATCCGAAAGTAACGTGAATCTCAAGAACACTCCAATCCCAAGAACTTGTGTCCGAGATCAATACCAAAATCAAAGTAACAAAATATCCGAAAGTAACGTGAAATAATTCGTGAAAAACTAGTAACCACATGTAACTACTGTGAAATAAAAGCAAGGGTAAAGTATTTATAGATAAAGAAGCCAAATCCTAATAAGATTGGGAAAACTAGACGCAATCAGATCTGATGGGTCACCTCACGGGCCATCGCGGAGGCGACGGGAGTCATGGGTGCCCGTCGGCCTTCTTTAGGTCTTCAGAAAATTCACTGCCACATTCCCACAGGCTGGGGACGATGGGATGTCATAGCTGTGATGCCCGTCACTGTCTCACATCTCCCCACTTGGTCCTTTTCTAGTTTCCCTGCCAGGTTTCTACGGGCGGCTTGTCACGGGATGTAGAGCTAGCGACGGGATGTCATGGAACCTATCGTCCTTCCTTTACCCTTAGCATAATCTCCTGGAGCACTTTGACAGGAAAGGCTACGCCCCGTCACGTCTATCACAAGCAGTTTTCTAGCCCATCGGGGCTCTCCATACTTGGCCCTTCTGCTGCCTCACTTTAACGGTCAGCCCCACGGGCCGTCATGGATGTGACGCTCGTGGTGGCCTCTTTTTTCCCTGAAACTGCAACTTTTTGGCATTCTTTTTCTACTTCCTACTATGTCCCTGCACACTCAACAAACGACATTAAATCCAACTAAAAGTACTCAAGAACTCCTATAAATCCTATATTTTAAGCGTCAAAAGTTTCATCAAATCTCGGCACATCAACACCCTCAACTTAGAATCTTTGCTTGTCCTCAAGCAACAGACACAAAAACAAAATGAAATGACTCTTAAGCAAAAGAAAATCAGGAACTGTGTTAGTCTTTTGGTTCATCAATTCAATACACAACAAGTACCCCCCCCCCCCCTCCTTTTCTTTCAATACAAAAATCAGTGCATATGTTCCATTCATCATGACAACACAAAGGGATCCAAGAATGATATTACCTTATCAATAGATGACCTGGCATGCACATATGAGATTTACACTAACAGTTAGCAGTAAAAATCACTCTAGTGCCCTCACTACAAAGAAGTACCTCTCACACAGTAACACAATTATATTTTGGGCACTGAACTAAACACTTGCACTCAAAAAGATATTCAAGCAATGTGTGCACAATACCATAGGCTTGCCTTTATTTTCTATGCCTCAGTTTTCGAACAATTGGGTTAGGATAACTATAGAACTTTCTCGGCTTGTAACGTAGGCGTGGGGATGGGTATGATAGATATAGAAAATAGTGACTAAACCCTCCTAGAAACTACGCTATCTTGATACCACCCAACAGACCACTTTTACTCTTTTCCTCCTTTTTTCTCCCTTTTTATTGTTTCTTTTTCAACAAGTGATAGGTGCGGCTTTTGTATCAGGCTCACTTATTTTTCTTTCTTTTCTTTTATTTTTATTTGCTTTTATTCTTCCCTTTTTTTTATTTTTCTTTTTCTTTTCTTTAACATAGTCGCCGCACCCATTTTCTCTTCTTTTTATTTTTAAACTCTTCTATTCATACCCAAACTTCTTACTCACCTCTACAGTAGCCACCCTCAACTTAGGTTATTTGCCTGAGTTGAGGTACACAATATCCAAAGAGGGACCAGGGCCAAACTAAAGGTTCATAACAATAAACAGGGAAGGTGATTAGGCTAAACAACAAAAAGGGTCAATGCAGGCTCAAAATCAGGGATCAAAGGGTATTAAATCATTTGGTCGGTCTTTTGGGATAAAGTGGAATAATTCAAAAATGGCTTATGATCCTTTCTTAACCAACTACTCTACGATATTGGCATGACTAACTGGTAAAGTTCTAGATTCGCACACAAAGCAAGAACCCAACAAATTTAGCTCACAAACACCTGGCACAGAGTCGACAGTCGCAGGGTACCTATCAGGTTCGTACTCTAGCTTAAGCCAATGATCAAATTGATAAACACAATGTCATGCAAGGATCTAAAATGGTCAGTCTATCAGAACCAGATACTAATATGAACACTCAAAATTTTGGAGGGGGTCTCTAGTTTTTCAATTTAAATCCAGTTCAAAAATCACATCATAGACTGCACCAAGTTCCTTTTCTTCTTTTACTATATATAACCTATCATAAACGTGCTGGTTCAACGTAAATTAAAATCCTTAGGGAAAGAACACAGGCAAGAAAACCCCAAAGAGTCGGGTACCTTGTGAGTACCCTCATGGGTTGCCTCCTATGTAGCGCCTGATTTAACATCACGAAACGACCCAGGTCTCTTGGCTATCCAGACTTTGCGAAGAACCCATCAAAAACCAACTCACCCAAAACTGCCCCCACCCCACCAAAAAGAAAAGGGCATTGCCCTCAATGCTCAAAAAGTATTAAAAAATGGGAGTGAGAACATACATGTGGCGCCTAAGCGCCAGTACCGGGTGTCACATCTGTCGGGCCCTCACGAGTGGTGCCCGTAGTACTCTCCCCAATAGAGGCTGCCTCCGCAGACCTCTCCTCAATAGTAACAGCTGCCCGAGCAGCTTCATCATTAACCTCTCCCACAATGGGGTTTAAAAAAAGTATATCAACCTGTTCAGCAATACCACTCGCTGAACCACCTCGACCAACACCGTCAATCTTAATCTGTTGTATGCCCAAAGACTATTTTGATGCTCTACCCAGCTCTTTTCGGGCCCTCTTTTTAGCTCTCTCCTCTTTCTTTTTTTGAGACTTCGGGCTAAGCGGAGCATCACCCTCTTGAACCTGCTTATCCTTACTTTCCTTTTTTCTTTTATGCGTGGCAGGCTCAGGAGGAGGTTCATCAACTTTCTCAAACTCCTTTTCTATAGTCAAACTCAAATGTGTCGTACGGAGCTCAGGATCTACAAAATCCCATAGATTTAACGTCGGCTCCTCTATGACCTGTGGTAAAACAATTGGTGCTCTAGCTTGGGTCGACGGAGGATTCTTCAATTTATAAACATCAGCCCTCAGCTCTGCAATATCCTTTTTCATACCAGCCAACTCAAGCGCACCCATCTCCTTTAAGCGCTCATCTACCCTATCCTCCAAAATATCTATCCGAGCAGTGACAATGAGGAACGGTGCTATGGACCTTTGGATGGAGGTGTTCACAATTGGCTGAAACTGTAGAGCGAATGCATTCATTTGCTTTTTGAGATCAAGTGTCCACTGGACAGTGTTCGGAAAGTTCACCGGGTAGAATGCAATGATAGCAGCAGAATCAGTGTTTGAAGGTGCTGCGGAGGGGACTAGCTCGGCTGCCAAAGTGGATGGACTGGCAATATTTTGCTCTGACTGACTACCCTGTGGGGTAGGTCTAGTAGTAAGGGAATCTGTCACATCCGGTGTGGGTACGTTCTCCTCAAGAGTTAGAGCCAATGGCTCCGTACTGCCAGTCAAACCAATCACCCTAGTCTCGTCCTTGGACCTCTCAGGATGATGGGTCCGTGCAGCTCAAATAGGGTGATCTAAACCCCCAAACCTGAGCACCTGATCCTCCTCACATAGCTCTGTGATCAAACAAGGGAATGGGTAGGAGGAGGCAGGCTTGGTCACTCTGTCTCTGATCTCTTCAGCTATGATCCGCCCGAAATTCAAATTACATTTGGACATGAGGGAGGCCACTAGAATAGCTCTATCCAAAGTCAGTTGGTTATCTGCACTGGTCAACATCAATCTCAGTCGTACAATAGCCCACCAAAATTTAGCTTCAAAAGATAAGGAGGCCTTCGGAATAACCAGTTTGTCTTGTTCAAGCCATAGTGGTGTGCTGGTAGTAGTTAGGCGCTTAGCCAACCATTGAGTCCTTTTCGCATCATGCTTTACCCGATACTCATAGACAACCAGGTCTGTGGGTGCCTCATAGCCCCACCTGAATAAGAATCTATTTATTATTTCTGCCGATATGTTAATGGGAATTCCCCTAACTGGAACGCTCTCGAGAGCAGGCAATTCTGTGATATTTTTTCCTTTTTTGTGCAACCCTTCCTGTATAGCCTGATAATTAGCATAGAACTCCCTTACCAGAGTTGGCTGGAAATCGGGGAGGGGCTTGGTAGTCCATCTCATTTTGTAATGTCTGAAATACTCATCCAACTTAGGGAACTTGTTTAGATTGAAAGGATCAATCCTCCACTCTTCAGCAATAGGCCTCCTCAAATGACCTCTTCCAGTCTCTACAAGGTCGTAATCATAGATGGACTTAGATCCTTCAATAGCCCATCTCACCATTTCTCGAGCACGTCCTATTGTATCTTGATTATGCCAGACTCTACATCAGCGAGATAGTCAAGTTGCATAGGGTTCCCTTGTCTATCATGTTAGATAGAGGTCCTCAGTTTATATCTCACTTCTGGAGATTATTTTAGAAAGGTCTTGGTACTCAGGTGAATCTTAGTACATCATATCATCCACAGACGGATGGTCAGGCAGAACGTACCATTCAGACCTTAGAGAATATGTTGAGAGCTTGTATGATTGACTTCAAGGGTAGTTGAGATGATCACCTGCCTCTCATAAAGTTTGCCTACAATAACAGCTTCCATTCTAGCATCCAGATGGCCCCATATGAGGCACTCTATTGGCGTAGATGTAGATCTCCTATTGGCTGGTTTGAAGTAGGTGAAGCAGCCTTGATTGGTCCATATTCGGTTCATGAGGCTATGGAGAATGTTCAGCTCATTAGAGATAAACTAAAGATAGCTCAGCGTCATCATAAGTCCTGTGCAGATGTTAGGAGAAGAGACTTAGAGTTCGAAATTGATGATTGGGTTTTCCTGAAAGTGTCACCTATGAAGGGAGTGATGAGATTTGGCAAGAAAGGAAAGCTCAGTCCCAGGTTTGTAGGTCCTTACAGAATCTTGAAAAAGGTTGGTAATGTGGCATATGAGCTAGAGTTGCTAGCAGAACTAGCAGCGGTTCATCCAGTCTTTCACATTTCCTTGTTGAAGAAGTGTGTGGGTGATCCGGCATCAATAGTACCTTTAGAGAGTGTGGATGTGAGGGATATCCTAACCTATAAGGAGGTTCCATTTGAAATTCTTGACCGTTAGGTTCATAGGTTGAGAAATAAAGAAGTCACTTTAGTGAAAGTTTTGTCGAGGAATCATTCTGTAGGGGGAGCTACTTGGGAAACAGAAGCAACCACGATGTCCAAGTACCCTCACTTCTTTCCCTCCGATTCAGTTTTAGCTTGAGGTAATAATTCCTCTCCAGTCTCTCAGTTTACTCTTGTGTAATTCAGTCTTAGTACCTTGTTCCCTCAGTTATGCTTACATTTCAGCATGTTTGCATGTTCATGGAACTCAGTTCAGTTAGATATCAGTTTTTAGTACTCAGTTGGAGGGGATTGCAGCTCTTTCCCTCCATCCTCAGCTTGTTTAGTCTTCATTCGAGGATGAATGATCCCAAGGGGGAGATATTGTAATACCCCAGAACTTCCATGTCTAGACTAAGCTCAGAAAAAACCAGTAGAAAATAGAAATTTCAGAAAAAATTCAAGTTTCAAGGAACCACGATTCAAGACCACAGACCGTAGTCTGGAACCATGGTTCGTCATCTCAAATCGTAGTCCCAAATCCAGTAGACCTCCAGTTCATGTCTCAGGAACCATAAGTAAGACCACGTACCGTAGTTTGGAACCACAATCCGTCCTATCACTCGTGGTTTCCCTTAATCAGAGGACCATCATCTTAGGGCTTAGGGACAACGAGTCAGACCACGGGCCGTAGTCCAGGACCATAGATCATCCTGTTGACTCATGGAACCAGAACCTTAGAGACCCTTAGCCATTGTCCCAGGAATCATGGGTCACATGACGAACCATCTTCCTGGAGTACGTTCTATCCTATGGAGTCATAATTTCTGAGACTAGAGAACCTCTAAAATTCCTAGGTAGGACCACGACACAGTTGACGAGCCGTCGTCTAGGAGTATGGCCCGTCATTTCGAGTAGTGATCCCTGAGTCGCAAATTCGGCAGTTTTTCTCTTAAATTTCCCAGGGGTATTCTGGACTTTTCTTACCTCTTTTAAAGCCTAAGCTATGATGTTTTGACTACTCTAAGCCTAGTTAATTAGTCACAAACTATCTAAAACATCTATTCTCCTAAATTCTCCAACCTTAGAAAGAAAATAAGAGAAAGAGGCGACAGTTTTCTCCCAAGAACAAGCAGAGGTCTTCATCAAGTTCAGCCCCCAAAATCCAAGGATTTCTCCATAGATTTCTTCACTAGGTATGTGGGATTTCACTAGTGGGTTCCTTTCACCCATTAGGTCCCTAGATTCCAGTCAGTCTTCAGTTTTCTCCATGAATTTGTTCAAACCTAGGGTTCCAAAATCTTAGGGATTTATTGAAATCCAGTTCCTACAACCTCTATGGTATTGACTACATGTTTGTTGGAGAATAATATAGTTCTATGTACAATGTTTAGAAACCCTAGTTTGTATACTTACATCACTTCATGAATTAAGCTTACTAAATAAATTAGTTATATGCTCATGCATCAGAATTCGAATGCCATATCCCTCAGTATATTTATGTTGCATCCTCAATTGATTTCAAGTATTTTGAGCTATCCATCATTTCAGTATATTGTTGCTTATATTTAGTTAGGAGTAGACTTAGTACCGAGTGGACGAGGGAATGAAGGTTTAGCTGTCAGTCTAGGCTAAGACCTTTAGTAGCAGTCACCAAGTCCCAGAACTACGACGCCACCGTAGGCTTAGAAGAGTAATTTGTCAGACTAGGTTGTACCTCCTTGTCCCTTGTGGACATCAGTAGTAGATCCACGTCAGACTTGTTTGTACCCTTGGCAAGGTATGAACACCCTTCCATCTACGGTAACAGGTTGGTCCCATAGTTTGCTCAGCTTGGGGTATGTCGGTTAATAGTATCTCCCACAGTCAGATTCTTGTGCATTGACCATGTATTCAGTATATCTTTATATATTTCAGTAATCAGATCAGCATGTTACATCTTCATGATTTGTACTTGGTCATCGCATCTAGTTTAGCTTTCAGTTATGTTCTAGTATATGTTTTTCTATGCTTAGTTATTATGTTGTTCATCTTAGCCTATATCTCGCATGCTCAGTACATTCAAAGTACTGACGCATACTTTTGTGCTACATCATTTTATGATGTAGGTTCAGGAACTCAGCATCCAGACCGCGCTTAGTTTGACTTTCAGTCCGTACTCAGCAGTTCAGTGGTGAGTCCTCAGTAGTTCGAGGACAATAGACATTCTTATATCTTCAGTATTTACTTTCAATATCAGATTTGTTAGAGTTAGCTGGGTGATGTGCCGGCATTTTACGGCACATTTGACGCCTTTAAACTAAGAATAATCGCGAGTTTTCAAGAAACCGTTGTTGTTTTTGATAAGTTTTCGTGTTATATTTGCAGGAAATGGATACAAGGATAGAAAGGGAGTGAACTGGTTAAGCTTGACGGAGGGCCTGACGGCTCGTCACACAGGTGACTGACCATCAGGAGTGCCACCAAACCTGGCAGCATCTTGAGGAGGCACTGGTTAGTGGCGACGGCTGGCGTGACGGGCCGTCACACATGTGACTGACCGTCAGCCAATCCGTCAAGTTATAGCTAATGAAGGCCATGCTCTGGTTAGTGGCGACGGCTGGGAGTGACGGGTCGTCACACCTTTGACTGGCCGTCAGCCAAGTTGTCAAGTTATAGCTGATCAATGCCATGCACTGGATAGTGGCGATGGCTGGGAGTGACGGCCAGTCGCATGGTTGACGGTCTGTCAGGCTACCCGTCAACGCGAAGCGGGACTCCGAAAATTCTATTTTTGGACTTTATTTCCTGGACTACTATAAATACCCTGTGTTAAGGTTATTTTAATCATTGATTAACTAATACTTGTCAGACTATTTTGAGCGATTTTTAGAGAGGAAAAATACGACAAACACGTTTTCTTCTTCTTCTTTGATTGCTCTTAGGATTTTGGCTTATTGTTCTTGGAAAGCTTGAAGCTTGTGTTCATCTATTTTGTAAGATCCTTTTCTTATTATTATGAATACTATTTCTTCATTCTTTCGCTTTGCAAGCATGAGTGGCTAAAACTCCCACAACTAGGGTTGTGGGAGCCATGGTAAGAGTAGCAATATAGATTCCGGGTAGCAATTGGGTTCAATCTTTATGTTGTCACGTTGTTAATCATTCATTATTAAAGTTTTCTAGTGGTTGCAAACATTAGGACATGCCTAGGTTTAATTTGCTTGAGCAAAGAGATTAAAACCGGGAAATTTGATTAACTACGAGGATTCAAGACTACCAACTCTCGTCTTATGATTAATGCTGTAACTAGATTAATCTACTCGATGTTTAGGATTGAAATAAGAAAGTTCACCTTTTCAAGTTCGATAGAATTGAAAAGGAAATTCTTCTATTTGGTTGAGAAACGTTTAGACGATACCATGAATTCAATCACATCGTGGCATGTATATAGAACGAACCCGATTAAGCTTTGAGTCGAAATTGTTACGACGCCATGGTGAACACTTCCCTAGTTCATCTCTTCTATTGAATTTTACTCGTTAAAACTTGCAATTTGTTATTTGAAACAATCAAAAATTTAATCCTTACAACCCCCCCATTTATCAAAAACTATTGATTATTAGTCATCTAATTCACTAACGATTTAATTTCCACCTTATTCCCTGTGGGATCGACCCCAACCTCTGTTGGGTTCTATATTTGACGACGACCGCTTACGCTTCGTAATTGGAGTTGTAATTTGGGCGTAACAAATTTTGGCGCCGTTGTCGGGGACTACGGTTGTTTATTAAGTCTGGTGTTATTTGACTCTTAGTCATATTTCCTAATTTTACTTTTATTTGTTGTTTTTGTTTGTTACAGGGTACTGAGTTATGCATGCCAAGTAACCGACGCTCGGGTGAACTAATATTACCTTACGACCCCGAGCTCGCAAGAACGCTAAGGCAAACCATGAATGTACAATAGTAGGAGGCAGCAAGGCTCGCTGCAGAACAGCAGGCTCAACAGGATCAGCATCATGTGAATGTCGAGGATATAGAGGATGATATGGCATTAGATGGAGTTGGTGCTACGGGCGCCATTGTTCTTCCTCCGCTAGCGCCCGGGGCCAAGTTCAACATTACTAGCACAATGCTCCAGCTGTTGAACTTAAAGGGATTGTTTCGTGGTGTGGCTGGTGATGATCCAAATCGACACCTGATGAATTTTGTGGGTATCTGCAAGTCGTTAGAATTACCTGGAGTAAGTCAGATAGCGATCAGGCTCAGGTTGTTTCCGTTGTCTCTGTCTGATGAGGCAGCATTATTGTTGACAGAGCTAACCTCCGACTCTATCACAACCTGGGGAGAGTTGAAAGGAGCTTTCCTAGAAAGGTTTTTTCCTCCCTCTAGGATGATACAGTTGAGGGATGAAATTAGCAATTTCAGACAACAACCTCATGAGGCCTTACATGAGACGTGGTTGCGGTTCAAGAAGAAGCTGACACAATGCCTGAACCATCAGTTGACCGACAATTTCCTGATGCAGACATTCTATAGGGCACTAAATTCGGCTACCAAGCCGACACTGGATAATGCAGCAGGTGGAGCGTTTATGGGTCTTACCTTTATCGATGCCACAACTATTTTGGATCGGCTCACTAAAACCAACAGGTTCTGGCATACACGGGACACAGAGATGGCTGCTAGCACTCATGCAGTCGGTATGTCAGCGGAACAACGCAGGAAAGAGGAAAAGCGGGATCAAGATATGGCCCACCTGAAAACACAAATGGACCTATTGACAAAACATTTGCTGTCAGGAGACATGGAGAAAGTGAAAGTTGTGGGTTCCCAAGGTAGAGCAGCAGAGTTCGAGTCTGATGAGGAGGCAAACTATTTGGGGGGTTTCCAGGCCAATGGCCAGGGAAATCAAGGTCGGAACTATCAGAAGGACAACTACTATGAAAAAGCTGGCTACAGAGATCGTGATCAGGGGAACTGGATGAATAAAACTGATAGAGGTGTGTTGTACGTACCACCTGGTAACCGAGAAAGAACTAGCAATGAGACAGGGACGTCCAAGTTAGAGAATATGATGGCAAAGATATTGTTGAAGGTGGAATCCACTGACTCCGGAGTCAAGGAAATGAAATCGGAATTATCATCAATGAGTCAGTTAGTGAATTCTCGTTCCACCTCAATCAAGCAGCTAGAGCAACAAATGAGTCAAGTCTCGGCGTCTCTAAATCAAAGGAAAGATGGGACATTGCCGAGTGACACCATTCAAAACCCGAGAAACGACGGGAATTGTATGGCAATCACCACCAGAAGCGGTAAGACATTATCGGAATCACATCCGGTAATTCCGACTCAGAAAGGTAATGTTGTTGAGGAAGATGAGTTAGTAGATGCTGACAAGATGGTCGATAAGGGTGTGAGAATATCTGTTGATGAACCCGGTGTAGAAGAAGATGCTACTCAAGTGCTCACGGATAAAAGCAAGGAAGTTGAAAAACTTCCAACTATGATGCCTCGGCTACCATCTCCTTTTCCTCAACGGTTGAAGAAGAAAGTGGAAGATAGAAAGTTCCTGAATTTCATGACCATGCTAAAGCAGATATCAGTGAACATCCCTCTGGTGGATGCGCTTGAACAAATGCCCGGTTATACCAAGTTCATGAAGGACTTGATCACAAAGAAGAGGTCGGTAAGTTTTGAACCGGAAGACAACCTCCTCCATTGTAGCGCCATTTCATCAAGGTCGCTAGCCCAAAAGAAAGAAGACCCGGGTGCGTTCACTATTCCTTGCACCATATGGGAGTTTAACTTTGCAAAAGCTCTTTGTGACTTGGGGGCTAGCATAAACTTGATGCCGTTAGCCATCTACCAGCAGTTGGGCTTAGGAGCTCCCAAACCGACGACTATGAGATTGTTGATGGCTGATAGATCGGTTGAACGCCCGGTGGGTATTTTGTATGATGTACTTGTGAAGGTGGGGAAGTTCATATTTCCGGCAGACTTCGTGATTTTGTACTGCGAAGTGGAATTTGAAGTCCCTATTATTTTGGGACGACCCTTCTTTGCAACCGGAAGAGTATTAGTAGATATGGAGAGCAACGAGTTGACTTTCAGGTTGAACGACGAAGTAGTGAAGTTTAATGTGTGCAAGTCAATGAGGCAACTAAGGGACATGAATTTCGTCTCGGTTCTTGATGTTGTTGCCAAATCTGATGTGGTTGTTTCTGTTGAAGAGAGACTTGTTGTAGAGACGTTAGCAGCAGTCATGATGAACTTTGATGATGATGACATCGAAGATTATGAAGAAACTGTAAATGTTGTGGTTGGAATGGGGTCATATTGTTACGCCCCAAAGAAATTAGATCTTGATTTAAAGAACAGACCGACACCTCCTGCAAAGCCTTCTATTGAGGAAGCGCTGGTATTAGAGTTGAAAGAGTTGCCAGGCCATCTGAAGTATGCATTTTTAGGTGACAAAGATACCTTACCCGTAATCATTGTGACAGACCTTGTGCAATCTCAAGTTGAAGCTTTACTATCCACACTGAGGAGACACAAGAGAGCAATTGGCTGGACCATTGTAGATATTATTGGCATCCCACCAGGTATATGTACTCATAAGATACAGTTAGAAGAAAATTGCACTCCCACCACCGAGCACCAGCGAAGACTGAATCCGCCAATGCAAGAGGTGGTGAAGAAAGAGATCATCAAATGGCTCGATGCTGGAGTGGTTTACCCAATCTCTGATAGCAAATGGGTAAGCCCAGTGCAATGTGTTCCTAAGAAGGGAGGAATGACTGTGGTAGCAAATGACAAAAATGAGCTGATTCCATTAAGACCTGTCATGGGGTGGCGAGTCTGTATGGATTACCGGAAGCTAAACTCCTGGACTCTCCGTGATTATTTCCCCATGCCCTTTATGGATAAGATGCTGGATAGATTAGCTGGCAGAGGTTGGTATTGCTTTTTAGATGGATACTCGGGGTACAACCAAATATCTATCGCCCCGGAAGATCAGGAGAAGACCACTTTCACCTACCCCTACGGGACGTTTGCTTTTAGATGCATGCCCTTTGGTCTTTGCAATGCTCCTGCAACATTCCAAAGATGCATGATGTCTATCTTTTCTGATATGGTGGAGAACACATTGGAAGTCTTCATGGATGACTTTTCGGTAGTGGGTGATGCATTTGATGATTGTTTGAATAATATGGGTCAAGCATTGCAAAGGTGTGAAGAGTCAAACCTCGTGCTGAATTAGGAGAAATGCCATTTCATGGTGAAAAAAGGCATTGTATTAGGGCACAAAATATCTATGACAGGTCTAGAGGTGGATAGAGCCAAGATAGTAGTCATCGAGAAACTACCTCCACCCATTTCAGTAAAGGGTGTGAGGAGCTTTCTTGGTCATGCCGGTTTCTACCGAAGATTCATTAAAGATTTCTCTAAGGTTGCTACCCCATTGTGCAAGTTACTTCAAAAGGAGACTAAGTTTCTATTTGATGCTGAGTGTTTGAGGGCGTTTGAGTGCCTGAAAGAAAAGTTAGTGGATGCTCCTATTATAATTGCCCCGGATTGGTCCAAACCGTTCGAAGTAATGTGCGATGCGAGTGGTGTCGCACTTGAAGCTGTTTTGGGACAGAAGCGAGATAAACTTTTTCACCCTATCTATTATGCTAGTAAAGCATTGAATGGGGTGCAAAAGAACTACACAGTGACAGAACAGGAGTTGCTGGCTGTTGTATACGCTTTTGAGAAATTCAGAGTGTACTTGCTTGGTACAAAAGTGGTGGTGCACACAGATCATGCAGCCTTGAGGTATTTAATGACCAAAAAGGATGCGAAACCTCGACTAATCCGATGAGTGCTATTGTTGCAGGAATTTGACATTGAAGTCAAAGATCAAAAAGGGTGTGAAAACCAGGTAGCGGATCATCTGTCCAGGCTTGAGAGAGAAAAGAACGTAGTAGATGAACTGGAGATTGATGATGCATTCCCGGATGAGCAGGTGATGGCTGCGTCACTTGATATGGTGCAGTGGTACGCTGATTTCGCATATTATGTGGTGAGTGACATGATCCCGGAAAATTTGAACTTCCACCAGAAAAAGAAATTTCTCCATGATGCAAGTAAGTTTTTCTGGGATGAACCGTATTTATTCCGGTTGTGTGCTGACAACATAGTGAGGAGATGTGTACCGGAAGTGGAAATGACAAGCATCTTGCAAGCTTGTCATTCGTCCCCAGTTGGAGGACATCATGCGGGTAATCGAACCGCCCGAAAAATCTTACAGTGTGGGTACTATTGGCCGACAATCCAGAAAGATTCCTATGAATTTGCCAAGTTTTGTGATCAATGCCAACGAAGAGGAGCAATCTCTCGCCGACAAGAGTTGCCCATGTCCACTATTTTGGAGGTTGAGTTGTTCGACGTATGGGGAATAGATTTCATGGGCCCTTTTGAAATCTCTTATGGGAACTGTTACATCTTGGTAGCGGTAGATTATGTTTCAAAGTGGCCATGAAATCTAATTCCCTACGTCGAAACAACTCAACGCTCCAAAATAGTGGACATGGGTAGCTCTTGTCGGCGAGAGATTGCTCCTCTTCGTTGGCATTGATCACAGAACTTGGCAAATTCATAGGAATCTTTCTGGATTGTCGGCCAATAGTACCCACACTGTAAGATTTTTCGGGCAGTTCGATTACCCACATGATGTCCTCCAACTGGGGACGAATGGCAAGCTTGCAAGATGCTTGTCATTTCCACTTCCGGTACACATCTCCTCACTATGTTGTCAGCACACAACCGGAATAAATACGGCTCATCCCAGAAAAACTTACTTGCATCATGGAGAAATTTCTTTTTCTGGTGGAAGTTCAAATCTTTCGGGATCATGTCACTCACCACATAATTTGCAAAATCAGCGTACCAAGTCACCATATCAAGTGACACATCCATCACATGCTCATCCGAGAATGCATCATCAATCTCCAGTTCATCTACTACGTTCTCTTCCCTCTCAAGCCTGGACAGATGATCCGCTACCTGGTTTTCACACCCTTTCCGATCTTTGACTTCAAAGTCAAATTCTTGCAACAATAGCACCCATCGGATTAGTCGAGGTTTTGCATCCTTTTTGGTCATTAAATACCTCAAGGCTGCATGATCTGTGTGCACCACCACTTTTGTACCAAGTAAGTACGCTCTGAATTTCTCAAAAGCGTATACAACAGCCAGCAGCTCCTGTTCTGTCACTGTGTAGTTCTTTTGCGCCCCATTCAATGCTTTACTAGCATAATAAATGGGGTGAAAAAGTTTGTCTCGCTTCTGTCCCAGAACAGCTCCAAGTGCAACACCACTCGCATCGGACATTACTTCGAATGGTTTGGACCAATCCGGGGCAATTATAATAGGAGCATCCACTAACTTTTCTTTCAGGCACTAAAACGCCCTCAAACACTCAGCATCAAATACAAAATTATTCTCCTTTTCAAGAAACCTGCACAAGGGGGTAGCAACCTTAGAGAAATCTTTAATGAATCTTTGGTAGAAACCGGCATGACCAAGAAAGCTCCTCACACCCTTTACTGAAATGGGTGGAGGTAGTTTCTCGATGACTTCTATCTTGGCTCTATCCACCTCTAGACCTCTCATAGATATTTTGTGCCCTAATACAATGCCTTCTTTCACCATGAAATGGCATTTCTCCTAATTCAGCACGAGGTTTGACTCTTCACACCTTTGCAATGCTTGACCCAGATTAGTCAAACAATCATCAAATGCATCACCCACTACTGAAAAGTCATCCATGAAGACTTCCAATGTGTTCTCCACCATATCAGAAAAGATAGACATCATGCATCTTTGGAATGTTGCAGGAGCATTGCAAAGACCAAAGGGCATGCGTCTAAAAGCAAACGTACCATAGGGGCAGGTGAAAGTGGTCTTCTCCTGATCTTCCGGGGCGATAGATATTTGGTTGTACCCCGAATATCCATCTAAAAAGCAATACCAACCTCTGCCAGCTAATCTATCCAGCATCTGATCCATAAAGGGCTTGGGGAAATGATCACGAAGAGTCCAGGAGTTTAGCTTCCGGTAATCCATACAGACTCGCCACCCCGTGATAGGTCTTAACGCGATCATCTCATTTTTGTCATTTGCTACCACAATCATTCCTCCCTTCTTAGGAACACATTGCACTGGGCTTACCCATTTGCTATCAGAAATTGGGTAAACCACTCCAGCATCGAGCCATTTGATGATCTCTTTCTTCACCACCTCTTGCATTGGCGGATTCAGTCTTCGCTGGTGCTCGGTGGTGGGAGTGCAATTTTCTTCTAACTGTATCTTATGAGTACATATACCTGGTGGGATGCCAATAATATCTACAATGGTCCAGCCAATTGCTCTCTTGTGTCTCCTCAGTGTGGATAGTAAAGCTTCAACTTGAGATTGCACAAGGTCTGTCACAATGATTACGGGTAAGGTATCTTTGTCACCTAAAAATGCATACTTCAGATGGCCTGGCAACTCTTTCAACTCTAATACCAGCGCTTCCTCAATAGAAGGCTTTGCAGGAGGTGTCGGTCTGTTCTTTAAATCGAGATCTAATTTCTTTGGGGCGTAACAATATGACCCCATTCCAACCACAACATTTACCATTTCTTCATAATCTTCGATGTCATCATCATCGAAGTTCATCATGACTGCTGCTAACGTCTCTACAACAAGTCTCTCTTCAACAGAAACAATCACATCAGATTCGGCAACAACATCAATAACCGAGACGACATTCATGTCCCTCGGTTGCCTCATTGACTTGCACACATTAAACTTCACTACTTCGTCGTTCAACCTGAAAGTCAACTCGTTGCTCTCCATATCTACTAATACTCTTTCGGTTGCCAAGAAGGGTCGTCCCAAAATAATAGGGACTTCAAAGTCCACTTCGCAGTCCAAAATCACGAAGTCTGCCGGAAATATGAACTTCCCCACCTTCACAAGTACATCATACAAAATACCCACCGGGCGTTTAACCGATCTATCAGCCATCAACAATCTCATAGTCGTCGGTTTGGGAGCTCCTAAGCCCAACTACCGGTAGATGGCTAACGGCATCAAGTTTATGCTAGCCCCCAAGTCACAAAGAGCTTTTGCAAAGTTAAACTCCCCTATGGTGCAAGGAATAGTGAACGCACCCGGGTCTTCTTTCTTTTGGGCTAGCGACCTTGATGAAATGGCGCTACAATGGTGGAGGTTGTCTTCCGGTTCAAAACTTACCGACCTCTTCTTTGTGATCAAGTCCTTCATGAACTTGGCATAACCGGGTATTTGTTCAAGCGCATCCACCAGAGGGATGTTTACTGATATCTGTTTGAGCATGGTCATGAAGTTCAGGAACTTTCTATCTTCCACTTTCTTCTTCAACCGCTGTGGGAAAGGAGGTGGTGGCCGAGGCATCATAGTTGGAAGTTTTTCAACTTCCTTGCTTTTATCCGTGAGCACTTGAGTAGCATCTTCTTCCGCGCTGTGTTTTTCAACAGACACTTTCACACCCTCATCGACCATATTTTCAGCATCTACTAACTCTTCTTTCTCAGCAACGCTACCTTTCTGGGTCTGAATTACCGGATATGATTCTGATAATGTCTTACCGCTTCTGGTGGTGATTGCCATACAATTTCCGTCGTTTCTCGGGTTTTGAATGGTGTCACTCGGCAATGTTCCAGCATTCCGTTGATTTAGAGACGCCGAGACTTGACTCATTTGTTGCTCTAACTGCTTGATTGAGGTGGAATGAGAATTAACCAATTGACTCAATGATGATAATTCAGATTTCATTTCCTTGACTTCGGAGTCAGTAGATTCTACCTTCAACAACATCTTCGCCATCATATTCTCTAACTTGGACATCCCTGTATCATTGCTACTTCTTTCTCGGTTACCAGGTGGTACGTACAACCCACCTCTATCAGTTTTATTCATCCAGTTCCCCTGATCACGATCTCTGTAGCCAGCTTTTTCATAGTAGTTGTCCTTCTGATAGTTCCGACCTTGGTTTCCCTGGCCATTGGCCTGGAAACCCCCCAAATAGTTCGCCTCCTCATCAGACTCGAACTCTGCTGCTCTACCTTGGGAACCCACAACTTTCACTTTCTCCATGTCTCCTGACAGCAAATGTTTTGTCAGTAGGTCCATTTGCATTTTCAGATGGGCTATATCTTGATCCCGCTCTTCCTCTTTCCTGCGCTGTTCCGCTGACATACCGACTACATGAGTGCTAGCAACCATCTCTGTGTCCCGTGTATGCCAGGCCCTGTTGGTTTTAGTAAGCCAGTCCAAAATAGCTGTGGCATCGATAAAGGTGAGACCCATAAATGCTCCACCTGCTGCATTATCCAGTGTCGGCTTGGTAGCCGAATTTAGTGCCCTGTAGAATATGTGCATAAGGAAATTGTCGATCAACTGATGGTTCGGGCATTGTGTCAGCTTCTTCTTGAACCGCAACCACGTCTCATGTAAAGCCTCATGAGGTTGTTGTCTGAAATTGCTAATTTCATCCCTCAACTGTATCATTCTAGAGGGAGGAAAGAACCTTTCTAGGAAAGCTCCTTTCAACTCTCCCCAGGTTGTGATAGAGTCGGGGGTTAGCTCTGTCAACCATAACGCTGCCTCATCAGATAGAGACAATGGAAACAACCTGAGTCTAATCGCGGTCTGACTTACTCCAGGCAATTCGAACGACTTGCAGATACCCACAAAATTCATCAGGTGTCGATTTGGATCATCACCAGCAACACCACGGAACACTCCTCTCAAATTCAACAGCTGAATCATTGTGCTAGTAATGTTGAACTTGGCCCCGGGCGCTAGCGGAGGAAGAACAATGGCGCCCGTAGCACCAACTCCATCTAATGCCATATCATCCTCTATATCCTCGACATTCACATGATGCTGATCCTGTTGAGCCTGCTGTTCTGCAGCGAGCCTTGCTGCCTCCTACTATTGTACATTCATGGTTTGCCTTAGCGTTCTTGCGAGCTCGGGGTCGTAAGGTAATATTAGTTCACCCGAGCGTCGGTTACTTGGCATGCATAACTCAGTACCCTGTAACAAACAAAAACAACAAATAAAAGTAAAATTAGGAAATATGACTAAGAGTCAAATAACACCAGACTTAATAAACAACCGTAGTCCCCGACAACGGCGCCAAAATTTGTTACGCCCAAATTACAACTCCAATTACGAAGCGTAAGCGGTCGTCGTCAAATATAGAACCCAACAGAGGTTGGGGTCGATCCCACAGGGAATAAGGTGGAAATTAAATCGTTAGTGAATTAGATGACTAATAATCAATAGTTTTTGATAAATGGGGGGGTTGTAAGGATTAAATTTTTGATTGTTTCAAATAACAAATTGCAAGTTTTAACGAGTAAAATTCAATAGAAGAGATGAACTAGGGAAGTGTTCACCATGGCGTCGTAACAATTTCGACTCAAAGCTTAATCGGGTTCGTTCTATATACATGCCACGATGTGATTGAATTCATGGTATCGTCTAAACGTTTCTCAACCAAATAGAAGAATTTCCTTTTCAATTCTATCGAACTTGAAAAGGTGAACTTTCTTATTTCAATCCTAAACATCGAGTAGATTAATCTAGTTACAGCATTAATCATAAGACGAGAGTTGGTAGTCTTGAATCCTCGTAGTTAATCAAATTTCCCGGTTTTAATCTCTTTGCTCAAGCAAATTAAACCTAGGCATGTCCTAATGTTTGCAACCACTAGAAAACTTTAATAATGAATGATTAACAACGTGACAACATAAAGATTGAACCCAATTGCTACCCGGAATCTATATTGCTACTCTTACCATGGCTCCCACAACCCTAGTTGTGGGAGTTTTAGCCACTCATGCTTGCAAAGCGAAAGAATGAAGAAATAGTATTCATAATAATAAGAAAAGGATCTTACAAAATAGATGAACACAAGCTTCAAGCTTTCCAAGAACAATAAGCCAAAATCCCAAGAGCAATCGAAGAAGAAAAAGAAAACGTGTTTGTCGTATTTTTCCTCTCAAAAAGTCACTCAAAATAGTCTGACAAATATTCGTTAATATCCCATAAAATAACCCTAACGCAGGGTATTTATAGTAGTCTAGGAAATAAAGTCCAAAAATAGAATTTTCGGAATCCCGCGTCGCGTTGACGGGTCGCCTGACGGACCGTCACTCATGCGACTGGCCGTCACTCCAAGCCGTCGCCACTATCCAGTGC